>OX457029.1:9476477-10076477 GCA_949752745.1 Protula sp. h YS-2021 | reverse complement strand
AACACAACTTGGGTGTACTACCCCATCTCGTGACGTTCATAAATTTAAAGTCGGTGACTTCGTATAAGAAAAATGAACTGAAAATAACTAAATTAAAACTTTCAAACTGACATGCGAAAAGTACGTACAAAAGCTACATGAAAAACCATGCGAAATGTGCGAACACCAAAATTTTTTAAGCACGGAAACATCGGCAAATTTCCAAGTTTTGAAACCCTGTCACATTTGCGCGTACGCCCTTCTCGCGACGTTCATAAATTTAAAGTCGGTCACTTCGTATAAGAACAATGAACTGCAAATAACAGGTAAAACTTTCGAACTGACAAGCGAAATGCGCGTTTATACACAATCATGCGAAATGAACGTATAACAACCATGTATGTGACACGGTCTCAAACTTTTGAAAATTTTGCCGATGTTTCTTTAAATAAGCACATTTTGGTGTTCGCACATTTTGCATGGTTGTGTACGTACTAAAGTCGATGACTTCGCATGAGAAAAGTGAACTGCAAATAAAACTTTCAAACTGACATGCGAAATGTACGCACACAACCATGCGAAATGTGCGAACACCAAAATTTTCTTAATCACGGCAACAACGGCAAAATTTCCAAGTTTTGAGGCTCTGTCAGATACCCTTTGCTTGTACTACCCAATCTCGCAACGTTCGTAAACTTTGAAATTGGTCACTCCGAACAGAGAAGTTTCGAACTGACAAGCAAAATGTACGCTAATACACAACCATGTGAAATGTAGTGCAACCACGCGAAATCTACGACGCAAGTATTTCTTTTTTTTTAAATTCATCGGCAAACTTGGCAGCTTTTGTGACCCTGTCACATGAAACTTATCCGTATTACCCATCACCGCCACTTTCATAAATTTACAGTGTGTCACTTTATACGAGAAAAATCAAATGGAAATAACACACTGAAACCTGATACGCGAACGCACATAACCATGCGAAATGTACGAACCAAAACACTTCTTAATACCTCGGCAAATTTGGCAGGTTGTGAGACCAAGCTGCATGAAAATTGTCCATACTACCCAGCCCCGTGACGTTCATAAATTAAAAGTCGGTCACTTCGCATAAGAACAGTGAACTGCATGGAAAAACTGACAAAAAAAAACTCCCCGCACTTGTGTAAACCAAAACAGAATCCCACAAACATGACATCACAGCGAAATGTCCGCAAAACAGTTTCTTTTTTTTAAACGGATCTGAAGCTTCATCCAAATTTTTATTTTTCTTGTAAAAATTTGAAAGGTATGCCCGCAACTGAACTTTGTCCCTGTGTTAAAATATCACATGCGAAATGTACGTCCACAATCATGTATGTAACAGGGTCTCAAACTTCGAAAATTTTGCCGATGTTTCTGTGTATTAGAACATTTTGGTATTCGCACATTTCGCATGGTTTTGTACGTACCAAAGTCTGTCACTTGGTGTGAGAAAAAAGACCTGCAATTAGCGCAGTTAAAGCTTTTGAATTGACAAGCCAAATGTACGTATACAACCATGCGAAATGTGCGAACACCAAATTGTTCTTACTCACAGAAACATCAGCAAAAGTTGCAAGTTTTGAGACCCTGTCACATATCATTTTCTCGTACTACATCATCTCGCAAAGCTCATAAATTTAAAGTCGGCTACTTCTTATAAAAGCAGTGAACTGCAAATAACACAGCTAATACTTTCGAACAGACAAGCGAAATGTACGCACACATCTACAACCATGCGAAATGTAGTGCAACCACGCGAAATCTACGAAGCAAGAATTTCGTTTTTTTGACACATCGACAAACTTGGCAGCTTTTGTGACCCTGTCACATGAAACTTATCCATACTACCCATCACCGCCACTTTCATAAATTTACAGTCGGTCACTTTATACGAGAAAAATCAAATGCAAATAACACAATGAAATCTGATACGCGAACGCACATAACCATGCGAAATGTACGAACCAAAACACTTCTTAATACCTCGGCAAATTTGGCAGGTTTTGAGACCAAGCTACATGAAAATTGCCCGTACTACCCAGCCCCGTGACGTTCATAAATTAAAAGTCGGTCACTTCATATAAGAACAGTGAACTGCATAAAAAACTGATACAAAAAAAAAAAAAAACTCCCCGCACTTGTGTAAACCAAAACAGAATCCCACAAACATGACATCACAGCGAAATGTCAGCAAAACAGTTTCTTTTTTTTAAACGGATCTGAAGCTTCATCCGCCCTTTTATTATTCTTGTAAAAATTTGAAAGGTATGCCCGCAACTGAACTATGTCCCTGTGTCCTAAAATATCACATGCGAAATGTACGTCCACAACCATGTATGTAACAGGGTCTCAAACTTCGAAAATTTTGCCGATGTTTCTCTTAATTAGAACAATTTGGTATTCGCACATTTCGCATGGTTTTGTACGTACCAAAGTCTGTCACTTGGTGTGAGAAAAAAGACCTGCAATTAACGCAGTTAAAGCTTTCGAATTGACAAGCCAAATGTACGTACACAACCATGCGAAATGTGCGAACACCAAATTGTTCTTACTCACAGAAACATCAGCAAAATTTGCACGTTTTGAGACCCTGTCACATATCATTTTCTCGTACTACACAATCTCGCAACGCTCATAAATTTAAATATTTTCGAACTGACAAGCGAAATGCATGCACACATCCACACCCATGCGAAATGTAGTGCAACCACGCGAAATCTACGAAGCAAGAATTTCGTTTTTTGACACATCGACAAACTTGGCAGCTTTTGTGACCCTGTCACATGAAACTTGCCCGTACTACCAATCGCCGCCACTTTCATAAATTTACAGTCGGTCACTTTATACGAGAAAAATTAAATGCAAATAACACATTGAAACTTTCATTTGATACGCGAACGCACATAACCATGCAAAATGTACGAACCAAAACACTTCTTAAATACTTCGGTCAATCTGTTAGGTTTTGAAACCCCGTTACATGAAAATTGCCCGTACTACCCAACCCCACGACGCTTAAAAATTTAAAGTCGGTCACTTCGTATTAGAACAATGAACTGCATGGGAAAAGTGATACAAAGAAAATTCCCCGCATTTGTGTAAACCAAAACAGAATCCCAAAAACACCACACCACAGCGAAATGTCCCCAAAATAATCTCTTTTTTTAAACGGATCTGAAGCTTCATCCGCCCTTTTTGTTTCTTGTAAAAATTTGAAAGGTATGCCCGCAACTGAACTTTACCCCTGTGTCCTAAAATATCACATGCGAAATGTACGTCCACAACCATGTTTGTAACAGGGTCTCAGGCTTGGAAAATTTTGTCGATGTTTCTGTGAATAACTACACTTTGATGCTCGCACATTTCGCATGGTTTTGTACTTACAAAGTCGGTCACTTGGTGTGAGAAAGTGAATTGCAAATAACACAGTTTAAAAGCTTTCGAACTGACAAGCGAAGTTTACGTACACACCCATAGCCATGCGAAATATAGTGCATCCACGCGAAATCTACGAAGCAAGTATTTTTTTTTTAAATACATCGGCAAACTTGGCAGCTTTTGTGACCCTGTCACAGGAAACTTGCCCGTACTACCCATCGCCGCCACTTTCATAAATTTACAGTCGGTCACTTTATAAGAGAAAAGTCAAATGCAAACTAGAGCAGTGTGCATAGGCCACATATTCCCCACAGGCAATGCTCTACCACATCCCTCAAAACACATGTCGCAATTTCATGTCCAGCAAATACATCCGCATCTACCCCTCCAGGCCTCTCTACCATCCTGCAAGTCCAGCAGCTTCTGCAACAAAACAAAATGACAGACATGAGAGTTACACAAGCAGGGGGGCCCCCTGCCACATTATCCTGGTATGAGGCATTCAAAATCTCTCTAACCGTTGTACATGGAGTCCCTCACGGACTAGCAAGAAGGAATCCAAATCTTAGGTATGACCCGACAGCATAAGCTATAACTGCGCGAAATTGACCGATTTTTTTTACATTCTAAGAGACCATCCATGCCGTTTGTTTTCTATCATTTACATCCTAATCCCACCTGAATTCAGCCGAAACGCAAAAAATTTCCGCTAAAAGCTAAGTGCGAATTGGCTTATTCTTTAAGCGTTCAAGACGGAGAGGGGGGGGGGTCAAAGCATCCGGACTGCGTTCAGGGCAGGGGTTTAAAATTGGCAAAAGTCTGTGTACGTATTAACAGGGCTGGAAATTGGCGGGGGTCCGAGACCCTCCTTTTTGGCTACCCAGAGTCCGACAGAGCCGCAAAAAATCAGGTCTTCTTGCGCCCTATTTTATCTTAACACGGTTCGGATCCTCCCTAAATAGCTTTGGACCTTCCTTTTTCAAAGACACGGGTCCCAAGGACCCGGGCCTAAAAAAGTTAGCTTCCAGCAGTGGCTACTTACCAAAAATTGTACACCAAGAAATCCATGAACAGACAACATCGACAGCATTTTCAAGCAAAACTGAACAACAATTTTCTGAGCGAACATTTCTCGACATTTAAATCCGTAAACTGACAAGGCATGCTAGCTCAAAAAAATGCCGCCCTTACAATTAAGCCTGTATTTTTACAGCAGCATCTTACACATTCTTAAAGAAAATGTCACAAATCACACCAAATACGCTAAACAAACATTTTCACGTGATTCACAAAATGTGTGTATTTACCTTTAGGCATATCCTCATTAACTTTTTATCCACTTTTAAGTTTTTCAAAAATTATCCACATGTAACCTGGACGCTTTCTGCATTGAAGTGATGCTACCAAGAACAAAGCCGCGCGCATACACCTCGTGACAAGTTAATTTGCATATACTGAGTCAAAAAAAAAAAAAAACATTCAAGTTCATGTACACAGTGTAGTGTTTCGCAGATAATTTCATTCCAAACCTTAGCATATTTTTTTTATAAACTAACACAAGCTAAAAAATATCGCCAAACAAGCATTTTAATGGCAGAAAACCATTACAAAATGACGGATTATTTCGCGCGTAAACAGTGACAAGGCAAGTCAATCATAAAAGTAGTGCTCACACAATTAAAACAGCGCACAATAATATACAGTCAGCCTGTCATGAGCGTGGGAATCTCGAGCTTTTAGCCCGTTCACAGATCAAAGCAAATCTGCTGCGACTTAGAGCTTCTGATACGTGTTTGAACTGGCTATTCCGCAGTGAAGGGGGGCGGGGGTGTGGATGGAGAGGGGAGAGGATCAGGGAAGCATATATGGGAAGAAAAATATGACAGTTTTCGCGTGTAAATAGTAACAAGGCAAGTCAATCATAAAAGTAGTGCTCACACAATTAAAACAGCGCACAATAATATACAGTCAGCCTGTCATGAGCGTGGGAATCTCGAGCTTTTAGCCCGTTCACAGATCAAAGCAAATCTACTGTGACTTAGAGCTTCTGATACGTGTTTGCACTGGCTATTCCGCAGTGAAGGGGGCGGGGTGTGGATGGAGAGGGGGAGGATCTGGGAAGCATATATGGGAAGATACATATGACAGTTTTCGCGTGTAAATAGTAACAAGGCAAGCCAATCATAAAAGTAGTGCTCAAACAAATAAAACAGCGCACAATAATACACAATCACACATATACAGGTATGTCGGGAAACAAACGAGGAATCGCGATTTCTTGTCCAACTCGCGAAATATACGCCAAAAATCTGACTTCGTTATTAGGGACTTTTCAGACATAAGTTGTATATGAAAATCTCGGTAGATTTTTTTACATTCAATTCCGAAAGCGAAAATATATAAAAGACACAGCCTATCACATGTGCGTGAGAATGTCTCGCTTTAGCCCGCTGACAGATGCAAGCAAATCAACTGCGAATAGCCGTTTCGGTGTGTTTATCAATGTCAATTTCGCAGTTGGCGTGTACAAGAGAGGAGGAGTAAGGGTGAGGGGGATCTGGCCGGCAAAATTTCTTTTCACTTCCAGACTTTACCAGTGCATTTCGCTTTTTGGGGAAAGGGTGGGGTTTACCCCGAATGCCCTCAACCCCGTTGTTGCACCAATTTAACAGTACAAATACTACAATTTTTGGCTCGAAAAAAAAAGCCGTTTTGATGTGCCAAAACGTTAAACCAGAGTAAAACGAATCGATTTCTCTCTCTCTCTCTCTCTCTCTCTCTCTCTCTCTCTCTCTCTCTCTCTCTCTCTCTCTCTCTCTCTCTCTCTCTCTCTCTCTCTCTCTCTCGCTCCTTTTTTTTTAACAAAGCATACTCACGATTAAGGACAGTGAGATAGTGAACTTCAGTTAAAGCGATATTTTTTTTTAAAAAGGGAGGGGGGGGGGGGTTTGCACGTCATTGTCTCCCACTAGCTACACTAATAGAGCAATATATTTTTGAAGGATTGCGTCCTGCAATGAATAAAATAAGCCCATTTTAATGCGCAATTTCGCAGCGGTTGTGTATTGGAGAGGGGGGAGGGAGTTCTCGTGTGCAAATATCTTACGCTTAACGGTGTTAAACATTTTTTTATGACTAATAGGCTTTATCATTGCATTTTGCTCTTGGGACGGGGAGGGGAGGGGAGGGGGGGGTGGGCGGAGGGAGGAGTGGGGAAGGTCGCGCACCCTCCCTATTTGCGCTAATACAAAAATGCACTTTTGAAGTATTAGTTTCAGTCAAAGTGAAACTAAAAAAAAAAAAAAAAAAGACAGCACAATTAAGATTAAGGTCACCAAGCAGTGAAAAACGAAACTCAGTTTAAGCGATATTGACGGAAAGACTTAGTGTATATTAGACTTGTACGCACATGACACACGCTTGTACACCCCAGAAACATATAAAATGGCATCACTCAAGAACCTGCCTCTACACGGCGTAACCAAGCGAATTTGGGAGAATTTGGTGGCCACAGCACACTCAAGTTTAAGGGCATCAAATAATGAGAAACAAGTAAGTATTTGTGAAACACAAGCGGGCCCCAACCGCCCCCCCTCCAAAAAAAATCATAGGGTTATGAAGCGATGACGGACAGATGGACAGACGGACGGACACCCCAAACCTATAGGCCCCAATCCGAAGGGTTGGGGCATAATGAAAGCCAATTTCAGCGATATCCACAGAAAGAGTGGGTGTAAATAAAACATATGCGGACATGAAACGCGCTTGCACACGCCAAGAAAAAAGTTTAAAATGAATGGTACTGAGAGTTTACAGTAACTGCAGCTCACACGCGGCACGCATAGATGTCGCTTGCGAAACTAACATGAACAGACATGAAACTCAGAAAATGCAACATTTTTTTCCGAGAAAAACGAACGAGGGGAGGAAGAGTTGCCCGTCATTGTATCCTCCTAGCTACACCAATGGAGCAAAACATTTTTGAAGAATTGCGTCCGTCAGTCAATAAAACAGACCGTTTTTAGTACGTTTATCAACTACCAATTTCGCAGTTGGCGTGCGCAAGAGAAGAGGGGAGGGGGGGGGAGGCTCTGGTGAGAAAAATGTCTAGGTTTAACGGTGTTAATATATATTTTTTTCACTTCTAGACTTTACCAGTGCATTTCGCTTTTTGGGGAAAGGGTGGAGGGGTTTACCCCGAATGAACCCCAACCCCCTCCCACCCCGTTGTTGTGCCAATTTAACAGTACAAATACTGCAATTTTTGGCTCGAAAAAACAAGCCGTTTTGGTGTCAAAACGCAAAGTCAATGTGAAACGAATCGCTTTCTCTCTGTCTCCCCCTCTCTCTCTGCTTTTTTTTTTAAATAAAGCACACTCGAGATTAAGGACAGTGACATAGTTAAACTAAGTTAAAGCGATATTAACAGATAGACTGGGGTAAATTTGACTTGAAACACAAGAAACAGGTTTGTAAACCCCCCACAGGAAGATACAAATGGCACAGAGTAATAACTGCATCTACTGGGCGAATCAAGTCGAATTTGAGAAAATGTTGCGAATACAGCACACTCAAGTTAACGCCAACAAGTAGTGAGATATGAAACTCAGTTAATGCCATATTTTTTATAAAGCTAGGGGGGGGGGGGGTTGCACGTCATTGTCTCCCACTAGCTATACTAATGGAGCAATATATTTTTGAAGTCCTGCAATGAGCAAAATAAACCGATTTTAATGCGTTTATCAACTATCAATTTCGCACTGGTTGTGTATTAGGGGGGGGGGGGGGGGTTCGCCTGCAAAAATTTTAAGTTTAACGGTGTTAACATTACAGGAGGAGGGGGGAGTGGGGGTGGTGCACCCCTCTACTTGCGCTAATGCAACAATGCACTTTTGAAGTATTAGATTCAGTCGAAGTGAAATAAGCCGAATTTGAAAAAAAGACAGCACAATCAAGATTAAGGTCACCAAGCAGTGAGAAACGAGACTCAGTTTAAGTGATATTGACGGAAAGACTGCGTGTATGTTAGACATGTACGCACATGACACACGCTTGTACACCCCAAAAATATAAATGGCATCACACGAGAACCTGCCTCTACACAGTGAAACCAGGCGAATTTGGAAGAATTTGGTGAACACAACACTCAAGTTTAAGGGCATCAAGTAATGAGAGATTAAGTCAATTTCAGCGATAACTACAGAAAAATTGAGTGTAAATAAGACATGTACGGACACGTAACACGCCTGTTCGCACAATAAAAAGTTATAAAGTGCACTGAGAGTTTACAGTGACTGCAATTCACACACAACACGCATACATGTGTCTTGCGAAACAGACCGGCTTATATAAAGAAACCGAGAATAATATGTCAAACAAATGACTTGGTTTAAAAAAAAAACAAGAATCTACGAAGATAAACAAACTCTAACGATTGCTTAATAAAATATGTGACACTTTGCTTCAGTTAAGCAAAAATATGTACTTAAAAAAACGAAGTGGAAACTTTCTGATATTATCGTCCACTAACAAAAGGGGTGTTGCCTTGTTTACCCTCAACTTTAACTTTGATTTTTGAGATTTATAGGCTACAAACAAAACAATAAATAACTTTAAAACGTATTTGTGATATTATTCTTCTTGTTTTAAATACAATTATTTGGATAGGCCACCCCAAAATCTACTAAAATGTCGGCCAAAAAGTAGACAACCACCCGGGGCCAGGTCCATTCCAACACGTGGTCGCGCTCCCCTGACACATGTGCTAGCACCTGATTGGCTGAAATGTGATATAAAAATAGATTTCACACAGATCGAAAGATGTGTACGGCTTCCGATTGGCTCTCGTTCCACGTGCTTTTCTCACACAGAGTTCATGGTAGGTAGCCACCTATATGTTGGTGTGAGAACTATTTTACACAGCAAATTTGATGGTCTCTGTAAATTTCTGCGAAATAGGCATGTGGTCTCAGGTGAAAGAGCACGTTCTGTTTCGCAAAATGAACCCCTAACACAGATTTGCGAAACGGACGACCCGACCAAAATGCGAAACGGACCGAAATTCGGTCCGTTTCACTTTAACATTGCAACGTGATACACACCAATTCGTCTTGTTTCCCGACGAAGCCGCATCCACACGCACACACACACACACACACACACACACACACACACACACACACACACACACACACACACACACAAAGACATACATAGATTGACCAGCGTTATTTCATAAGAGGGGGTGAAGTTAGAAGGGCCGGAAGCTTTTTAGCTGTTGGCTCTTCACTAACACGTTGGGCTCCCACACCGCCATTGGTATCTGTAGTACTGCTCCATGGTAAACGGCCTTCCTGCACATCTGAAGGGGTGAGGGTTGTAGTAGCTCATGTTTCTTAGTGTTGCGCCAAGCAGTCTGTATGCTCCTCCACAAGATACATCGCTGTAAACTTGTACCATAAGAGACCGCCACAGGTTCGACAGCAAAACCGCCGCGGTGCATTGTGGTGTAGGGGACAGCTGTGAGGCTGCCCCGTATATTCAATCCAAACCCAGCACTTTTAACACTCAATTGTAAGTGTTACTGGTCGGCCGTTCCTCATCACTGCGATCTTCTTGTCAGTTGAAGCCATTTGTTGTGCGTATTGTAGTGGTGTTATGGGAAATTCCCACATTGTTGGTCTTTGATCGATTGATTCCCATACCCTGTGAGTCTTTGATAGATTGATCTAGCATTCTGGTTGCGCATATATAAACAGCTCAGATTAGAGCTCCTCACACTCTTTCTAACCACAGATTTCAAAGAGGAATTTTTCAACGAAGAAAGGCGAAACAGATATCTGCTGACAGACGTGGATATCCGTCTTACTGAGGAGATATTTGACGAATATGAGCACTTCAGGCTAGAAAAATGAGAGACAACAGACATACACGGCAGCGGAGGAACAGATTTTGGAGAGCAGCGACAGCGGCATATGAGGGGGTGAGGGAGCCGGTGTAACAGGCTATCTTGCCCCCCTGTACAGCTTCCCCCCCGGGGGGGAAGCTGGACTAGGCTATCTTCCCCCCCCCCCCCTCTGGGATATTTTGCCCCCTCCGTAAAAAAACGAATAAATGGAATAATACTTAACTTTTAATGGTAAATGATCTCTATAGAGCACAATTTCTTCTGTGCTTGAAAATTATCAATTTTTGCGTAATTCAACAGTCATTTACACAATTCACTGCAGTTCACTGCGCTTTTGGTCCAACCAGGTCAATGCCGATTTATTTTCATTTATTTTTATTCATTTTCATTCACTACTTCTTTTCAATATTTCCTCTACTGATCAAGTAATTAATTTATAATCAAAATAAAAAAATGAAATGCTCATACCCTTTTGCATACCCTTTTAAACTTCTTAATTCGGAGTAAACTTTTACCGCAAAATCCATTTCCCTGAGATTGTTTGCACTGTTGTGCATTATTGTCGAATACAATTGATCAATCAAAATGGATTATAAAAAGAGATGTAGCTTTATTGCAGTCAACTCTAAATCCCCCGATAACTGTGAATAGAGAGCGAGTATACAAACGGATTACCCTTTATGTAAAATACAACTAAAGAAACTTTTATTTTAGGGGGGGGGCAAAATATCCCAAGTGGGGGGAAGCTGAACAGGGGGCAGAATATCCCAGAGGGGGGTAAGATAGCCTAGTCTAGCTTAAAATACAACTAAAAAAACTTTTATTTTAGGGGGGGGGGGCAAAATATCCCAGGTGGGGGGAAGCTGAACAGGGGGCAAAATATCCCAGAGGGGGGCAAGTTAGCCTAGTCTAGCTTCCCCCCAGGGGAGGAAGCTAGACTAGGCTAGCTTGCCCCCGGGGGGGAAGCTATACAGGGGGCAAGATATACTGTTACACCGGAGGCCGCCTGCTCTCAACCAGCCGCCGTCAGCCTGCCGCAGCTAGCCCTCGTCAGCTAGACACAGCCAGCCGCCGTCAGTCAGGCATAGCCAGCTGCCGTCAGCCGTGCAGAGCTATCCGCTGCCGTGGGAAGCATAGAGGAGCCAGCCACTGCCATCAGCCAGCCTCCGCCGTCAGCCAGTCGCAGTCAGCCGCCGTCGTGAACCTGCAAGAATCCAGCAAAGAATCCATGGACGAAGTCATGCAGCTCTTACTCTCAGTGGACCAGTCATCACAGTATTGTGAATTCTGCGAAGCCATGTTGCCCCTGTATCTCACTTTGAGGCAGCATGAGTTGCAATGCTCAGACGCTAGAAAAATGCAGTCGTACTACTGTAGTGTTCTGGGCAAGTCGCTCTTGACGTCGGCGGCTGCGATTGCTGCGCACCGACGGAAGTGCCGCTGCGGCTAACTAACACTCAGTGAGGAGGGTGAAAAACCCCTCCTGGCTGCCCTTTTCAGGGCGGCCGCCCAAAAATCAGAAATGCGCTAGTGGTGTTATTGTGTTTATATATATATATATATATATATATATATATATATATATATATATATATATATATATATATATATATATATATATATATATATATATATATATATATATATATATATATATATATGTAGGTGTGGGTGTGAAAAAAAATTAGTCTTGGATTAACCATTCGAACACATTTTTGAATGGCTTGACCATTCGAACACATATTTGAATAACGCGCTCAACTTCGCTGGGAGTTCGCTACCGCGAGGGGGTACACTGTGGTAGAAACTCTGTGGTAGAAGACTCGTTTCCCCTACTAGTAGCCAATAACAACTATTGTTGCCATAAAAAGTTACTAAAATAAAATATAACACGACCTAATCACTTAAAAATTGCATAAAGACATTGAAACTGTGAAATAATGTCGATACGGCAATTTTAACGTATGATCGGTACATTGCGCAAGCAACCAGTGACATGCTCAACCCGACACTCGTCGATACCTGTCACCGCAGCGGCTGATACGTGACTGAGTTGCTGCACACCCGACCCGGCGCAGTGACAACCCGTCACGTGGACAACCCTCTCCACAGTCTCGACACGTCACGTGTACCGCGCGTGTAGCAACGATTGGTCAGATGATCGACACGTCACCGTCACCGGGGTGACGGATGACCCTCTGAGTGCACGACTCGTAGCTAGTCATATGATCGACTCGTCACTGCCACGGGTCGTGAAAGTGCAGAACCGCTGTATGTACGACTGTAGCGGCGGCAGCCCATGGCATGATCGACCTGTCAGTGCGACAGGTCTGACAGTGATGACCCGTTGCATGTATAGGTTTGCATTAATGGTAATAAATAGAAGCGTAATGTGTACGAATTTTTTAGGAATATTAATGGATTCGTAATTTGTGTGGTACACAACATATTAATAAGGCAATTATTAATAGATAATCGAAATGTTTATCTTAATGTACAGGAACGCGTTTCGTATCTTAATAATATGCCTTAGCTGGTGGGCCTCATGCTTACAATGCGTGCTTTTGGTTGTCTTCGGTTGCTTCGATTGCACGGGTTGTTTCGATTTGTGACAAACAGCAAAAATGTCCTTGAAACAAGCCAGCAGGTTTATGAGCTCACAAGTAAAGACGACCGTTGTTTCAGGTAATTTGACAAATTTAGGTAAACTCGAAAATTAACACGGAGCAAGAAGTTTATATGACCTTTGAAACGAAGGAATTGCAAGTTGACGAGTGATAATATAAGATTCACTGACGCATATACCTCGTTTACGCCAACCTTGCTCCTAGAAGCGGCATCGGCTACCGCTTCAATTCCCCGCTATGTAAACGCAAGTTTGTTTACACCTGCAGAAAAGCGCGATGGATACATGCTTTGTTAACCTCAATCTTGCTCCAAGAAACGACTCGCAATTAGAAACGTTGGACGTTCCCAATAAAAATGCGCAAAAATTCCGCGTTTCGAATAAAATAACCGGATAAAAAATGAAAGAAATGATAGGGAGATTTCGCCTAAATGTCAAATTTCTCTTGCACCAAAGAACAATCTGGTTTTTAACAACCGTACTCTTTTTAAAATTATTAACAAATACAAGTACGAGGCAAGGAACATTCAAATTGACCAGCACATCGTGATTGGTGAAATTACAAACTGGTCTGTTGGCTGATGAAAATTATTATAACCCACAATAAGAATATATTAGTAAATGGCGTGGCTTAAATTTTTAAATAAATATGGAACAACCGGTGTAAACGCTGTTGTCACATTAATAGAACTCATTATCAGTTTTGCCAATTACGATGTGCTGTTCAATTTTGTGTTTCTCTCCTTGCAGTTTCAATTTCTTTTATGTTCCGAGTATGAGCTGTTTTTGCGATATTTCTGCTATATTTTTCTATCATTTCTTTTCTTTTATTTTTTCTCGGTTCCATCGTATTCAAAATTCTTACGCATTTTTTTCGAAACCAACCAATTGTGATTTGGCTTATTGGGTACGAGTAGTCCTAGATGACTTACGGTCTTCCTATGACAGCAGGATCATAGTTCATGTTATAGAACTTGACATTGATGTCAGTGTTACCAATCTCGGCGCACAACTCGTGCCAGTGGCATTATACTAGAAAGGATACATCACATACGAGGCAGAGGAGATGAAATTGGCTAGAATTCGCATGACGTCATTACGTAAAAATCTTGTGTGCGAAATTTCGCAGCCGCTGAACATCTAAGAGAGCTGAAACTTGGTGAGATTATTGCTTGGTAGGTCCGAAAGAAACTTTAAATATTTTTCGCGAGTAGAACGAACGAATGCGGCGTAAAATGTGTATATTTGAACCAGATCTTGTATGCATAATATCTCGATAACGGAAAGTCATATCGACTTAAAATTTTATATGGATATTCCTTGGTTCAGTCAGACGACTGTTTCAATTTTTGACGGGTAAAAAATGATCTGTTGTTAAGCAAAATATTTCGACATCGGAAAGTCGGATCGACTTTCAATTTGGTATAGTTATTCCTCGCATAAGTGGCACGGTTTTTGTTAAACATTATTAAAATCGTATAGAAAATCAAGAAAGGTGCATACCCCCCCCCCCCCCCCCGTCTCCCCATTTTTTGGCTGCTTAGTTATCTAAACATAGGTGTTAACTACGCTGGGGATTTCAGCGTTTTCCAGAAGATTCTCGAGTGTTCCTGCATTCTTTAGAAAGCTTAAAAACAGTAACAGCATTATTGGCGGTCCATTGCTATTTGTTAGTGCCTGAAATTGAGCTTTTTGTGCTTGGTACATGATGGAGTCGTTATCTACGAGGTCATGGAATGCTATTGTCGTATTATAGGTCTAAGCAGATCTAGCTATTGATTTTTTTTTTCGCGGCATATTTGATTTGGTTGCCAAGGTGTTCTATATATATAGGAGCTATTTTCTATCGATTAGCATTGTTTGCAGAAGCATGTTTCGCTATTGAAGTGGGCAGGGTTGTCAAAATAGCGGCCAAATCTAGATTTTGCCTTGCTGGCGGCCAAATCTGGCAATTGCCGGGGAAAATCTGGTCAAATCTGGCAAAGATGAGCACTACCCTTTGCCGTATTGCTGGAAAACTTTTGAAAATTCCCGCTAGTTCGGCGTGTCTTGAGCGAGTGTTTTCTAACTTTGTGTTCGTTCAGTCTAAAAAACTAAGAACCGACTTGGGATCCAGAAAGCAGCCAAGATGGTTGGGTGTTATAGATTTCTTAGAGGCAACCATGAAGTAGATTGGTAGTTGTAAATGAACTGGACAACAGACGTTTGTTATTATATCGACATGCTTTAGTGTGGATGGGGAGTGATTTTAGTGCCAGATAATTTGTCTTAGTAAAGTGAAATACATGTACCTTAGTATTAGACAGAATTGTGGATTAGACCTTTTAACCAAAAATTGCTAACCAAATTTTAACCAAAAATTATGTACTATTGAATTTATTGGAAAGTGCATTATTTATGTAAATAAGCGCGTGCTTGGATGAATAAAACTAGTTTGACTACATTTCAGGAAAAATTAATATTAAAATTAATTTAACAAAAAAATTGTGCAAAAAGATTGGGCGAAAAAAAAACCAGATTCTGCCAGCTTTGGCTAGATTGGGCCTTGCCGGCAATTGCCGGACAAATCTGGCCGGCCAAATCTTGGTAACCCTGAAAGTGGGTCATCTGATATCTTGTGTTATGACGAGCAGCTCACCATTTTGGCATCGAAATGCCTCCCCCCTTCTCCCACCGAGTGCGTCATCTGTTGCGCAGTTGTAAAGAATGCCTTTCTAGTGCGATTTGGCCGATGGGAATGTGCGAAGACAAAGTAGTCTGTCATTGCTATAACTACACGTAGGGTACAGACCGTTACCGTTGCCTTGGGTAAAAGGGTTAGAGTTGTGTTTATAGTCAGACCTACATTAAATAGCTGGAGGGGGGGGGGGCGTGTGGAGGATGATGGTTGGCAAAAAAAAAAAATCCCGACCACCTTCAAGCCCTGGATAAAAAGATGTAAAGTAAGAACCGTTTGTCGTGACCTCTTCCAGATTCCGGTAAAAAGACGAACGGTAAAACCTGCCTGTCTTGACCAAATTCCAGACCCGGATAAAAATGTAACGTACAGTAAAACTACTATAGTGACCAACTTCAGATCTGGATAAGAAGAGCCTACAGTAAAACACGTTTTAGCAACCACTTCCAGACTCGGATAAAGAAAGACGTCCATTTATATCTGTTTTGGTGACCACCATCTATTTGGTTTATTTTGGGGTTTTAGCCCTCAGCCAATATTGGCTGAAGGCTATTGCTATGGCCGTTTCCGTCTGTCTGTCCGTCTGTCCGTTCGTTAACACTTACTTTGTGAACACGCTCTAGCGTAGAATGTTTTGCCAATCGCTTAGATATTTTAAATACAGCATGTATATGGACCAATGAAGATCCCTATTGTTTTTGAGCCATATCTGACGAAGAACAGTGGCTCAGCTGGACTTGGAAATTTTCTTAATTGTACCATTATCAAGTTTACTTAACATGTGGCTTGTGAACACTCTCTTACCTACAGTTCTTTGCCAATTAGTAAAATATTTCGGATATATGTACTTTATGGAGCAGTGAAGATCCCTATTGTATATTAGCCATATCCGACCAAGGACAGTGGCTCAGCTGGACTTGGAAATTTTCTTATTTGTACCATTATCAAGTTTGCTTAACATGTGGCTTGTGAACACTCTCTAACCTACAGTTCTTTGCCAATTAGTAAAATATTTCGGATATGTGTACTTTATGGAGCAGTGAAGATCCCTATTGTATATTAGCCATATCCGACCAAGGACAGTGGCTCAGGTGGACTTTGAAATTTGCATATTTGCACCATTATCAGGTTTGGTGATATGTGGCTTGTGAACCCTCTCTAGCCTACAGTTCTTTTCCAATTACTAAGATATTTTAGATTTAGGTAGTGTATGGACTAGTAAAGATCCCTATTGTTTATGAGCCATATCCGACCAAGGACAGTGGCCCAGCTGGACTTGGAAATTTTATTATTAATACCATTATCAAGTTTGCTCACATGTGGCTTGTGAACACTCTCTAGCCTGCAGTTCTTTACCAATTACTAAGATATTTCGGATAAAGCTAGTGTATGGACCAATGAAGATCCCTATTGTGTTTGAGCCATATCCGACCAAGAACAGTGGCTCAGCTGGACTTGGAAATTTTCTTATTAGTACCATTATCAAGTTTGCTTCATATGTGGTTTGTTAACACTCTCTAGCCTACAATTCTATACCAATTACTACGATACTTTAGATATAGCTACTATATGGAGCAATGAAGATCCCTATTGTATATGAGCCATATCCGACCAAGGACAGTGACTCAGCTGGACTTTGAAGTTTTCTTATTTGTACCATTATCAAGTCTGCTTAATATGTGGTTTGTGAACACTCTCTAGCCTACAATTCTTTACCAATTACTAAGATATTTCGGATATATCTAATGTGTGGAGCAATGATGATCCCTATCATGAGCCATATCCGACCAAGGACAGCGGCTCAGTTGCACTTTGCAACTTGGAAATTTGCATATTTGTACCATTATCAGGTTTGGTGACATGTGGCTTGTGAACACTCTCTAGCCTACAAATCTCTACCAATTACCAAGATATTTCAGATATAGCTAGTATATGGACTATTAAAGATTCGTATTGCTTATCAGCCATATCCGACCAAGGACAGTGGCTCAGCTGGACTTTCTCATGGTAAATGTTTTTGTTTGCCACTGCCACCCTTTTTTCTTTTCGGTGCTAAGGATTGAAATGAGCCTTTGACCGGCCTCAAACCTACTATTTTCCTTGTTTCGAATGTTCCGGCTGGCTGAGGGCTATGCATCTCTGATGCCTATGTTTTTACAATGAATTAAGGTTATGTTTGCAGAAATGAATACTTTATTTCAGTAATTAAAAAAAAAAAGATTTTTTGGGGGGGTGGGGGTGAGGGGGGGGGGGGGTCGTGGGTTTAGTCGGGGAGACATTTGTTTTTCTTTACAAAAACAAGAAACTAAGTAGGTATCGATTGAAAGTGTATAATATAAGCCTGTACTCTTATGTTTTTGTGCACTGGCCGCTCTAATTATAGGTTATGGCGCATAATGGTCAGATATTTTTAATGGTCAGATAACAATTTCGTAGTGAGAAAAATAGAGTTCAGGATAAAGAAACGAAAATTATCGGCCAAAACACGAATGAATATAAAATTACCAAACCACCCGCTATTCAGGTTTGGGAGTTTCAACGGGGTCGAAAATAATGCGTCAGGAAACATTTCAATGTGCTTTTAAAGGAAAAGCCTGCTATTTCGAACATCAGTGTCCTGGAACATGCTGCAAAGATCCATAGCCTCGAAAGTTGAGATCAATGACCATAAGCAACTTCGTACTTAGATTTTGTGGAAAAGATTTGGCGTTTCGACCAAATTAGGTTGGGATAAAGCCGTAAAGAAATACAGGGGCCTCTCGTTAATTCGTCCTCGGTTAATTCGGTCCCACGGCTAATTCGTACCAATTCCGTCGGTCCCGATTTTGGGACCCATTCACTTCTATGTAAAAGTACGAATTAACGAGAACTCGGATAATTCGTCCCAAAATTTACCCTCAGTTTTTTTAGGCCCCAACCCTTCGGATTGGGGCCTATAGGTTTAGGGTGTCCGTCCGTCTGTCCGTCATCGCTTTATACCCCTATGAATTTGGGGGGGGGGCGGTTGGGGCCTGCTTGTGTTTCACAAATACTTACTTGTCTATTCCGGTCTTTAATCAATGCAGAGCCATACAGATTAGGCATGCCACACAGTTAAAACAACACGTTACTCAGGCCTCATGTGTAGCGAGATGAAGGGGTTGCATAGTGCGCACTGTTGGGCAGTAATGATGGGGGTTTAAGGATTATGATTGACATGGTGTACTCAATACACCGAGTGTCTTTGTGTGCACTGCGTTTTCACTGGCCACTAATCCGGAGCATCGTCTGTCACATACTATGCAGCAGCTTAAGATGCCGTTTGTTTTCTGTGGACGCTCCGCGCTCCGGAGCGTGTATATAAGTTGTGAACAGTGGTCAAGCATTTCAACTTGCAAAATGGCATCAAAACGAAAACACAGTGATTACACAATGAACCTTAAGTTCAAAGTGTTAAAGCAAATGACGAGTGGCTCAAAAACCAGAACTGAAACAATGACGGAGTACGGGGTACCTAAAAATACACTTGTTTCATGGATAAAGAATAAGGATAAAATGATCGATGGTGTTGAAACCAGCCAGGTTGAGCCGGCTCGAAAGCGCGCAAGGCTTGAAAGTTCATTGTTGTTTATGTCCATTCGAAAATTTGACCCCCGGTTAATTGGTACCCTCAGTTAATTCGTACTTTTTCCCTTGGTCCCAATTACGAATTAACGAGGTCCCCCCTGTCATATAAAAAAATGGCAAAAATCAACAAAATTCCATTTTGCTGGAAACATGTTCTCAAGTGGGCTATAAAAGAGGCAGAAGAAGATGTAAAGTAGTTTTTAAAAGATCATATGTTGGCTTTTTTTTAATTTTGAAGTTCGCATGCCGAGACAAAAATTAGAATTCTGATGTTTTACCCTTGTCAGCTCTTTTTAATTTGTATCAACAAAAAAACTGCAGTCGAAACGGTACCTCTGTCGGAAAGGCCCGAAGGTACGAATTGGCTTATTTACATAACAGGAACCGTGACCCTTTCTGTCCTAAGAAGATAGAAAGGGTCCCCTGGGACTAGCAATTGTGTGATTTATTTGTTTATAGATTTTTGTTTCTAATATATTGAAATCGTGCAGGACGTCGTCCGTTTGTCCGCGAGGCGTTTATTCGGTCGGAATTGGGGTTTGAACTTTACTGTAGTTAGATGTTTTATGTACTAAGTTTTGTGGATCGCACCTCACTCTACATATTTGTTTGGTGATTTATTTGCTTATAGATAATTGTTTCTAATATATTGAAGTTGTGCAGGACGTCGTCCGTTTGACCGACGAGGCGTTTATTCGGTCGAAATTGGCCTTTGAACTGAGGCAATTTTACTGCAGTTAGGTGCTCTATGTACTAAGTTTTGTATATGTATTAAGCTGAATAAATTTTTATTCTATTTTGGAATATTTTTGAAGTATTTTGGAATCGACATAATTTGTTTTTGCCTCGTTACTAAGTCCATGGTTATTCATTCTTTCTTCAAGAAGAATCACATTCCTGAAACTAAGATTATGTCACTGACTCTCCGCCAGGCGGAGCATTCGTGCTTCGATCGCACACACCTCTAATTTCTTCATTAATATCAAGTTTTCGACAATAGACACCACGCCATAGTTTTCTCTCTAAAGATATTTTATTTACTTCGGATTATGAATGGTAGAGTTGTGTCTTTTGTGGAAAGTATGAGGCATTTTTCACTCGTGAAATACTTTCAAATATATATTGGATATCTCACTTTGGATCACTTATATGTCGGTGCAAAGTTAGCAATGTATAATAACAGAATTTCAAGTCTCAGTGTGGACTCTGTATATTTTATCCATTTTTTGACAAAGTTTTTTTTTTTTTTTTTTTTTGGCTGATTTGAAAAAATAACACGGCTACGCCTTATAGCTTCTGCGATCTTCGAAAAAAAAACCAAAAAACTATCTAACCCGTAATGACATTTTTTCACATCCCTCCTCCCACAAATAAAAATAAATAAATAACCGCATACCGCACAAACAATGATCTTTCTTTCCCCCAAAAGACAGGCGAAAAGTGATTACCTCCCCCCCCCCCGGCGAAGAACTGCAAATAGTCCACCTTCATTCCAAATGGAAGGACCGTACCAGTCTTAAGACTTACTGGAGCAACGCGAGGAAAGAGTCACTGACGTCTTTGAACAATCACTTTAGGCCGTTGAACAATCCGTTTTCGTCTGCGAAAAACGGGTTTGTCTCAGATCCTGATTGTACTGTGTTTTATCAGTTTTTAGAAAAGTATAAAATTTTACCGCTTTTAACTTAATGCTAAGGAATACGAGAAAAAACATAAACTCTTCAGTTTTAATTGTTACACAAAAAATATTTGAATCTGTTTGATAAAACCGACGCAATAATACAA
Source organism: Protula sp. h YS-2021 (assembly GCA_949752745.1). NCBI lineage: Eukaryota > Metazoa > Annelida > Polychaeta > Sabellida > Serpulidae > Protula > Protula sp. h YS-2021. Next base: position 10,055,492 of record OX457029.1, on the reverse strand, counting down.
AAGTTGGCATCCGAGTTTTTTTTGTACATTTCTTCCAAAATTTGCCGCGTTTCATCAATATTTGTGGCTCAAGATTAAAGTCTTAATCAATCAATTCATTTGAACGCTTTTCCTTGAAAACAAAACGTTTCTGTATGCTAAAATTTTAAAATTGTCATCAGCCTGTTTTGATACCAAAACGTATATAAACATAAATAAAATTCGGCTATTAAATGTAAATAAATACAATGAAACCTCCGCTCAAAGTACTGTATCTTAGCTGCCAAGGCCAAAACCAACATAAAACTTTTAGAAGTTCATTGTTTTATCAATTTTGAGCATTTACAGTTAATTTGTAAGTGCACGAAAAATAAGATATTTTAACCCTTAATGAGTGAATGCAACATAACAGTTTCTAAATGCTCCAGATCTTTATTCCTTTTGGGTACATTTCTTAGTTTCTGCGTTATTGTTCTTGCTCTTAATTTTAATAAGCCAGTGCTTTTGCAAAGAAGTTTTCCAAATGCATATTAAACTGATATTATAGTTTTTTGTTGAATATCATATAGATTTTGAGCGAAAATTGGGTATTTGCAGTGACATCCAAAGGCAAAAAAAAAAAAAAAAAATAGCGAAACGGTTTTCAAATATAATATAGAAATTACTGCACATTGTCCTGTTTTTACGTTTTATACATATATTAATTTTGACGAAAATACTGCCAACCAATCGTAAAAAAGAACCTCATAATGTCTGGCCTGTGAAGCGATGTGGAACAAAAGTAAACAGCGCTGTGATTGGATAATATTCAACACTTTTTCTAGGTGTACTCTCGCCATCGGTAGAACACTACTAGCTGGTTAAGTGCGCGTAATAGGTATCGTCTTAAGGTATCATCACATTTTACCTTAGCAGAGACAGTAGCCCGTGACGTAAATCTTAGTCATACGTCTCAACGAGCCGTACACGGAACAGTGCACATCTCAGTCCACATAAACATATCTTGGCTGTTACTGAGATCCCAGATCCTCCCCCCCCCCTCCTCGCAGCTTCTGGGAATCTTTAGACCCACTGCTGCCTGTTGCGTACATGTCGTAGTAGGCGACTAATTCGGGATTTCTGTCTAGCTGTTCTTTTACTATTTCTTCATTTTTACGTCTTCCCCCCCCCCCCATGTTCCTTCAGCAAGTGCGTCCTAATAGAGCCATCATAGTTGCTGAACGGGACGCCAAACACCGAACAAACAAACTGTTCCCAGACCTTTTTTTATTTTTTGCTCGTTTCTGCCACGTTCTCCATTTTTTTTCATTTTTTCCCCACTGTTCTAAATAAAAAAAAGGGTTTTACCCGGGACTAATGCGAATCCTGGTTTTGTTGGAATGTTTAGGTGCGCGAAGATCGGTGCAGAATCCGGTGGTGGCGCAGTACGACCTCAACACCCCCGTGCGACGGACGCGCTGGAATGTCATGCTCGGCGTGAGCGCTGCCTTGTGGGCCTTCCTCGGCTACAGATACTTAAAGTTCACTTTCTGGTAAGTGGGAAGAGGTGGGGAGGGGGGAGGGGGTGGGGAGGTGCGAAGGGGCATCGTGTCAAATTCTTGAATACATTTTGGTGTATGGTCAGAGGGTGGGAAAGGATCGTCTTATTCGCTGTTGCTGTGCTTTAGGTACAAATATTTTTAAAGTTCACTTTTGGTAAGTCGTTAGATTAATTCTTACGACAGTGTTTGCTGGAAAATAGGGCGGTCGGGTGGGGGGGGGGGGGGGGTTGGAGTGGGGGACGTATCTCTATATGTCTGCAGAAAAGAACAATACCAAAGACCGAAGGAATGTACGCTGTGTTCCACTTTCTATAATAATGTATAATGGTGAGATTGTGCATGTTTTCAATCAAAAGTTTATGGCAGACACTGATTCACCCCTACCCCTTTCTGCATGGGGTTCTGCAAATGGGACGCCCTTTTAATGGTTTCTGGCTCCGTGTTGTCGAATATAAAAAAAAATTAATTTGATATGCCGTTTAGAATTGTATCAGATTCTTGGACAATCTTCTTTGTGTAAACATCCTTCCTTTTTCAAATGATTGCAGTAAATCATTTTTAAAATGCTGCAATCTGACGGGTCAATTTTAAAGTCAATAATTTTCCAGTATTGACCAGGATGGAGAAATCGATAGATATTGCGATTATTGGTTATCAAAAACCCCAGTTGAGACCTGTATTCTATTGACTTATTTTGAATCAATGTGAAGCTATTATTGAACAGTTCTATAATTATGTTGACCGAATTTTCAACATTTCCTCCTTGGCCAATCAGTAAGGAGCCAGTATTTGCCATTTATTTCTTCGTTTTTTTTTAACGCATGAGTGATGTTACTTTGACAGGGCTACCGGCGAGGCACAGCACCACAGACGCGGCGATTACTTGAAGGAGAAGTGAAGAGGAAAGGGAAGAAAGACTAGACTTTGCGGGGGGAGGAGGGGGGGGGGGGGGTTAGACAGAGGATGCGTCCGCACTGGCATGGCTGATGCCTCAACACACGTCAGTGATAAAGCAACGGACAGTTGACATTTATATAACAGTGAAAAGAGATGCTCATCCCTCGTAGGTAAACTTGTCAGGGATGTGATTGTTATAGAATTCAAAAAAAAAAAAAAAACAAAAAAACATCTGGTTTGGAATTGGCTGTACTAAATTCAGAGGTACCGAGGAGGTTTGAAGTTTGTAGTTGCTGTTTATTTTTTTCAAAACAACTTGAATGGTAAAAAGCAAAGCAAATGTCAACTTAAATAAACCAAATTGAAACATGTTTCTCCGTGTCTTTTTTTTCATCATTTTATGCATTTTATTTTAATTATTTTTTTGTTGTTGTTGTGGGGAAGGGGAATGGGGTTTTGTAACGTCAATCCTGGATCCAATTTTGCTTACAGGCGTGAGGGGAGGGGAAGGGGGGGGGGGGGGTGGGCGATTGACAAGTATGGATGACTGCTTTGAGCAGAAAAAGTACTAATCTTGTTTTTTTTCCCTGCGGTCTGGTCTTTGACATGAGAATCAAATTGAAAAAAAGGGTAAGCTCTGCCAGGGTCCAAGAAAATTAAAAAAAATGTTGCTAAATGGAGCTTTCTCAGGACAGATTTTGATGACAGTTTTGTGCTTGCGCCTTCAGTAGTTTTTATTTAACAAAAACAATTTAAAATTTGTTAAGAAATCTTAAAATTTAATACGACATAAATGGTTATTAAACCATTAAACAATGGGGCATAAAAAGGAGAGTGTCCGATAATGCCAGGGTTGCGAAAATATATCAAATATTTAAAACAAAATTCAGGATCGGATCGAATATATATTTCGAAAATCAGAACTCAAAAAGTCGTCTTCCTGGATTGGGCAGATCTTTAAACTGAGAAGCTTGTGATCTGGCCTGCCCAAGTAATATGGGCACATCTGCACACTGTCCACCCGCTCCAAGGAGAGTAAGAAGAAGTGGGTTATATTTCACACACTAATGCCGCAGTCTGCACGGCACAGCCACCATTATACGTAACTGCTATATGCGGAAGAAGATACTCTAAAAGCTATGCGCAGAACGAGATAATCTATGTGCGGGGCAAGATAATCTAAAAGCGTTTTCCTGCCATTCTTGTTTATATTTTGTGTCGATGTCATTTGCGCGATATGAACTGATGAAGGTCTTTTAGATCATCACGTTCCGTCAAACATCACGACCGGAAACCTGTGTTTAGCATTTGGCTTCATGTCGTTATGTGGACGTTGGGGGAGGAAGGGGGGGGGGGGTTGACGCCCTCAAAACAATCTGATCGAAAAAGGCAAAATATGCGCACATAATGAGCAACAAGATGTGTATGAGTTATATTGACCAAAGTCATCAAGTGAAACGAATGCATGATGTTTGCCATCATCAAATATGGTCGCCTGGTTGTTTTAGGGGTATGAAAATACTTACGTACTCAAAGAAATTTATTTACATATTTTCAACAGTATTAAAGGGTTAAGACATCCATGTAATGTATTTTTCAAAATAGTTGTCTTTCTTATAGCAAATTAGCGATGTTTACCCTTCACTCCTGTTTCAGTTTCATGTCAAGGCCATTTAAGTGATGGGGGTCGATGACGTCACCAGGTTCCTTCAAAATGAACCAACGGGTGATAATGATCATGGTGATGATGTTATATGTTATTTTGTTTTGTATTCAGTATTTATACGTACAGAATCAATTAGAAACCTGATTGATATCTTTGTTCTGTTTTTATGCGTAGATTTTGATATTCTTATTAGATTTTGACCATTGTGGGAATTGTAAAGCGTGACCATATCTATGGAAGGAGAGACCCAGTAAAATGCCATAAATGTCTCGTCGAAAGGAGAAGCGGGTGGAAGGCCGGGCGGGGGGAGGGGTGGGGGATTTAATTAACGCTAAATTAATTAAACTAATTGAAGCTTGTTCAGGCCCCGGGGGGGGGGGGGCAATTGGTATCATCCGTGTTACCCTGCTTGTCCAAAAAAAAAAAAAGAAAGAAAGAAAAGAAAGCTGGGCAATTTTGTTGCTAGATGTGGCCCGCACTGAGTATCAAGTTTGTTAAAAAAAATGTATAATTTTCATCCAGTACTCAGCGTTTTCCATGAAGGGGTGACCCTTCAGAACTGGACTCCTTGTCTGGTTAAAAAGGTGTGTTATTTCAAAATTAGCGCTCAGTTTTTAGGGGCCGTTTAAAGAGCCTTTAAAAATGTAATAGCAGGCCTAGGCTGAACAAATTTACTCCATTTACAGCACACTTCAATGTATTACGAGTACTCGGCATTATACTGGCATTTCTTTCGCATCACGTTTAACTTGCATCGATCACAGTTACGTATAACTGGATTGTTCGTCCAAAATCTTTCCCTTGTTACTTCGTCTTCTGATTCTGAGAGCTTAATTGTGATTTAATTGTTACTGCTTGCTGGCTAGCCGCCACCAAAGTTCATTCCTAGAAATAGGAAAAAAGGTGAGACAGAGATACCAAACTTCAATATCTTGTCCACCCCACTTTTAAACTGTCAACCATAATCATTGGAAAAAGAGACATAAAATATACACCTTTGTTCAGCAGTACAACTTAAGGTTTTACTTAACTCAGTGCCCGAATTAGTTTAAAACTAGACTGAATTCCGCTAGAAAGCGGAATGACCCACTTGCAGAAACCATTACAGACAATATTTCTATTAAATTATGATCGAAAAGCTCATATACACAGTGCCCCTTCTTTGTCGCCATTTTGGTCCATTGGGTTAAAAATCAACCCAAAGTCACTCTATTTCTAACCTCTTTCGAGGTGATGGTCACCTGGTTTTGGATGTGACCTTAATCGAGGTCAAGGTCACCGAAGTATCGAACGTTGTTTAGGCCCAAAGGGTGGAAAATGAGCTCAAAATCGCTCTGTCTAACCGTTTTTTTTTGAGATAATAGCCAACTTCTGGTTTTTGTCTGAGACCGACGAAGTCAAGGTCGCCGAAGTACCTCTTATATAAAGTTGTGTAAACATAAAAGGTCGAAAATGAGCTCAAAATCGGCCTATCTCTAACCGTTTTAGAAATAGTTACCTTCTGGTGTTTGGTCGTGACGAGAGAAAGTCATGGTCAGCGAAGTACCTCTTACTTAACATTGTTTAGGCCCCAAGGGTCGACAGTGGGCTCAAAATCGCTCTATTTCAACCGTTTCGAGATAAGTCGGCGTATCGTTAACGGCACACGAGGTCACGTGACCATGAACTCGACCCTCAAGATCAAGATTCGGAATGTAAAGTTACCCCTACCGACTGCGTTTTATATACTGAAGCTGGGGTATGAGCGCTTTTTTTAGGCGTTTTGGAAAATATTTTGACCTCACTTTGAGGTTAAATACTACTAACTACGTTTTATAAGGCCAAAAATATTTACGGTTTCATCTTGATCTGGTGATTGTCTATAAGTGTACAAACTATGTAGCTCAAACGCTACAGGGGGGGGGGGGGGGTTACAGGAAACCATTTTATAGAAAAAATAACTTTGACCTCAATTTTATATTGACCTTAATCGTTGAAGTAAAAAAAATGTAGATTCACTGAGTTCTTGGCATTCCATACACGTGTGCCAAATTTCGCCTTCTTCCGTCAAATAGTGTAGAAGGTGTTTTCTGGAAATTATCGAAATGGAAAAAAGAAAAAAGGGGGAAAAGGACAGAATTTCCAGAAAAACTACAAACTTATACCCAGTTGCAAACGAAGTTTGAAAGTGAGAATGAATTAAAAAATGCCTTATCGAATCCAAGACCAGCGTGCAAACAAGCCATCGGAAGGCACTGAAGTTTAAAAACAGTGGCAGAAGTTGCAGTGGGAAACATTCAAAAAACGAGACGTAATTGAACATGGGTATATGCCTACTATATGGACAGCACAAAGGCATTGCATCGCACTTCGACTATTTGATGGTCTTTCCGCTGTGACTGAGCCTTTTACCAGTCATTGGAGAGAACAACATCAAGACAAGAAAACCACAGGCAGGACTGGTATGAAGTAATATTTATTTGTTATATTTCACTGCAAACAACAGTACTTGAACAATGTGTTTGGAATACTATGTCGATTATTATCCATAGTAACTTGATGTCTAATTGCGAGTCTGTGAAAATATTCTGCAATCTATGAAACAGTTGTATAGACAAATATAAATTATGGATAACTCTTCACACAGTTGTTATATGTCTGTGTTTTCTAGGTAAAAATATTGCAGCAAAATAGAATCAGCGATGGCCGGACACATATTGGTTGGGTCGGTCACTGCCTATTCGTCCTTTCGTCGGTCCCCCTGTGGGGTGGAGGAAATCTTAAGAATGAACCCACTGCTTTCTGTTCCGTGCATAGCGTAAGAGGAGACCAATCGAAATTTCTTTCTGACTCTTCCTTTACCATTTCCTCATTCTCCCGTCTCTTTTTCCCACTTGTTTCTTTAACAAGTCCTAATATACCCCTCATAGTTGGTGAATGGGACGTTAAACAGCAAACAAACAAATCATGCTTATATATTTGCGCAGCGACGAATAACGTTTCTGGACATTGTCCTCAACATCAAGGTCATTACATGCTTTTGTTCACAGAATAACTTTTTTGTTTCTATGTCAATATTGTGGAAACCTTCAGGGAATTATCAACATGTGATCTGATTTTATTTGCGACCTTGACCTCAAAAAGGCCATCTGAAGTAAAAAAGGTCAATCAATTGATGTAATATTTTGGCAGCGTAACTGAGCAACTGTTGAAAATTGACCCCTCAGAATAACTTGTTTTTCGGTCTTTCATCATAACATCATGCATAGACATTAATTTTACACGCAGAATAAACAATTGTTCAGTGTCAGAGTGGGAACTAAAGCGTATACTGGACAGTTTAGTAACCACTTTACAGTGTAAGGAGCGTCAGTTGCTTAACTTTTATATCGACTGGAAATGTTTCAGGGAATAAACCCATTATTGGACATTTTGTGCTAAAACAACTTTCACCTGTGTAACTCGCTGTAGAAAACATGTAGTAAATTCCGTTTTACTGGGATGATTAAATATTTTTGTTTAGAATTCGTAATATTGCAGAAATTGTGCTAATGTGAGTTTCTTTAAACTGAAAGATGAAAAGGGGGCGCGGCGGCATTTCCACTTTTTATAACAACGGTGCAATATCAGACATTCACACTTCGAAATCATAACGAAATCATAACAATGTTGCCATCGGAGTAAATCTACGGCAGCTAATTGATCTTATGCGTATGAAAACATAATATAGATGTGACGTAGTTTCAGTCTAATTGATTCTGTAAAATTAAAAACAAAATTAATTTTAGGCTAGTTGATTTCTGTACGTATAGAAACAGAATATAGATATGAGGTAGGTTTCAAACTAAATAATTCTGAAAGTATAAAACAGAATAAATATATGAAATTTATTTCAGTCTAATCGATTCTATACGCATAAAAACAGAATAAAGACCTGACATAGGTTGCAATTTAATTGATTCTGTAGGCTTAAAAACTGAATAAGGATATGAAGTAGGTTTCAACCTAGTTGATTATGTACGTATAAAAACAGAATAAAGATATGAAGTAGGTTCCAGGTCTAGTATTAAAATCCATTATATTATTTTGTTTAGAAAGTCTCCACATAAAAAGAACATAAAATGTATTCAATTTGTTGTAAAACGTGCTATGAACGAGCGTAATGGAATGTGAAAGTGTAAATATGTTGGCATTGAACTGATTTTTTAAGGACGAGAAGTACAAAAAGCTGATCACACGCATTATACATCACTTGGTATCTTCATACTTACTGTCATACAGTACACAATGTATGAGTATGCAGCATAAAAAGTCACCTGGCTGAGGGAAATAAACAGTACAACCTGCCCATTGGTGCAATACTTATTTTGTGTAATTAATTTGCGACAGTGAGTTCATGAGTCTTCTGTTGGCAGATGAGTCCGTGAGAATTCCATGAATATATGAGTCCGTGCGACTTCCGTCGACAGATGAGTCCGTGAGCCTTCCGTGGACAGACGTTTGGGTACTTGATACACTCCTGTGTAACGGGTGTTATTTCGGAGAAAGAATTTTAACAGCCTTGAGTCTAGAATTCTTCTTAACTGCAATTCAGTGTTAAAGCGACTTTTAGACTAGAACCTCATTTCGCTAGCGAAATGTTAAACACTTGACACAAATTAAAACGCAAAAATACTTCCTTCAATGGGTTATTTCTTGCGTGAAATGCTACGCATTTACTTGCAAAAATACACTCTTTTGACATGGCGTTTTAAACAAGAAAACGAAATTGAAGGCAAAAATAAACAGTGTTATGCACACGTTCATATCAAGTTTTACCTAAGTCCAAAGTTTCGTGGCCCTGGGGCCCGTAGTGCCAGTGGAGGTGATAGAACAAGAAATCCGATCATTGTCAAGAAAAAAAGATACCAACGACTGCTCGCACAAATTCAAAAACCCCTTGCAGGCCAAAGCATGTCAAGTGTTAAATAGAATTTCTAAGGTAAAGTTTAAACAAAGCAGTATATCACTTTTTTAGTTCTCGAAATTAATGTCAGATGCTCTGTTATGAGCAACAAACCCTATTCTTTGCTGAAAAAAGCAGTTACAGATTTACTTTTTAAAGGGGTGGTCGAAACACTCAGTGGCCGTTAATTTTGAATTTCGTCATAGGTGATCTAACCCGCTTTCCTGGGGCCTAACAGCAAGTTGAACTTGCTAAGTAAAATCTAATGTGGGTGGTCAGCTTATTCTTGTCGTTTTTAAATGAATCGGTTAAGAGGTAACGAATTTAGTCTTGCACATTCTGTATTCTGATTTATTATTATTATTATTATTTTAAACAGTATTTGTAACGCGCTTATTTGATAAATCTCTAAGCACTTACAGAGTGAATGATACATGTATATAATCATCATAACAAGAATGCTAGCATATAAATATAATACTGACACTTGTGCAAATAAAAATAATAATAATACTGACGCTTAACATTAGTTTACACCTAAGATATTTGCTAACCATATGCTTTTATAAACAAATGCGTTTTTAACGTTGTTTTGAACGCATTGACATTTGGAGCATCTTTTATTTGAAGAGGAAGTTCATTCCATAGTTTTCCGCCCATGTACTGAAAGCAACGTCTACCATACTGGCGTTTTGGCTTGATGATATGCACACAATTTTTAGTGCTAGATCTGGGATCCGTTCAGGCCTGTAGGGAGAAACTACGTCCTGTAAGTGGGGTGGGGATAGATCATGTAAAGCCTTATAAACAAGAGTTAACGTCTTGAATTGGCATCTTTGCTCGATCGGCAACCAGTGTAACTGTTTAAGTACGGGGGTGATATGATGTTTCCTTGGCAGGCAGAAAATTACCCTTGCAGCTGCGTTCATGATCAATTGTAGGCGGTTTATAACACATTGTGGAAATCCCGTGAACAAGCTATTACAGTAATCCAGGCGTGATATGATTAGCGCATGAACTAATTTCTTTGTAGCTTCTTGTGTCAGTAGATGTCGTATTTTCTTGATCCATCCAAGGTACATGAAACACACTTTACGTAGGTACGAAATATGGGGCTCAAAACTAAGGTTTGAGTGCATGTACACCCCTAAATTGCGCACGACCGGTACAGCTGGAATTATCCCAAGGCCTAGATGTTATTCGTCAAACTTGATATACTTTGCGTTTTGTTTTGATACAAATATGATTAACTCCGTTTTGTCACAATTCAGTTTCAGTCGGTTCGAAAACATCCATCTTGAGATATCTCCTATTCCGTTTTCGAGAGTGCGCGCTGCGGTAATTTGTGAGTCTCCTGACTTAGGATCACATGATGTACCCACTTGCGCATCGTCTGCATAATAGTGATATAGTAGCTCTAAAATACGTAACAATCTCTTCAATGGCATAACGTAATCACTATATCGCTTCGGACCCATCTGTGATCCTTGAGGCAATGAGCAGTTCAAGGTTATTGGGTCAGAATATGTGCCTTCGATGCAAACACGGATTGATCTATCGGTGAGGTATGACTTAAGCCAACCAAGGATCGCATCCGTGATATTAAAGGTTGAGCGTAGTCTCCGAAGGAGAATGTCATGGTCCACGGTATCAAACGCCGCACTCAGGTCAAGCATACCGAGAAAAACAGCCTTCCCGTCATCTAATTCCTGAAAGATATCATTGCATACTTTAAGTAAAGCAGTTTCTGTAGAATGCTTTTGTTTGTATGCAGACTGTAGAGGATCTGCAAGGCCATTTATCTCGATATGCCTTGCTATTTGTCGGCTGGCTGCTTCTTCTATGAGTTTTGAGATGTACGATAAGTTTGATACTGGCCTATAGTTTTTCAATACTGGTTCAAGGTTAGGTTTCTCTATCAAAGGACGAACAATAGCTTCTTTGAAAATTGAAGGCATTCTTGCAGTTTGAAGTGATGCATTAATTATGCGTGTTATGATTGGGCACATTTCATCGATGCAATTTTTCAGGAGTGAAGTAGGTAGAGGATCTAGTTCACATGTTTTTCTAGCGGACTTCTTGATAATATTCCTAACATCTTCTTGTGTCATTGGTGTAAAAGTTGCTAAAGGTGGAAAATTCAGTGGAGAATTCGAGTCATATTCAAAGGTTTCATCCGATATTTCCTCAAAATTATTTCTGATCTTTTGCACTTTTTCATTAAAATATTTGCAAAACTGATCAGCAAGAAGTTTTGTACTTTCGCAGTCAGGAAATAGCTGCTTAGAGTCACGATTCATAATTTTATTCATCTCACGAAAGAGTTTTTTCTGATCATTAGAATTATTATCCAAAATTTCATGGAAATTTTTTTGTTTTGATTCAATCAGTTTCTTTGAATATTCATTTTGAGCGTTTTTGTACTCAGTTTCAAGATTTTCATTCTTTTTATTCTTCCTCCACTTTCTCTCTTTAGCGCGTGAGATCCGCAAAGCTGTTCTAACATCAGTCGTGAACCAAGGTTCCCTACGACGGTTTTTGAGGTTTTGCGTAACTAGCGGTGCGTGCTTATCAAAAAGCTCTGCAAACTCCTTATTGTAGTGATCAACTAGGGTATCCAACTCCATGTCTCCATGCTCTAAATATACCTTAGTAGATGTTATATCCTCTCGAAAGGCTTTTGAGTCAATCTCAGCCACCTTCCGAAACGTCACAGTTCTAGTTTGAGGCCTCGGCAGATGGATTGAAAGAGTACAATGGAGAGCATAGTGATCTGAGAGGAGGTCGCCCGTCTGAACATCCGTTACTCTCAGTTGTGATGTCGATTTTGAAATGATATGATCCAGTAATCCACCTAAAATATGCGTTGAGTTGTCGACTAGCTGAAGCATATTGAAACTTTCCAGGAGCTCAAGATGTTTCCTTGAATCGGACGTATCGGTTTTTAAGTTGATGTTCATATCTCCTGATATCAGGAGGGGTGGTCCAGAGAGAGTATAATCTTCTAAAAAAACTAGAAAATTCTGATAGGAACGTCTTCATGTCTGTTGAGGGGGGCCTGTATGCTACCACCAGATTTGAATTTTGTAAGATGCCATCTATTCTAATCATACATTGCTCAAAAGATTGAAATTCGGGAGTTGGAATTTTTTCACCTTCAGTTCTTTTTTTAATATAAAAGCAACGCCCCCACCTTTCCGCTGCTTCCTATCTACATGTACAATTTCGTAACCTGATGGCACAATTTCTGAGGTTTCGTATTGAGAATTTTCTGAAAACCATGTTTCTGTTATAGCTAAGATATCAATATTGTCCACGTATATCATATGCTTAATTTTGTCAATCTTGTTTGAAACTGATCTTGCATTCATCAAGGAAAATTTGACATTATGAATTTTGTAAGCCTTCAAATCTACTGGCTTGAGAAAACACGGTCTCTTTTTAGGTGTACCCGAAAACGTTCTATAATTGCTTATGAGAACATCTACTCTCGTGGGAATATGCACAAGATTGTGGTCCTTAAAATGTTTACGGTTTCCATTTTTTCCTATATGATAACCTCTCCTCCTTTTGATGTCCAGGTCATTTACTGATCGAACAATATCAGCTGATAGAGTGCACTGCTTATATTTGCATATGTTTCCTATTCTAAACAAGTCACACCTTGAATAGGAAAGGCCTTGATTATGACCCATTGTTCCTAAAATTAGGCCAAGTTTAAATCCAATAATAATATGAACTAAAACGATCATAGCGAACTAAAATATCCAATTCTTGTCGTTGACAAATCCCTATTCGTTAAATACACTTGTGTACCTTCGATATATGGAAAACCTTTGTTCTATGCCTGTACACTTTCAAATTTATCATCAAAAGTCATATTTTTCAGATAAAACAATTTTTCAATAAAATATGTTGAAGACTGATCCTTGATAATTTATCTATACACTGATATAAAAATATCCAAGTTTAAGATTGAATAAACCAATAAATTCTAGACGAATATCACAATTCCCATAATATGCGTGTATGCTGAAAACACTCAGCCCTGTTTTATACGTGCAAGATGAAAAAGACTGAAACTTACTTCGCATATCTATTCTGGTTTTATACGTACAGAATCAATTAGACTGAAACCTACCACGTATCTTCATTCAGTGTTTGTGTCGGTAGTTCTGTCAGTCCTTGTGCCAGTCTCTCTGTCGGTGTTTTGTTAGTGCTTCTGTCAGCGTTTCTGTCAGTCTTTCTGTCAGAATTTCTGTCGGCGTTTCTAACACTATTTTTGTTAGTATTTTTGTCAGTGTTTCTGTCGGTGTTTTGTTGGCTTTTCTCTTGCTATTTCTGTCGCCATTGGTAAGAAAGTAGTTAAGGTTAAAGAACACGAGGCAGATAATAAAACACAAGATAATGAAACAAAACAAAACATAACATGCTCTTATATTATTTGTTTGCAGATAAATTTCTTGCTGTTGCAACTATTTTCTGTTTATTGGTCTTGTTTCTTATATGTTTCAATTTTCCATGCTCACACATACCATGGTGTTAATTGTCTTTCGTCCTTGACGTTCTATAGCTGACCAGTCGTCCCAAACCATAGCTATTGATTTTGTATATTTTGTATCTAGAGCAGAGCCCACTAATTCCATGGGACGTTTTCGTTTCTTGGAGTAAATGTTAGAGGTAAATCGAGAGCCAAGTTCCTTGTGGAAATATAAATGGAATGTTGAGCTAAGTAAAGAGACATATTAATTTCATATTTTGTTCAACGGGTCTGCCATAGAACTTGCAATGCAGAAAGACAATTAACACCAAAATGATTTTTTTCATTTCTTCGGGATAGGCGACGTGTACGAGCATGAAAAATTAAAGATGACTCAACTTCCTTCCTATAAGAAACAAGACTACAAACAGAAACGCTGTCAGGAATACTGACGAAAAGACTGACAGGACTACCTAACAAACACTAACTCAGATTCTTACAGAAACACTCAAAGAAATGAAGGCAGAAAGGCTGATAGAAATTTAGACAGAAAGACTGACAGAAACACTGTCAGGAATACCAACAGAAAGACTGACAGAACTACGGATAACACACCGACAAAAATACTGACAGTAGAACTGACAGAAGTATCCACAGAAAAGACTGACAAAAATGCTGACACAAATACTGACCAAAAATCTCAGAGTAGATCCCTCAAAATGGTCGACTGAAAAGGTGATAATTTTTTATTTGCTTACAATTTTTACGAACATTAATATTTTTGCCAACTTTTTCGGCGTAGACGATGCGTACTTGCATCTACGATTGAGATGACACTGGTTTTAAATTCATAAACTTTGCAGCGTTCCTTTAACCCATCTTCGTTTCTGTCAGTCTCTCTGTCAGTATTCCTAACAGTGTTTGTGTCGGTAGTTCTGTCACTCCATGTGCCAGTCTCACTCTCGGTGTTTTATTAGTGCTTCTGTTAGCGTTTCTGCCAGTGTTTCGCTCAGTATTTCAGTCGGTAGATTTGTCAGTGTCTCTGTCAGTCTTCCTAACTGTTTGTGTCGGTAGTTTTGTCAGTCCTTGTGCCAGTCTTTCTGTCGGTGTTTTGTTAGTGCTTCTGTCAACGTTTCTGTCAGTCTTTCTGTCGGAAGATTTGTTACTCTCTCTGTGTCAGTATTCCTAACAGTGTTTGTGTCCGTAGTTCTGTCAGTCATTGTGCCAGTCTTCTTGTCGGGGTTTTGTTAGTGCTTCTGTCAACGTTTCGGTCAGTCTTTCTGTCAGTATTTCTGTCTTAAGATTTGTCAGTCTCTCTGTCAGTATTCCTAACAGTGTTTGTGTCGGTAGTTCTGTCACTCCTTAGCGTGACAGAAACACTGTCAGGAATACTAGCAGAAAGACTGACAGAACTACGGATGAAACACCGACAAAAAGACTGACAAAAATGCTGACACAAATACTGACCAAAAACCTGAGAGTAGATCCCTCAAAATGGTGGACTGGAAAGGTGATAATTTTTTATTTGCTTACAATTTTTACGAACATTAATATTGTTGCCAACTTTTTCGGCGTAGACGATGCGTACTAGCATCTACGATTGAGATGACACTGTTTTTAAATTCATAAACTTTACAGCGTTCCTTTAACCCATCTTCGTGTTCCGAACATTGACCTCTCCAAGTGTAAACATTAGTTGTGACAACCGAAATTGTTCTTCTAACGCTTACATGCTTTTACACTGACTCTCGTTGCTGCATCTTCCCAGAACAACTTTAATTTTTCAGACATCACAGATTTGCAGGAACAACTCTTGAACAAAAATAAGCTGCTGATCAGGCTAATTCCGAAATTCAAACTTGTCAGCGGCTTCCATGGATTGACGTCACAAACAAACCTGAGTTGCAGGATCAACGTTCTCATAATTAAGCTTTTCCCACTATATAGGGCACCTTCTAGAAGAAAACACTTCATCGAAGACATATCAATCACGTGCATTAGATCGGATCACTCACCTTTTTTCTCGCTGGCAATTTTACGTTTCAGATTTAGCCTGGTTAGCAGGTTATTCTTGTTCAAGAATTATTTGCGCTATCCATAACGGCTGACAAGCTAAAGTTGTTCTGGGAGGGCGCAACAGCAACAATCAGTGTAAAAAGTATGCAAGAGTTAGAGGAGCACCTTGAGTTGTCGTCACCTATGTTTATTCTTGGGCGAGGGAGTCAATGTTCGGAACACGAAGGTGCGATACGAAAACAATGTAAGGTTTATGAACTTAAAGCCAGAGTACCAGAGCTTAAACATTGGCGCAGATCACCCTACCTACTGGTGTGGGATTAGCTCATCAACGAGGTTGTCGAGAAACAATTAGACGAGTTATGGTGGTCATTCTTTCCATAGAGATTACGCCTGTACCAGTGTCGGGTGCAGAGCCGAAGTCTCCAGAACCACTGATTCTACACCTCTTTACCAAAACCCAAGTAAGTATGTCTGTTTTAGCTGTACGTCCGTCTTCCTTA
Organism: Protula sp. h YS-2021; assembly: GCA_949752745.1. NCBI lineage: Eukaryota > Metazoa > Annelida > Polychaeta > Sabellida > Serpulidae > Protula > Protula sp. h YS-2021. The sequence goes on along the minus strand of OX457029.1, from coordinate 10,039,486 downwards.
ATGTTCTTTTGTCAGTTTTTTGTCAGAATTTGTCTCAGCACTTTTGACGGTTTTCTCTGTGGATGTATCTGTCAAAATGTCTGCCGGTAGATTTGTCAGTCTCTCTGTCAGTATTCCTAACAGTGTTTGTGTCGGGAGTTCTGTCAGTCCTTGTGCCAGTCTTTCTGTCGGTTTTTTATTAGTGCTTCTGTAAACGTTTCTGTCAGTCTCTCTGTCAGTGTTTCTGTCGGTAGATTTGTGAGTCTCTCTGTCAGTATTCCTAACAGTGTTTGTGTCGGTAGTTCTGTCACTCCATGTGCCAGTCTCACTCTCGGTGTTTTGTTAGTGCTTCTGTTAGCGTTTCTGCCAGTGTTTCGCTCAGTATTTCAGTCGGTAGATTTGTCAGTGTCTCTGTCAGTCTTCCTAACTGTTTGTGTCGGTAGTTTTGTCAGTCCTTGTGCCAGTCCTTCTGTCGGTGTTTTGTTAGTGCTTCTGTCAACGTTTCTGTCAGTCTTTCTGTCGGAAGATTTGTTACTCTCTCTGTGTCAGTATTCCTAACAGTGTTTGTGTCCGTAGTTCTGTCAGTCATTGTGCCAGTCTTCTTGTCGGGGTTTTGTTAGTGCTTCTGTCAACGTTTCGGTCAGTCTTTCTGTCAGTATTTCTGTCTTAAGATTTGTCAGTCTCTCTGTCAGTATTCCTAACAGTGTTTGTGTCGGTAGTTCTGTCACTCCTTAGCGTGACAGAAACACTGTCAGGAATACTAGCAGAAAGACTGACAGAACTACGGATGAAACACCGACAAAAATGCTGACAGTAGAACTGACAGAAGTATCCACAGAAAAGACTGACAAAAACACTGACACAAATACTGACCAAAAACCTGAGAGTAGATCCCTCAAAATGGTGGACTGGAAAGGTGATAATTTTTTATTTGCTTACAATTTTTACGAACATTAATATTGTTGCCAACTTTTTCGGCGTAGACGATGCGTACTAGCATCTACGATTGAGATGACACTGTTTTTAAATTCATAAACTTTACAGCGTTCCTTTAACCCATCTTCGTGTTCCGAACATTGACCTCTCCAAGTGTAAACATTAGTTGTGACAACCGAAATTGTTCTTCTAACGCTTACATGCTTTTTACACTGACTCTCGTGGTTGCATCTTCCCAGAACAACTTTAATTTTTCAGACATCACAGATTTGCAGGAACAACTCTTGAACAAAAATAAGCTGCTAATCAGGCTAATTCCGAAATTCAAACTTGTCAGCGGCTTCCATGGATTGACGTCACAAACAAACCTGAGGTGTAGGATCAACGTTCTCATAATTAAGCTTTTCCCACTATATAGGGCACCTTCTAGAAGAAAACACTTCATCGAAGACATATCAATCACGTGCATTAGATCGGATCACTCACCTTTTTTCTCGCTGGCAATTTTACGTTTCAGATTTAGCCTGGTTAGCAGGTTATTCTTGTTCAAGAATTATTTGCGCTATCCATAACGGCTGACAAGCTAAAGTTGTTCTGGGAGGGCGCAACAGCAACAATCAGTGTAAAAAGTATGCAAGAGTTAGAAGAGCCCCTTGAGTTGTCGTCACCTATGTTTATTCTTGGGCGAGGGAGTCAATGTTCGGAACACGAAGGTGCGATACGAAAACAATGTAAGGTTTATGAACTTAAAGCCAGAGTACCAGAGCTTAAACATTGGCGCAGATCACCCTACCTACTGGTGTGGGATTAGCTCATCAACGAGGTTGTCAAGAAACAATTAGACGAGTTATGGTGGTCATTCTTTCCATAGAGATTACGCCTGTACCAGTGTCGGGTGCAGAGCCGAAGTCTCCAGAAACACTGATTCTACACCTCTTTACCAAAACCCAAGTAAGTATGTCTGTTTTAGCTGTACGTCCGTCTTCCTTAATGTTCTTTTGTCAGTTTTTTGTGAGGATTTGTCTCAGCACTTTTGTCGGTCTTTTCTGTGGATGTTTCTGTGAGAATTTCTTTCGGTAGATTTGTCAGTCTCTCTGTCAGTATTCCTAACAGTGTTTGTGTCTTTATATCTGTCAGTCCTTGTGCCAGTCTTTCTGTCGGTGTTTTGTTAGTGCTTCTCAGTATGTCTGTCAGTAATAATGTTGGCGTTTCTGACAGTATTTCTGTTTGTATTTTTGTCAGCGTTTCTCTCTGTGTCTGATGGCTAATCGCATGCTATTGGCAAGGGAGAAGATATAGTTAAAGAACACGAGGCAGTAAATAAAACATAAGATAATGATACAAAACAAAATTTAACATGTTCTTATATTATTTGTTTGTAGATAATTTTCTGATTGTTCTTGGAGTAAATGTTACAGGTAAATGGAGAGCCAAGTCATTTGCGTAAGTATAAATAGAATGTTGAGCTTAGGAAAGAGACATATTAATTTCATAATTTGCGCAACGGGTCAGCTATAGAACTTACAATGCAGAAAGACAAGTAACATCAAAATGAATATTTTTTCCTCATTTCTTCGGGATTAGTTGTTTGGAAATCGGCGAAAGAGCGTGTGGAAAAAGAAAAAGTAGAGCAATAACTCCTTGAACCTCCTTTTGCTTGAGTGTTAATTACGTGTCTTATTTGTCTGAAGTCTGTCTTTGTCTTTGTCTGTTTACAGAGAAGAAGCATTTTTTCGCACATTCTATACAAAAACAATTTCTCAATTTTGTAAAAAGTTTGTAATGAGGCTTCTAATGAATAAAGTACAAGGTACAATTTTTTATTATGATGAAAACAAGACTACACAAAATCTAACTAGCTAATATGGATTAGTTTCCGGATACAGGGCAAACTTGAAAATGCATCCCATTATTTCTTCCAGTAACGCCATGACAAGAAATCACGAGCTCACAATTTCTGACAAGTTGTGCTCATACTTGCAAATGTGAAAACTTTCTTAAAATCTTAGCGCAATTATATGCAGTAGCAGCCTACAATAAGTACGTTAAATTGCGCACTAATCTGAAAAAAACTTGCAAAATAAAAGGGAAAAATCTATTTGCTATTCTTAATTTATTCATATTATTACGGAGTAAACCTCCAAATGAACCAATGGTTTCTGCCACTTTCTTTCTCAGTAGCGTCAAAACATGATAGCACGAACTCAGTCTTTTGACAATATTGTGTTCAAAGAAGAAAATTTGCCGGTTCTGTCCAATTAGGCTCGTTTACGCATTACTCCCCATGAAAACACGAATGTAGAACACGTTGAGTGGTGTCGTAACGGTAAAATGATGTGACTAAAATATTAGAGAGGAAAGAATTTAATTTTGTTGAAAATAGCTCTTAAGTATATGTCTGAGTTTGGTTTTGAAAACGAAGATTTGAGTTTAAACAGAAAGTGTGTGATCTTTGAACTATGCATAGTCAAGAAGACACTCCATAAATGTAAGCGTATCTAGTTCTTCCAAAATTTTGGCTTGGTAAAAGATAAATTGATTTCTTGCCTCAGTTATGGCTATGGAACTTGCGGCATATAAGTCAAAACAGACAGAGATTTGCTCTTAATTGTAAAGATGTAAAAGTCCCAGGGATATTAGACCTCGAGATGAACAGGTATTTATGTGGAAAATTGACCTAGCTAATTGTTTCAGAACCCATTTTACTGCAAACGCTACAATTTCTGACAAGTAATCCGGAATGGATCCACCAGGAATAGCATTTTACCTCTTTATGTCTTGAAAGTATTGTCTTCAGAATTATATTTTCGAGGCTCTTTCTGTGCATGTACCATAAAGTTCAGCTATTTTTTATTATGTCTAAGAAAATGGACTTTAATATCTCTCAGTCATTACATAACCTAGTGTAACCCCAAATCAAACACAAAACAGTTATTTTAAACCAATTAAATTGAAAAAGACCACACAGGATTTTAAAGATACTCTTACATACAAGAGAACTTGAACTTCTATGTTTAAGCTCTAAATAATTTGATTTTATGCCATTCTTTTGACTTATCTATCAACAGTCTAATAAACAATAAGGAAACAATGAGTGTATTAAGTTTGTTTTTTATTTATCTTTGAACAGTTATGAACTCATTAAAAGGTAAAAATCATTAATGAAATGATAAATGTATATCAGTAATATAAATAAAAGAGGTCTAACAAAAGATTAAGCTGTGTTGAGGACATACCATTTTCAAGCAAGTGAATTTTATCAAATGTCGTAAGAAATAGATGTTTTGTGTTTACTTTGCTAATTGATCTGATTTGTAGGGTTCTCGTGTGTGATAGATGTCTAACAAAGTAAGGTAAAATCTGCCACAGAACAATCATGTATAATAGCGACAATTTTCTTTTCGAACACAATTTTTTTCGGTTTATTAAAGTTTGTTATAAGTATCTTATCCTTTCTATACAATATTAACTACCACAATTAACAGCAGCCACATTTGTTGGTCTTATTAGGTCCCAAAACTATTTCCGTCATTTTATGCTTCTTTTTCTTGATAAAACAGCTCTGTTGAAAACACTAACGAGATCTGTTAGAGAGAAACTCATACTCTACCTACAATTTTGAGCTGTATATCGTTTAATAACCCTGACCTTTTCGAAAAATAAAATGCACGATCGATATATTTTATATCATTTCTTTCACGGAACTCGCTTTCTTTGATAACGGTCCCTTTTGGCAATGGCGGACGTAAATAAGGTGACATATGTGAGTTGATTTCATTGACAGTTATTGACATTCAGAGGTAACAGTTTGACATGCAATACCAAATGCGTTATTCACTTAAATATCAGTGTCTTAAACTTCCTTCAGAGGCAGAGGCACGCATATATATAAAATAAAACTTGCGAAGCTCTTATTGACTCTCCCCTGGGCTTGTTCGCTAAAACGGGTAGAGATGTGTTTTAAAGATGTAAAAAGCAACAGGACTATGGAGGAATTATATAGGATAAATTTCCCTAGATCTGTCGCAATAGAGGCGGTGAGATTCGTCACCTGTAAATATAAACTGAATCATGTGAGAGAGAATATTTCACTTTTGGATGTTTGGCTAAATGCGCAAATGGTCTCTCTCGTTGTTATAGCAGGTGCATAGTGATTTGGCGCTTTATTAAGAAGGGAAAGCGCCATGGTGGATAGACCTTTTATGCACTAATTTTTAACTGAAAAAGACAACGAATCAAATTATAGTGTGTTGTATTGGCGCTTCAGATCAAAGACTGTCAATTTCTTTGAGCTGCCATTTTATTAAAGAAAACATATTTATAGAAATAAAAGAAACTTCTAAGTCTCATTAAATGTCTCCTCGTAGTCTATAGTCTTGATAGCAATACCTTCAGCTACTCCTTTTAGATTTTACTGAGGGCTTGTTGGTATAATCAAAAATTTTGAGAGGCATATCGTCATGGGCCATCTGCAAAGTAAATACAGTAATTGGTTGTTTGAAAGCCCGTTCAATTTACTAAAGTAGTACGGCACTTTTATGAAATCATTTATGAAAAGATAACATGAACATTTATGCGACGTTAGTAGGCATAGAGTGTTATGACAGTCTAGGCATAGCTATTTAATAAATAATTTAATTTTATGTTGTTCTTTGAACTCATGTATAAAACAGCCTTAAAGCCATTAAGAATATGGTTTTTTGCTACTCATTATTTTAAGAGTTGGCGGTCCTGCAAACACTTGTAAGTTATATTGAAAGTTAAACAATTAACAATTTTGTGAGATGAAAAATTTATATCAAGGTTATAAAAGTTAGAAGCGGAACAAGAGCTTAGGCTGTGATGAGGGTATAGTTTTGTGCATTTATAAAATTTATCAAGACTCGTGATTATTTTGGTAAATATGTACAACCTGTGGAATCGTTACTGTCAGTAAACAAGCAAGAGTGATTTATGTGCTTGTTTTTTTAATGGTCATTCAATCTTAATTATATTTTTCCTACATTATAATTTTATGTTCATAATCTTATTTTAATAATTATTGTCACTAAGTTTAACTCTGAACAAACAAACTATGCAATTTAGCTTAATTGGAATATATCTGGCGCACAAAGACAGAAAGCAGCATCCAAGGTTCAACTACATCTTTAGCATTAGTATGAAATAAATCAAGACAATTGCACGAAGCACGAACTTACGAATAGAAATAGATCATGTACGTCTGAGAGCAGCGCTTATGTCGTGAAGAGATAGAACACAGTAAAGTAATACCTACATCCGAACAAACCTGTATAATACAGGCAACTCTCTTTCTTGGACAAAATTTTCATTCTCATATAACAAAAAATCATATACCTTCCTATCACGAACACCAGAAAAATATTACCAACTTAGTGTAAGACTTATTCGAGTATGGTAATGCCGTGATCTTTGATTGATGTTTGCAAGGCCAAAAATGACCGTGCGTAGGAATCTGCCACATAAATATGACTATTTTTATTTGCAAATTGCTAGGTCATTAAATATCTCTATGGTACTAGTGTCTGATTTTTCCATTTACCCTGAGTGATAAACGGAAACAACAGCCTTTAAATCTTTGCAACTGTAGTTGTTGTATAGATCACCATGTTTTGAACACCAACCAACTAGCCTAATGAGAAATAAAATGTTTGTAAATTATTTTACTATTTTGTCTAGAGTCGTATTATATTTTCATTTAAATTTAAATTGAAAAAGAAACTTTTGCTCCACTCTGTTTGCAACTTATGTTCATTATAATAATTTCATCCAACTGACATATAACATCAGATAACATAAGAGACGCATGCAAAGTGACAAAAAATCAAGTAATTTCACAAATAGTACAAATGATAAGGTCATTACAAGTACAATGCAAAAAGAAAACAAATTATTACGACATAACCGAGTAATCAATACACCTTGCTCACAGGGTGACTCCAGTAATCCTTGCCTTTACTTAAAGCATAACCCAGTAATTCATACACTTCGCTTAGAGTATACTGTAATACTCTGATCAAACAAGCTAAACAGCACAGCTTAATTAAAAGATGTCTAATGAAATACTAAGGAATTGGTTGCTATTTTTGCTGATATAAGCAGTCATTTAATTTTTTTAGAAGTTGAGAATCTTAAGAGTATTATTTGAAGAGTGTTCTGAAAATATTATGTTTTAGATAAAAACAAGCATCAATGGAGGTTTCAAAATAACAGCAACTACATGATAAATGAATGCAAGTGACCATAAATAGGAAATATTACGTTCATCAAATGAAATGTTTCTGAACGAAAGAAGTCAGTGCTGCCCCTTCCCTCTTTTGGTATTACCAATGAGCTTCAAGTTCTTTAGGCAATAAAAGGATTTTACTGCTTGAATACTTTAATGTTATTGTTCTGATGAAACTATATAAGCAAACACGTTCCGTGTTGAACAGATGGCGTATTTCTGACATACGTTTTTTAAACAGATGGTGGTTTCGAACATACCGACCAAACATTGTCGTTAGGCCATTGGATGTCGTAAGTACTGTTTCTCGTATCTCGTATCTCGTGTCGATGTAGCAGTGTTTGGGTAGCAGTGTCTATGTAGCAGTGTCTATTTATCAGTGCCTCTGTAGTAGTGTCTACGTATAAGTTTTTGTGTAGCATTTTGCATGTAGTATTTTAAGTACTGCAGTAGTCTGCAATGTCAAAAATTAAATAAATGCAAATAAAATGTAATAATATGTTTACAAGGCATGTGACGCAGTAGGATCTCACCAATTAAAAATCTGAAGCATAGTAATATTAGCCACTGCGTGCAGTGTAATTAAGTCATAATTTGGCAGCGTCAAGTATGTGATGTGGCAGATTCACCAGTGCCAGAATATGTGAAGTTAAGGTATTAGGTTGTACGATTCACCTATCGCCGATGCAGGGCAAGTGATACTGCAGGATCCGAACGCCATTATTTGCAATGTAATGCAAGGCATGCAACATAAATCACACTATCCTATTCTGTAATGTATGAGTAAGGCAGAGCGGAATTAATACACTTTGTTCATATACAACAGTTCATGTTGTTTTTGTTCAATAAAATCTCATATTTGTCGAATAAAAGAGGGCAAACTTGGTAATAAGGTGGCATTTATCAAACTGAAGCGAAGACTTTCACAGTGGTCTTCCTTTCCCGCCTGCACAAATAAACGTTTATTTACGTACTAAACTACAAAACAGTGCTTCTGTATTTTATTATAACCGTCGGAAGAATTGTTTCACTATTTTAAGTGCAAAAATGTATGTGATGTCGTCAACACATAACATCGTCTTTGATTCACGGATGGGTTGTGGTGAACCTGGAATATTTGAAAATCCTGCAAAAGAAAACCTCAAATATAGATTGGATGACTTTCAAAGGGATTCTTTTCCCGGATCTCTACACTGGTAGCCTGGTCTGCCCTCCATGTGAGTTGTTGCCTGAAAAATGCAAATAAAGTTGTGTTGAAAAAATAATTCTTAAAAAATATCTATGCAATATTTATCCATTTTTGCAATCTGATCTACATTGGAAAATTAACTTGAGAATCGTATAAATAAAATTATATTTACGAACTGCATAAATTACATATTTAGGGTCTAAAGGAGACAATAAGCCAAGTCATACTTTGGGCTTCGTAACTAAATGAGCAAGAATTCTGCATTCATTCTGCAATCCACATGAAAGTAGCAATTTTCGCATTTAATTTAAATATTATATATCTTTCCAAAACCGCAAAAACAGTGTTTTTTTAAATTGCTTATTGAAATAGGAACAAAAACTAGTTTGAGCTCGTCTGTCAGTTCTCTGTTGTTTATACCCCAAACCGTAGAATTCTTTCACAGTCTATTCGAAGGCGTGATTTGGTGCATTATATACCCTGCATCATTAATTCTGACACAGTTTATTCAAACACTAAAGCGTTCCTAAATGTCATACAGAAATGTTTGATAACCAAACACAAAATTAATAGTAATATTTCAGTTGTTTAACATTATTATCCACATCATGGCACTTTTTCAGGCATCGTTTTTTAATTTGAAATTGATTTTTAAGTTCTATGGATTTCCGAACAATCGTTATTGCATTGGACAATGCCGTAGTTCCCAATATACCATTGTTCGATGGGAATCAAATGGTGGGAATGTAAAACTTGAATACAAATACTGTTTTAGTAATATTCTTTATTTTGTCATATTTCTAAATTTTGTTATTATTTTAAACCGTACACTGTCAAAGCATTCCTTTCATGCTAGAAACGCTACACTTTCCAGCATCATAATTATATGTTGCGGCGTTGATACGTCTGCTCAGTAAATAGAACAGCACGTGTTAATAAACAGTCAGCGTTGCATGTAAATGAACAAATATATTCACAAATATTCAACGAAGAAAATACACAAAGGTGGTCATCTTTTCTATCAAAAATTTATTCAAACTTTTATTTTGACTCTTTTCCCTGAAGCTTTGCTAAATAACTAACTAACTACTAAAACAAATACAACTTTGATTAGTTAAAACTATTTTTTTAAAATATGATCTAAAAGAACAAAAATATAATTGAAAATTTCGTAGACGAAAGCTCAAGAGGTCGGGAAGTGATTTTATTTAGCCGATGAAATGTGAGAACGTTTTCACGCATAACGTACTTATTTAGGTTGTGTAATGTAAATAACATTATATAACAACCTAAAAAAGATGTCATTTATATAAAAAATTTGCACAAAATAAATTATGATTCATTCAATAGAGTTATTATGTAAATATTGCTTACAGATATGGCGATGTCTTAATGGAGGCAGACTACGGAGTTGGTAAAATCTTAGAAACTTTGAAGGAGATGGGAGAATAAGATTCTTGTAATTTTCACATCAGGTAATGTTACGCACGGATTAATGTTAATATTAAGATTGGTCTTATTGCTATAAAAAGTAAATAAATATTAATTAATTGTTATTATTATTATCCTTATTATTAATATTATTATTATTGTTGCTGTTGTAATAATCAGAATTGTCATTGAAGTCAGTGTGCTTATTTACATGAAATGGAAGGATTATTTTAGGTGAAAACAATCGTCCATTTCTTTGTGACAAAGCTTACCAAATTTGAAAGGGGGAGGCAAAGAACACCTGCAATTGCCTACTGGTCAAAAAATATCAAATGAAATACAATGAGAATAGGTATCTATAGCTATATCATCATATCGCCACATATAGTTATATCGCATAAGTAAGTTTATCTTCAACAGGGATATCCGAAAAAAAAACGCAATTAGTTATGATTTAGTTATGATGATTCGCCTGGGTGATATAAATATAACATGACAATGCCCTGCTTATCACCTCTGGCGGCATGGGATACAGGGCCTCCGTGTTACTGGAATAACACTCTAACCAAGTGAGCTAACCGCTCCAATCCTCAGCAAAAAGAGATATCCATAAGGCGGGATGCCACATAGATATCTATATACATAAAGGTTATTTTTTAAATGCAATGCAAATTACTAGGTCATTCTTTGCCACACATATCCTTGGACCTCTAGAAAAAAGGAGCAAAATTCGGACAGTCTGAAATAGAAGCACAAATACTGTATGTTTCATTGGCAAATTTCATTAAGAAACCTTTGTGTACGAAGGGGCTATAAATTTAAAAAATAAAAAGTGGTATCGATATATCAAAAAGAATAAATTATAAAGAGACATATTTTAACTTGTGTTTCTTGTTTGCACTACATTTAGTCTTAATTGTTAAACATATAACAATGTAAAATGCAAAAGCTTGATCGCTTAAGGTAATGTATTTGTCAGCATTTTATTATTGTTGTATTTATGCATAATAACACTATAATTATTGTAGAATTATACCGCTTGGCTTTCTAAAAATATTTTTGTCAGCCCAACTTCAGATGAGTATATGGCTAAAATGAATAAGATGAATTTGATCATATATGACCACCAGGCTAACGATATACCCGAGAGCCACAATTCAACTGCTGGGACAACACCACATTGGTTAGTGGTAAATTATTTTTTCTAGACGCCAGACGTCTGTTATAGACACCCTTTTCTACAATTACGACAACATATTATTGGTCAAATCAATAAGACCAATAACAGAGCTATGACAGGAAAATTACCCATTTCTAGTTGAACGCATCAAACTTATACTATGGCAAAAGGCTAGTGAGAAAAAATAGACTCTTTTTATTAGTGCAACAAAATGACACCACATATGGGGTTTTATTTAACGTCTTATGCAAAAGAAACAAATGCAATATTACAGAAAAATTATACCCAATTACCCGTTGAATTTGTTTGTAATTATCAAGCCAAAGTTTAAACCACATCACAACCATACCATTTGGGGACGTTGTGGCCTAGTGTTTAAAGCCGCTGTCACTGCCAAACGTTGTGGTGCTTTAGGTTGTGGATTCGAATCCCGCTCATGGCTAGGAATCGCAACATTAGTTACACCCTAGAGATATCGATGTGCTTATATAATTTTCTGCCTTTCTTCTTAGGAATATTGTAAAGCACCAACTTGACTGCATCAGATAGGGACTATAAGAAACATTGTATGAGCACGTCGAATTAATAGTAATCTTGGGTTAAAATAAATAGGACTGTAATGTATGTTCAAAACTTGATGTAAAGCAGTTTGAACAGTTGCTTCAACTGGAAAGTTGCTATATAAAAACCCACCATTATTATCACAAAACGTATATCAAGAGGAGAGATTATTGACCTGATATTGATTGAAAATGTCCGACCAACGCTGAATGTCTAATTGATGAATAATACTTAATAATGAGTCAAAATAGATTTCAAAATGACTCTGATATGTTTGTACATTTTTGTGAACATAAACATTCCACTGCAAATATTTATTTCCATACACTTCGCAATATATACTGTGCAGAATGATATCATTAAACCTGTGAAGCTCTAAGTATAACAGAAACACAGTACGATCAAAAGGAAAGTACATGGCAATACATCCTAGGTCAAAAGTGCACATTGAATGAGACCCATTAGCTGAGAATAATGTACACTTTTGACTAAAATATAGCTTCGTTATAGCTTCAATATTAGCAATTACTTTATCAAAACCTTTCATAAGATGTATAATTCTTGGAGTCTGAGTATTCATAATGAATCAGGCTATCAAACAGTCACTCGATAGCAAAGACCCGTGTAGTTCAATGTTTTTCTTCAGCTTTTATAGATGAGCGTAATCAGTGACATGAAAAGAATACAACTTCAATATGATACAATCAGTTTGAAATTAACTGCCTTGTAATTCGTTTTAAATTACAAAGCCTTTACTTTCCACTATTTGGAACACATTGAATGTTTCTTTATTTATTTGCACACATAAGTTGTTGGGCAGGGAGGGGGGTTTTATTAGGAAGTTGTCAGGGTATTTAGATTAAATTTCTTCTAATTAAAAATTTCCTGTATCAGATGAAGATAAATCAAGATACAAAAGGCAAAAAATAAATTAAATCGATAAAATGACACCAAAATGACCCAGAACCACAAAACGAGTGAAAAACAGAATTTCTTGCGTAAGCGTAGTTCAATAATAATCTCACTCCAATAATTCCTAGTTGTAAACCATTTTCTGAAAAGGCTTTTCATAAACCGCTTATCAAGCATTCTATTGAAACAATTTCTGAAATATCAGAAATGGATGTGATAAGGCTTCTAATGAATAAAGTACAAGGTAAAAGTTTTATTACGATGAAGAGAGAAAGGCTGGAAAACAAAACAGACAAAATGTAACAGGATCACATGTATTAGCCTTACAGGGCAAGCTTTAAATGCATCCCATTATTCCTTCCCGTAACACTATGACAAGAAGTCAAGAAATCACAATTGGACAAGGGTGTGTTCATACCTGCAAGTATGACGACTTTCCAAAATACTTAACGCAATTATATACAGTTGCATTGTACTATAAATGTGCTAAATTGTGCACAAAACTGCAAAACTTGCGAAATAAAGAGGTAAAAATCTATTTGCCACATTCTTATTTCATATTTCATGTTGATACGGAGCAAAACTTGAAAATGCATCCATGGTTTCTTCCACTTTCTTTCTCAGTAGCGTCATTGCATGATTTCTTTCACTTTCTTTCTCAGTAGCGTTATGGCATGGTTTCTTCCACTTTCTTTCTCAGAAGCGTCATGACATGATATCATGGACTCACAAGTGATGTCACATCTTTTGACTATATTGTGTTCGAGACATGTCTGTATATTTGGTAACGCTTTTCCAATAAGTTCTGATGAAAACGTGGATTTAGAACACGTTAAATGTCACCAATAACGTTCAAACAATTTGACTAATAAAAAGTGTTAGAGAAGAAAAAATAGATTTTATTGAAAAGAGTTCGTCAGTATATGTTTGGATTTCTGTAGGAATGGGTTCAGGAAGCAGAATAATGCGCAGCGGAGTTTTGGATTTAGTTTTGAAAACGTTCTAGCCTGTTTGCAACCAAAATAAAGTATATCTATCTAAACAATTTAAATTTGAATGGAAAATGTATGATTTTTGTATAACCCATAGTCAAAAACCTGTACAAATCATGTAAACACACCACCTCGTTCCATAATTTGGGGTAGGTAAAAGATAAAGTCTAACCTTCCTGCAACAAAAACAAAGCATATCTATTTAAGCAGAATTGACTGTAAACAGTGTATGATATCTGTACTATGCATAGTCAAGAAGCCAATCTATCAATGTAAGCATATCTGGTTTCACAATTTTGGCTTGGTAAAAGATAAATGCATTTTTGCTTCAGTTATGGCTATCAAACTGGAGGAATCTAAGTCAACACATGCAGAGATTTGCTGTAACTGTGAATTGGTAAATGGCCTAGGGATATTAGTCCTCAGGATAAATAGGTATTTGGTTTGGGTGGGGGGTTAAATTGATCTGAGTAATTGTCCCCAGAACCCGTTTTACTGTAGACGAAATAATTCCCGACTTAGAATCTGGAACGGATCCGTCAGGAAGAGTATAACAAACAATTTGACCGGTCGCTTTAACGATATATGTTGGGATCACGTAGAGTATAGAGTGATCTGGCGCTTTATTAAAAAAACGAATCAAATGATAGTCTACTTTAATTGTATTTCAGATTGAAAACCTTTTTACTGCGATTTTATTTCAGCAACTCTCTTGCACTAGACAGACCAAAAAGTTCCATTTAAAGTCTCCTCCTTATTTTAAGTGTTACTAATAGCATACAATAAAACATAAAATCAGTGTGTGAATGTGCATGTACCAGAAAGTGTAGCTATTTTTGTTATGTCTAGAAATGGACTTTTATATTTCTAATTCATGCTAGTGCATAAATAAGTGTAACCCCAAAATCAAAAGCGCTTGAATCTAGTCTCACCTTTTGTTAAAATTAGTAAACTGGTATTGGAACAATGTAGAATCTTAAGAGACAAGCCATCGTTTGTATCTACAAAGCAAACACAAAAATTACATTCGTTAAAGCCCCACAGGATTTGAAATACACTTACACCTAGGAAATGTTGAAGTGCTGTGTTCAACTTCAAAATAATTCAATTTTATGCCATTTTTGAGCTTATCTATGAACAGTCTAATAAAAGAAACAATAAGCTTCTTGAGTTTATGTTCGTCATTTGCTTATGAAAACTTATGAACTCATGGAAAGTTAAAACGCATTAATAATTTTTGCGAAATAAAAAATGCATATCAATCATATAGATATCAGCGGTGGAACAAGGGCTTAATCTGTGCTCACTTTCTAAGTGAGCTTCATCAAATGTTGTGTGTGTACTTTGTCAAATACGTTACATTTGTTCTATTGTAACCATCAGTAGTCTGTTTTTTTCTTTTTCTTGTCGCTATGGGTTTATGTCATATTTAAATCATGTTTACAATGCTGTCGTAGGATCATAGTGAATGCAAAGCCCGAAATAAGTAAAAGTAAAGATGACAGCAGTATATTTGAATCGTTGTAGTGGGTGGTATTGATGTCAGGCACACAGGAATCAAAATGATCAATAAATACAGATGAATTAACTCTGGACATACCCGATTGTAGTTTTCTATAAAACTGTAAAATTACGAGATCTGTCTAAGCACAATTTCTTTACTTAACTTGGGTAGATATAAGTGGAAAGTCATCAATGTATAGATCGGGATATAGCTCGGTATCGTTTTGACATTTATAGCAAACTTTAAGAGGTCTCCTTTTACTACAATATTATTGTATTCAGCAATATACTATAGCCTAATGAAATGGTACTGAACACGATTTTCTTAAATCCAGCTTGCAGGAAGTACGACAGACCAGCGTCAAATAACCACAAAGTATTGTATAAGACATGCCTTGGATTGAAAAATTATGTTTTATATCCTCTCCTTTGAAAAAATATTGTGTTCATTATTATAAATACTATTATTAAAAGCAGGTACGTTTATTGGACTTATTTGGTCCCAAAACTACTTGTGCAATTCTTCTATTGGTGTGTGTAAAACAACTCTATTTAAAATTTCATCTTGATGTTATTAGTGAGACACTGATACTCTGTGAACAATTTTGAGCTCAAATGTCGCTTAACTTAACTTAAGTTGTAAAAAAACAGAAGATCCACGGGCCGAATAGGTTTATGGGTGAATTTTCCAGAGCATTGTCCTAGACCTGTTGCAATGGAGGTGAATTGTCCTAGACCAGTTGCATTGGAGCCGTGAGACGCATGACATGTAAGCATAAGCTGAAACATGCTTAACATAAAGTGAGGGCGACAATTTTATTTTATTTACCTTTGACTACTACAGAATCAAAGTGAGGAGCGCCACAGAGCGATCGCAGACAGAATACATTTTCAGATCAAATAGATGAAATTTTATAATGATATCTCTCGTTGTTCTATCAAGAGCATAATGATTTGGCGCTTCATTAAGAAGGAAAAATACCCTGGTGGATAAACGTTCTATGAACTGACTTTCGACTGAACACGACAAAGAAGCAAATTATAGCACACTTTACTGGCAATTGCGATTGATTGTTAATTTATTTAAACTGCCATTTTTTATCACAGAGAACATTTACACAATTAGAAAAAACGTCAAATCAAATTAAATGTCTCACCGTAGCCTAATTTCTTATTGGTATAATCTAGAATTTTTGAGAGGTATGCTATCATGATCTTCTTCAAAGTAAATACAGTGATTGGTTTATTGAAAGCCAGTTAAATAAGCTCAAGTAGCACGGCAATTTCAAGCCACTCATGGAAAAGATAACATAAAAACTTTATGCGGCGTTAGCAATCATAGATTATTTTGTCAGTACATACATACCCTATTAATAAATAAATTAATGTTTCTTGGAACTTGGAAATGATCTAGAAACTAGCCTAATAAAGAAGACATTTTGGGTTTATGCTACTCATTTTCTGAAGTGTTGACGGTCCTAAAACACTTGTGAGTTACATTTAAAGTTAAAAAAATTAGCAATTGTTGTGAGGTCAAACTTTAAAGAGTTAGAAGCGGGGCAAGAGCTCAAGTTGTGATGAGGACTTAGTTTTGTAAATTTATCATTTTTATTAAGACTCATGATTATTTTGGTTAATACATGCAATTTATGGAATTGTAGTTGTAAGTAAACAAGCGAGAGTGATTTATGAATATTTTTTCCTTTTTAATGCCTATTCAAATGTAATTATATTGTATTTACAATGGGTTACAATTTTATGCTTCGAATCGTATGTTAATAATTACTGCCATTATGTTTAACTCTGAACAAAGAAACTAAACAGTGCAGCTGAATTGGAAGATTTGACGTTTGATGACATAGGCTGTCGTTTAGTTTGTTTAAAAGTTGAGAATCATAAGAGTACTACAGTAAACATATTGCGTTTTAGATCAAAATAAGCATCAGGAGACGTTTCAAAATAAAAATGACTGCATGATCAGTGAATGCAAGTGACATCATAAATAAGAAATAATGCATTCGCCAAATAAAATGTTTGGGGACGAAAGTAGTCAGTGCTGCCCCTTGCTTCGTTTGGTATTACCATTGCGATTCAAGTTCTTTAGGCTGTAAAATGATTTTACTGCTTGAATATTTTAATGTTAATGTTTTGGATGAAACTATATAAGCAAATTTGTTCTGTAGTGAATATACGGCTACCGAGAAACATTTCAATAATGAATAGGCTGATTATAGTGTCATTGAGCTGTTTCCTGACTGGAACTCAGTCTTTCTTGTTTTCGGACATATGG
Organism: Protula sp. h YS-2021; assembly: GCA_949752745.1. Classification (NCBI taxonomy): domain Eukaryota; kingdom Metazoa; phylum Annelida; class Polychaeta; order Sabellida; family Serpulidae; genus Protula; species Protula sp. h YS-2021. Next base: position 10,022,269 of record OX457029.1, on the reverse strand, counting down.
TGCAATCGAAAATACCCACCAAACTTTGTCGTCATGCTTATGGATGACGTAAGTACTGACTCGCTTATCTTTTAGTTGTATTTAAAAACGTACTTGGTGATTTCGTCTTTTTTGATGTTTTACCTGACACATTATGGCTGAAGTTGCGTTTTAAGTTATCCTTGTAATTCCTTATAACCTTGACATACAAATATATGTACTTCAATTTGATGTGAGTTTATACCGCAGTGTTGGTGTAGCAGTGTTTGCACAACAGTTTCTATGTAGCAATGTCTAAGTATGAACATTTGTGCAGTCTATGTATTTATGTTTATAGAGCTGCAGTAGTTAAATACTGTGTGTAGCATAATCCTCGCTGCAATAACCTGCAATATAAGAAAATCGATACAACATAATTAAATGTAATAACCTGTTCAAAAGACGTGTGATGCAGTAGATTACACCAATTAAAAATCTGAAGCCTAATAATATTGGGCACTGGGTGCATTATAATTAAGTCATAATTGATAGCGGCAAGTATGTGATACAGCAGATTTAAAAGTAGAATATATGAAATTAATTTACTGATGCTGTATAATTAACCTATCGCCGACGTAGGCCTTGTGATACTGCAAGGATCCGAACCCCACTATTTGCAATGTAATGCAAGGCATGCAACATGATTCACGCTACCCTATTCCATAATGTGCGAGAAAGTCGGAACGGAATTAATAAGCTCTGCTCATTAATAACAGTTCATGCTGTTTTGTTTCAATAAATCTCATATTTGTCGAATAAAAGAAGACAAACTTGGTAATAAGGTTGCATTAATCATATTGAAGCTAAGAATGTTGTTAGGGTCTTCCTTACCCGCCTGCACAGATAATCACCAAACTGCAAAATAAATATGAGGTTGTCATTACATTGTTATAGCATACATCATTATAACATTGTTATCAAGTTAGTTTGACTCTTAACTACTGCTTTCGTTTACGGTAAAAAATCCATCTAAATTAGAATGTCTTTGGTTAACAGGTGGGTTGGGGTGACATTGGAGTATATGGAAATCCTGCTAAAGAAACTCCAAAAATAGATTGGATGGCTTCCAAAGGGATGATTTTCCCGGATTTCTACACTGGTAGTCCTACTTGCTCTCCATGTGAGTTACTGCATGGTTAAAGCAATCGCTTCAAATAGAGCTATGTACTTTATATATGATACTTATACTTAATATATGTAATAATTGCACTAGAATGATTTGTATTTGAGGGTAATATGACGCAAAAGGTTCTCCTGTAGCAAAAGAGACTGGTAATGAGAGGTAGTAATGCAATTATATATGTGAACTACGTAGATAATATATTTATAATAGTGAAGATATATTAGTAAGCCAACCCATACTTTTGGCACTCTAATTAAAATGCACAACATGGTAAAAATAATAGAGTAAAATTGACTAAAATAATAGAAATATTTAACTAAATGTCAAACTTTAAAAAAATTATGTTTCAACACATCGAAATGCAGCGCAAAACCTCTTTTAGATGTTTATTGTGCCTGCTGATGTGTTCGTCATTGATTTTTGGATCGTTATTTTTCTTGCTTCCTTCCTTTGTGGGTGATTAAGGGTATTACTATCTATCTTTCAAGCACGTGCGGCTTTCTTAACTGGACGACTTCCTCTTAGAAATGGTTTATATACTAACGTAGCTCCAGGAAGAAATTGTAAGTTTATGTTCCTTATCTAAATTTTAAGTATGAAATCTCAAAGGGACTTCAGATGTGGTTCAGTGTTTTTTAAATTTCCCTTTCTTACATATATTTTATTACGTAAAATTTTATTACTATATACTGGATGTTTTGTAATGGATGGGTGAGCGTGAAATTGCTGTGAACGAGCCATACAGCGGTGAGTTCATGGACCACCAGCAAGGGCTCCATTCTAATTCAAAGCGTACACTTTTCATAGTCCTTCGCTATCTTAGCACAAAACTACACACCACCATACTTTAGTTAGTCAAATGACGTGAAAATGTAGTTGAAACTGTCATAGACTTCCTTGTACGGTGACGTATCAGTCTGTTACAAAGCAGTCTTCGTTAGGCATTTCCTGAAGGTATCGCCACAAAGCCTCCGTCAAAATCATATTAGCTTATACCAACAAAATGCCAGCGAATGTGCATAAGTACCAGAAAATAAACGAAATAGCAACAAAAAAGAATAAAATATATGTTGCTTTGTGCAGTGTTATATATGAGTGCCATAAAATTTGCGAAGATACAAAACTCGTGAAACTGTTGCAATGTTTATTTGTTGTTTGTTTAAAGCAATAACCCTACCACAGGTTACTGGGGGTATCAGCGACTCTGAAGTGTTAATTTCAGAAAAACTAAGAGAAAAAGGTTATAAAAGCAAATTTATAGGGAAATGGTAAGTAAATAAAATGTGATAGAAAGTTCTTAAAATACTCACTTTTCAACAGCAGCAACAATTGAAAAGGCGCAATGATTGAAAGTTTTTGAAGCAATCGCTTCCTTCGAAATACCTTATGGTTGGAGTTTTAGTCTTTTACTATTTTTCATTATTTTGAACGTTTTCTGATATCTCCAACATAACTTACAAAGGAAAACAGAAATGCACATTACAAGAAAATGGACAAACTGTAGTTGATAATGGTCAGATTGTAACTTATTTTTTATTTTGTATGAAACGATATGTGCAGTCTACCGCTAATCAAGCAAAGATTTTTAACTGTTCAATACATTATAACAATTCAGTTGATAGAAGTTATTTTGCACATTTTCTCATTTTACAGGCATTTAGGTCATGCAAACCGTTCCTTCATGCCACTTCAAAATGGATTTGATGAGTTCTATGGATCTATGAACAATCGTTTGGGTCCATTTGACAATGTGATGTTTCCTAATATACCATTGTTCGACGGCAATAAAATGTTGGGAAGGTAAAGCATAAATACATAAACTGATTGCAGTGTTATTTGTTTTTAGTTCCATCTTTAAATTATGTAATCATTTTAAAACCTATATTTCCAAAGCATTAATTGTGTTATTATTGTGGCATTGAAACATCTCCCTAGTAAACTGAACAGCATGCGTTAGGGAACCACAAACACTGCAAGTATACGAATTAACATTCTCAAGTATTCATTGAAGAGACACACAGAATTAATTTCATACTTTTAAACATGTGGCGTCGTGTGCTGTTGATAGGTCTGCTCAGTAAAAAGAACAACAGCTTGAGTATGTCAACGAAGAAATTGTCACACGATTCATAGCAGACATACAAATAATTTATGGCCATTTCGTTCCTAGCACACAATCAAATCAAATCTACAAATTTCAACTTGAACTGCTTACCGTTGCATTTTAGTAAGTAATTGATTAAATGTACATTATCATTTGAGAAAAATTTGTGCTGTTGTAAAATTTGAAATTTTCTTTCTAAGTGATCAATTTGATAAAAATTGGTCTTCAGGTACTATGAAACCGGATTTGAGATTTCGAATGAGGGAGAATCAGAGATTTCTCAGCTGTTTTTGCACGAAGCGTTGAATTTTATTGAAAAAAGCGCCGATGCAGGCGATCAGTTTTTCTTAGTCTGGGCTCCAGATAATATGCACACTAGAAACTATGCATCGAACGAGTTCATTAATAAAAGCACGAGGGGACGGTAAGTGATATTATTTAGCCTGTGAAATGTGAGTAATTGTGCGCCTTTAACGCAGTTTTGTTTATGTTGTATAACGTAAATAACGGTATGAAAATCGTGGCATTAGTTCTCCTATATCAGTGTAACTTGCACAACATTGATTCAGAAGGATAACTTTACCATTTTCCTTACATTTATCTTGATAAAAAATGCATGTTCACAGTCTTATGGTGAAGTAATTTACGCGTCCACGATGAAAGTTGTAAAAAAACTTGTTCACTGTTATCTTCATGCGAAATTGTTTGTATAATTTATGTTCTCTTATAACAGAAATGCGCTCTAAGAATTAGATATATTATATAGCAACATTTTGTGATATGTAATCAAATCGGGTTGTTACAGATATGGCGATGCCTTAATGGAAGCAGATTACGGAGTGGGTCAAATTCTGGATACTTTAAAGCAGAAAGGAATTGACAAGAAGACTTTGGTAATTTTCACATCCGATAACGGAGGTGCCACTTACGCGGGGGTTGATGGTAATAACCTAATATATTTACCTGATATAGATTATGATAATGAAAATGATAATGATGATGATGACGACGACGATGATAATGGTGACGATGATAATAAAAATGACGCTGATAATTATTGTAATAATTATTATTGTTATTATTTTTTGATGATTCTTCTTCTTCTTTTTCCTCTTCTTCTTCTTCTTCCTCTTCTTCTTCTTCTTCTTCTTCTTCTTCTTCTTCTTCTTCTTCTTCTTATTATTATTATCATTATTATGTGTTTTATTTCAATGAATCTAATATTGCAGGTGGAAACAATGGTCCATTTCTTTGCGGAAAGTTTACAAACTTTGAAGGTGGACAAAGAATACCAGCAATTGCCTACTGGCCCAATAATATCAAAGAAAATAGTGTAAGGAATATTGCTAATATCAAATTGTGGTTTTAATTGCTAGTTGAATAATTTCCCTTGTAAAAGTTTTGATAACATTTTGAGTGGTATTGTAACATTAAAAAACTTATCTAAATGATCGGTACAAAACAAAAATAATGTACTTACAGATTGAATTTACATACAGTATGATTAGTATCGGCAGAAGATAATATTTATTGTTATTTTATGTCACACATATCGTTGCTGTTCAGAAAAATCAAACCAGAAATACGCGCCTAATTAGCTTTAATGTGACTCACTGTAAGCTATAATTATAAAAACCACTTACTTACTGTAAGAAAGCTTTCTAACTTAGAAAGAGATGCCACTGAGCGAAAACATCACAAGATCGTGATTTTAATCTTCAAATAAAGAAATATGAAAAAAACTACGTTGCCATAGGAAAATCCCTTGCAGCTGTTTGAGTGATCCGCGTTTAAGACGTTGACATATTGCCAGAAATGTTGCATTAGATACATGTGCTTCTCCAAGCTGCAATCTTTATCTTGGGTGGCAATGATTTTCATATAAACGAAAAGAACGTTTTAGGTGTCAAGAAGAGCAGCGACGTTAATGGACTTCTTTGCAACATTCATGGAACTGGCAGAAATTCCCATGCTAGAAGACCGTGAATACGACAGTTACTCCCTTGTAGATACACTCTTGAAACAAAACTATAGCAAAATCGAGTAAGAATAACAAATGGTATTTACACGTAATGTATAACATGCACACACTGACATTCTGTGAAAGTGAAACAATCGATTTTTCTCTACAACTTTACAGCTTTGAAATTTTTACTTAAACTGTTATACGGAGTAGAAAGCGTTCAAAAGCATTTATTATAGAACTGAGTTTATTTATTAAACAACAAATTTGATGTTTTGCCCCATTGTTTCGCACGCATGTTTTAGGAATTCTATAAATAGTGTTCCAAAATCTGTAAGCTATGTTTAATTTAAGCCATTTTTTATCATTTGATCCACGATTTATTTCACGAAGCATCCAGATGTGTGATGGGGTTGTCTGGTGACATGCTGAAGGAATAACTGTTAACTGACTTAGTTTAATTTTGTAATATGATTGATTCCTATGTCAATAATTTTTCAGTGGTGCCAAGAATGGCATTACGGTTATCAATAACCATATCTCCCACCGAGTGTTTTCAGAGGCACAATTTAACCTATATTGAATTAACCTGAAGATATTGTTAAATATAATTGATTCAAGAATCAACTTTTTCATTCTGGGTAATAGTCAATGTTGACTCATTTTCTACCAATTGATTGTTATTAAGCATGGACTGATTTGTTGTGGTTATAAAATTGTTTAAACAGACCGATATTCTACTACAGAGGAGACAGGTTGTATGCGGTACGCTATGGACAATACAAAGCACAATTGTGGACCTGGACTAATGACCCCGCTATTGCTCCTTATGTAAGCCGATACATATTTACAGCTAGAGTTATTTCAGCTCATTTAGTTAAAGCAATTCTCTCTGAGAACATATATGTTGATTTTTAAGAATTACAACAATTTTTATTTGTTGCAAAGAAGAAAATACGGTAACAAACGTAGGTGGTACCGATGAGTGTCACTCTTACTGGTAAACTTAAATTACGGAAATCATGTAAATGTGGGATTACTACTGTAATGGTGCGGTAAATACTATGTGGCGTAATGATGTGGTAGATACCGTGTGACGTTATGGTGTGGTAGATACCAACTTGAGCTCCAAAATATGAACATCCGGAGTTATCTTATTTTGTTTAATTAATTTTCTCTTTGAATATAAAAATACCGAAGTTCTTGATATAACTTTACCTGCCATACCAAAGACTAACCGGGTGCAGCGATGCTTAACGCCAAAAGAAAGGCAAGCGTTGGGTGCGCCATAGCTAAAAAACCGAGCTGACAGTGATTGCTAAGAAATATGTGGAAGATGCACTACACTTAAAGCAGACGATCACAAACAATTTGAATATTTAAAAACTTAAAGGAAAACATGATCTTGTAATCTTTATTGTTCTTTACTTCTGCAGAACTGGGACTTCTGCCCTGGAGATTTTAGAGATGGGGTGACAACCAAATCACCGACAGATCACACGGCTCAGCCCCTTCTATACCACTTAGGGAGGGATCCAGGAGAGCAGTATATGATAGAGTATGTTATAAAGCAAAGTGTGGAATCATTATCGAAATTAAAAGTTAATGGGTTATAGCGATGGTTCTATTCAATGATATAAATGCATACATATTGCATTAGTGAGATCCAAATTAAATTCCTCGTGCTCAGTGTTAGACTTGTACTTTATAAATTACGTCATTTATAGAGAATTTTCCCCTGCGAAAAGGGGGAAGGTGTTTCATATTATCTGTGCTGCTAAGCGCGTCCAAAAAGTAAATATTAGAAAGGGAGTAATTTTTAGGGTCCAACGCAGTCCGCGAGAAATGCTCATTTTCGTTAAAAAGATGCAATTTTAATCCAGTACTCAGTTTTTCTCATAACGGGGTGGGAGTGGTGTTTATTTAGAAGTGCACTATGTAAGGGTGTAAAAAGGGGTGTTGCTTCAAAATTAGCACTCCAGTGAAGGGTTCGTACGAAAGAGGCATAGACACGTATGGCAGCGTAGTATGTGCTCGTCTTTGCAGTAATGTCCGGTAATTTTAGACAATTTATAGATTTTGTGCAGGTATTTTAAAATGACTGCTCTTATCTATTACACATGCACCAGTTCGCACTTTAGAAAGTAACCATGAATGCTACATTTACGTTCGCTGTGTTCAAATATAACAAAATGATCAGAAAAAGATTAATGGGTCATTCAGAATGTAATACGTCATCAACTTAGTTTTTAAAACCATCTTACATATTATTAGAAATGCAGTAAATTTGTTTTCGACTGTGTTTTGTTAAGTTTACTACATTGTTATATCATTTCTTCACTTGATACATTTAAGTCAACTTGTTGCATTCGGAACGCAAGAACTTTTGGTCCATTTTAAAGTTGAACTCGGTTATTAGGAGAAAAACTGGCCAAGTACCATAACATAACCAAAGGTCTGGCTTAAGCCTAAGCACAGTTTTGTTCTATTCTTGAAAATCAGTTTGACCTCGTAACAGCAGTAAAATGATAAAACGATTCTTTGTTATCTGTTCCTTTATTTAAAATTTATGCCAAATTCCAAAAAAACCTTGCTACCTGTCAACATACATGTTTCTTTATTGTAAACAGATGTTCACTTGAATTTGATATAATATAAGTTACAATGCCTGCCCAACAAAAGTTACTTGGCGTTTGGCTAAACGGGCATTATTTAAAACGAAGCATTCTATGCTAGGGCCGTTTTAAAGTAGCAGACAGGCATAACCAGTTTGAATGAGAGGACCCCGGGATTTTCCGGAGCATTTTAATGTATTTCCGTCAATGGTTTGAACTGTTCATTTTGATGAATATCGATCAATACTGTGTATACTTGTAGTTAGGATTTGTACCAGGATATCTGATAAAAGATGCGTAAGCACATTTGCAGTATCTACTTTTGAAGTGTTTCAAACATTGATGATTGAATCTTTGATGGTTCTCCAGCTAATATTATTTGCAGTCTGAATCCAAGACCTTCTGGTGAAACCTTTGCTAAAATTAAATTTTTGATTCAGTGAATGCGCCGCTATTAAACTATTAATCCTGTTGAACAATGTGCGAAAGGAGAAGTAACGGAACTTAGTTTTTGCCTGAACACAAGTAAAACATACTATTTTCTTTCAATTTCACAAATTCCCTGTAACTGAGTTATTTCTTGAAGCACAAGGTTAAAAAATTACATTGATATCCCATTTTATACATTTCGCAGACCACCTGAAATGCATACAAGTAAAGCATTAATATATAAATCATGTCTAAAATCGACAACACGTCATAAGCAACATAAATGTATTTTGAACTGAAGGGTTATAACTACTATGTTTTATACTGCAAATAACTGTAGTTACTTTAAAAATCGAATCATCATTGAATGTTTTACATTCTCATATCATTTGTTTGACAACAAACTAGTTAGCATTGTAATATTGTTTTTTACTATAATATTGTAGCTGGTACACAATTTCACGGTTTGCAATTGTTTTTGTCTTTTATCTAGTGCAAATTCAAGTGAATACAAAGATGAAATGCTTAAGATCAATTCGATCATTGACGAGCACCGGGCTAACTTGAAACCAGGACAACCACAATTAAATATTGGGGACTACGCTGCGTGGGTAATTGCAAAATTCAAGCATTTTCTAGTTATCTCACATCGTTTGAAAGCAATCAAGGCGCTATGCTGTGGATAAAAACGATAAAGCAACTAGACCGTAGGGTCGAAAATCTCTCAACCGTTTTCGAGATGAGTCGGGCTGTAGTTAACGGCGCGTGAAGTCACGTGACCTTTGACCTTGACTCTCAATGTCTAGGTTAGTGATGAAAGTTTACCCTTTACTGAGTACGTTTTATGTATCCAAACTTTTACTTGAGCACCTTTATGGCTACTTTTCGTGATTAATAGGCGTTTTCAAAAATATTTTGACCTCACTTTGACCTTGACCTCTGAGGTTCAAGGTGAAAATTTTTTGCAGATTTGACCCTCCTTGTCTCTGCCACATGCCGTCTTTCTACGACAAACTCAGTAGGATGAGTTTTCTGGAAACACTTTGAGATTAAAAATACTATGACCTCAATTTGACCTTAATCTTCAAAGGTCAAGGTAAAAACATTTTGCGGATTTCACGACATCTCATCACCCTCTATCACTGTGCCAAATTTTATCGTCCTACGTCAAACAGCGTCGGAGGAGTTTTCTGGAAACTTCCGTGACGGAAAATAGGGAAGAAAAAAGTAAAAAGAAGGGCAGAAATTTTGACAAAAACTACAAACTTATACCCATTTGCAAACGAGGTTTGCAAGTGGGAATGATAAATTTTTAAAACAAGAACAAGATAACTGCTAAAATGAAAGAATGCTGAAAAATAAACATCTTTAGATCTTAATTAGCGTTAGTTGGAACAAGTAGGTGTTTACTCAATGTTCTAATGGTAATCATGGTTTACAAAATGGCGTGAAATATGTGCTTTACGAAATCAACTACCAAAAGAATTACTATCAAAATTTATCCACAATCGGTACCAGATACTTGGGATATATTGCGTACTGAGTGTTAGCTAACGGTTTCGTAGAGTTTTGAAAGAACGGTTTAGCTTTCCGCAGTTGATACCAGCCTTGGCAAAATGGTACGTCAAAACAGATGTTTATTTTGGCAATATAATTGACATTTGTCCAACATTTTATTTTATAATTTGGTGAATACAAAACGAAAAGAAACACTACCAATATGTGGTTTTATTTAATATTTTATAGTAAAATAATTAACTTATAATATTGCAATAACTTCAAAACTTTTTATAGAGGAGAAATTTGTTGGTGAGCTGCATAGCACTTGAGCAAATAATTTTTGTATTTTTTTTTCGAATAGAATTCAATTAAATGAAGGCCAGATCAGCGTGCATTAACAAGCAATTTTTAAAAGGCTAATTCGAACGTATTTGTATTGTTCCAAGATTAAACAAACAGAAACTATACTTTAAAATTAACAGTTTAGAAGCCATGTTCTAAATATGCAAGGACAAAATCCAGAAAATGTGAAACAGTGCGACAAAATCCAGTCTCAGTCATGGTCCAAAAATTCAAATCTTAACCCATAAATTGTCCATATCGTGTGCAATACATTGTCTATGTCGTGCCTATAATTAACGAAACCTGGAGTGACAAATCACTTAAATTGTGAAAGGAGATTCTTTTTGTTGCTAAATAAAGCAGCTGGCAAATTTTTCAGAAAAAAAATTTCTTTCAATAAGGCAGTTTGATATTTCTGAAGAAATTATACAATCTTTTAAAAACCAATTGACATTTTATTCTGTCTCTGTTTGGGAATATATTTAGTAAAGTAGAATAATGCAATTTTTTGTATATTTATGTTGCTTTCCTGTGAACGACATTAAAATAAATGGAGCCAAAACGCAAAACTTCCAGTTAGGAATCTGCTCATTGAAAAGTAGAATATTACATTGTCGCGTATGTATGTTCTGAAGAAATTATACAATCTTTCAAAAACCAATTGACATTTTATTCTGTCTCTGTTTGGGAATATATTTAGTAAAGTAGAATAATGCAATTTTTGTATATTTATGTTGCTTTTCTGTAAACGACATTAAAACAAATAGAGCCAAAAAACAAAACTTCCAGTTTGGAATCTGCTCATTGAAAAGTAGAATATTGCATTGTCGTGTATGTGTGTTGTTGCAGCCGTGGGCTCCAGAAGGGTGTGAGGATATCGGCCAGTGCTTACCTGTGCCTCCAAGTAACCCTATGAATATGACTTGGGACGGCTAAACAGAACCTCCAGAAGTCAGTTAGACAGAGGACATTGTTACTTGCGTCACTTTCTCACACGAATATCAAGGAATTTTTGGATGCCTTATCGTATCACAATTATAGTCATATAAGCTTGAAAATCAAGTAAGGTTATGGGTTGAATAATGAACATTAACATAATAAACAAAATTCACTGCATGGACAGGCAGCAAAACGGCATTTCTGAAATATGAAATACATTACACTTTTTCAGAATGCTATTCGTTTCTTAAATATAAGCCCAATATTTTACTTTGATTCTTTGCTTAATACATACTTTGATAATTTGCTTAGGAATGCAGTTTCACAGCATGTTGCTTGCTTGTTTAATGGACGACATGTGTACATTGTATTAAGGCTAAGCATCCAGTCACTAATTGTAATCGTTGGTTCACCAATGGCTATTATTTTTACATGATACTGAGCTCTTTACTTTGCAGTTATGATTGTTCAATTGAAATCTGCTAGATTTGTTTTGTGTTGTATAGCGCGAAGCGTGGGACTATAGATTCGGGTCCATCCGTCCATCGACTCTTTTTGTCGGCGCCATATCTCTGTAAACATTGAAGCGAATCAATCGTTCTCTTGCACATGCAAATACTATATAGTGACCCTGTGCAACGAGAGGTTATCTTGAAAATTTCGCACAAATTGAGAAAATCGGAAAACTTTGAAAATTCAACACAATTAACCTATTTAATGGGTGTTTGTCGGCATCATATCTCCCTAACCATTGAAGCAAATCACTTGTTCTCTTGCACATGTGCACATGCAAAGACTATATAGTGGACCTGTGTAACGAGGGGTTATTTTGAGATTTTGAGATTGGGAAAATCGTAAAACTTTGAAAATACAACACAACTGACTAATTCAACGGGTATTTGTCGTATTGAAATCCTGTGATTGAAAGCCTGCGGGGGATTTAGTCAGTTTTACTGACATACTTGTTTTCTTTGAAAACGTTAGTATTACATTATAATATATAAGGTGAATTTGGCAATGTTTGAAAACAGTCTCTTCAACTTACAGTAAATTCAAAGGCATAGAAATTTGGGTAATCATAGTCCCGAAAATCAATCACCGAGAAAGGAATTCAATTCAGTAAGGTAACCTACAAGTACAACTACAAGTGTTTTTGACCAGTTGAACTCCGTTGAATGAATGTTGAATTTGACTTGCACCTGAACTCTCTACTCGCCATTTGCAGTTTGAACATGCCCACAAAGCTAATTCAACAACAAAGTTATTTTTTATTTTAACTATCACACTATAGATTTAAGTGAATTAATATAAGTATTGCGGATAAGAGTAAGCTAAGGGAACTGGATTGAGATTATGTTTAGTTTTTTTAAGCAAAAAATACATAAAATTTTAGCTGAGTACCCAAAACAATATCTGCCCGAACAATGCAAGATGAAAAACAACATATTAGGGAGTAACATAGCAAAGAGCCTGGAAGATCCACAGCATTTGTGAAACAGAAGCAAATAAACAAAAGCAAAAGTACAACGATTTGTTATATTTATGGTTAATAATTAGCATTGATTATTTTTACCAATGACTTTGCTACTGGCTAATCTCATGTATCTTTATAAACATCAAGAATGCTAGTTTCTTAGTAACACAGAATTTTCCCAAAACTCTTATTAACTCTTCCATAGGAAGGTATAAACCTTCATTACTTATATCACATTAAAACAAAAAAGTTGCAGTCATTTAACATTTGCTAAAAATAAAAAAGTCTTTAATTTAGTTAAATCTGTGAATGCAAAAATATTATTAAAAAGACTAAAAGCATAGAACGGGAGACAAAAAGTGTACTTTGGAATTAAAATAGATAAACTTTAAATATCTAAAGCTTAGAAATATTCACGAGCTTCTGTATTATGAGCAAAGAAATATAAATGTTAGTAATAACCTTTAGGCGGAAAAACAAATCTTACATTTGGTTTTATAAGTTTATATTATAATATTTAATATTTTCTTTGAAGATTCTGACGCAATATTTTTCTTTAAAGGTTCTCATGCATTATTTTGCTTTAAAGGTTCTCATGCGATTGGTTAATGAGATAATCCCAGTCATTCTGGACCTTTCAAAAAATTTTCTTATTTTGTCACAACCAGGTGGCACTCAGCTCTGAAAGTTGAAAACAGGAGTGACATGATATATTAAAAAATAGATTAAATATTTCAAATTTTTCTGTGCTTTAAGGATAACAATTTGAAATTTGTATTAAAGTACAATGCTGAAACAATTAGTAGAAATAGTGTGAGTGATATGAAGTTGAAAGTAATTGCGGTAATTCTTACCATAGCCGCATCATCAAAAATATTGAACAGTGGTTTTCCTTTTACCAGTGAGCTTTGATGTTCCTGGATGATTGTCATGATATTTTGCATAATTTCTTTAAATGCACTACAGGGGAAATCTTTGTGTCAATAAAATTGTGCTTGCCTTGAACAGTAGGAATTATTATCCCTTAAGGGGGTTAAGTGATGTGATGAGTAATGTTGTGATGAGTGATTTTATGATCAGTCTTCCAGAGTATCTGCTGTGTCTATCGGCTAAAAAGGTTTTTGTTGTTATTTCGCAGTGTTGTATATATTGCCAAACAGCAAACCCTTTTATTCGAAAGAGCTTGGGAGGGGAGAATGAATGTTTTCTCTAAAAAAGCAATACGGGAATGCAGTATATGCCTATCCTTGCTACTGTTACTGAATAATGACGGCACCATAGATTCCCCATCGATGATGCTATCCTGAGGTTTTCATATCAGCTAAATCTGAGTGGTTTGTGAAGAGCTCCACCAATGTGGCTTGTTATCTGGATACCTTCCAAACAACAATGCTTGACGACGTGATATTGCTATTATTTAAACAACTGAATTCAAAGTGAATCGCGTTTAAAATATATAACTATGAACAAGTAAACAAGTACTTATATTTAATTTATATCATTCTATGTCTTAGTTATTTTTTGCTGAATTAGATATTTAGTTACGAATTACTACTCAATTATGAGGTAACAGGTATTAAAGTATTTCCAAACCCTAATTAGTTCAGCTAAAGTTATTTTTAGTTTTGAATATTTAGTGAATATTTATTATTAAAATATTGATCAATCATAATATTATATTCAACTATGAAATGGAGCAAAGCTTTCAACATAAATAGAACGAATCCATAAGACATGGTTAGGTAAAATGCTTCCCGGCGACCAAGCAATGGAATGCTCCCCCATTTCTCCTTCGTAAATGGGTTCTTTACTAATAACTAATAACTACGAATAATAGTTGTCCCTTTCTTTGCATGAGCGTGACGATATGCATTAATTTAATAGATAATAAGTTTCTGAAAGCCTTTTACCTTGCTTCTTGGCATATGTAGCACCACTGTGGTCAGAAGAGAAAAAAATAATGTGTTTTCGTCAATATTTACCTTTTAGATTTTGCTCAAAATGTTTCCTATGCTATAATCTAGCTCATGAACTGCATCGCCATATCTAAAATAAACATAGCCACGCTCACGTACTACCCGTAAATCAAACAATAAAAAGTGATTCAAACCAGGAATTTCCCAACTAATAAAGGCCAGTTACTTGCCAGGTAATGAATGTCATAAACAAAAACAGCTAATCAATGCCTTAGACAGTACTCACACTAATAAGAGATTTCGCCGTTTACCTCAGTTGCCCTCACCGGTTGCTGCAAAAGCTTCAAAGTGTTCATTTTCTCATATTTACATTACATAAAGGTATTTACTTTACTGAGGCAAGTTATAACATTGCTATATACTCATTACTAATGAGTTGAAAATTTCTAATATTGTGTGCATGTAAGTAAACCTCCTAAAGCTAAAAGATGAAATATAATGTCAGTCATCAGTACACAGTGCAGAACACATGTATGAGAAAGTAAAATACTGTTGTAGATATATAATATGCTGCAGTACAATGCTTAAATGGTAATATTTGATTGCATGAAATTAAAAAATAAAATTACACATCAGATATAGACCTATAGATTGACACAGTTCCAAATATATAATAAATAAATACACCAGTGAAAATAAATAAATTGATAAATGAAAGGACCAATTGAAAATAAAGAAACAAATAAATAACTTAGTCCCCTCTCGCTGTTACCTAGCAATGGTCAAGAAGGATAGAGACGTTTGCGTGGCATCAGTACAAAAGAAAATGTTTTTTCCTGATACTTGTCTCTCCAGAAACTTGATTGATTCTAAATTATTTTCAATCTTAAACTCATCGTAGTATCTAAACAGTATTAAAATACGAATCTAGTAAATACCAAGAGTTGCCATGTTAAGTTTTGTTGTGTTTTATTTTGTTGTATATTATTTACTGCCTCGTGTTTTTTACACTTAACTGCCAGCAGTAGAAATTGGTGAAAAAGGCTTAAACGTGAGTACATGGAGTAGTCTATTTACATTTTCAGCGCTGGAACACTGATTTTAAATTCATAAACTTATAGCATTTTCCTATAGTGTTCAGGACTTGACCTTTCTTTGGGTAGACGTTATTGGTGATAACCCAAGGTGTTCTTCTAACTGTTACATCCTGCAGGCTTTTTCCACTAACTGTTGTGGTTGCGCCTTTCCACGGCTCCCCGGATTTGCATCAGCAACATTAATCGCATCTGTAGGCATTGATCATTGTTCTCACAATTAAGCCTTCCCCACCATTGACCTCAACTTTTAGAACTAAGCTCACTATCTTCGTGAACGACATATCGAGCAAGTCATTTAGATTGGATACAAAATATACAGGTCTGTGTTTTGCTTGCGCATGATCACGTTGAACACCGCCACATTCTCTTCATCAGGTAAGTAACCACAGGTAAGTACCCCTGATTTTCTTTGTATACCTCTATTCACTGTCTGAAAGTCAGTGCATTTGAATTTTGTTTCACAAAATCAAGTGTTTTTAGTATTATGTTCTGAAAACTGTTTCGCAAGTAGATCTCAAACAACGTCATTAAGGTTACATTCCGTTATTCATCAGGCGGATGACTGGTACATGCTGGTGAAGTGGTAGTGGTGGATTAAATCGACCAAGAAACACAAGCCATACGTTGACTTATGTTTCGTACCTGGCACGTGATCTCTTATGCAATGCTGAATGATTCCTTCCTGGGAGGGGCCCTATCGCTATCTCACAGTACACTCCTCAGAGAAGGGTACTGCTGACTCATCTTTAGGACCAACTTGTTTGAAATCACCTTCCCACTTGAGACGGCTGCGGCTGCCTTTTTCTTTCTTTTTTATCACCAAATCATAATGCCTCGTCAGTTTAAGTCGTTGGAGCAGTGCTTCCAATAAGCCAGGGCATGTCTTTCATTTGCGAGATATTTCTCGTATCCTTTTTCATTAGGAGATCGTTCATGTAAGTCGCCTAGTGTCTGATGAGCGAAGTGTGCTATCATCTGTAGTGGATTCACTCAGATACAAATAGACACAACATAATTCATCCCCAAGTGTTTAGGAGCGTGATGAGAGCCAGGTTCATAAGCGCGTTGGCTGAGTCGCAAATACACGCCTGAATTCATCGAAATAAGATACCTCATGGCTGTTCAGGCTCCTAATCATTGATAATATAGCAAAGTTTAAGCAAGCGACATTCTTGGTCACTTGTCATTTGTCTTGAACGGCATTCTTGCATAAAATGTAGCCAATTTTGCAGGCTTTATAGCCTTCTATAACTGTTTTTTTCCTTTCCGTGACATCATTTGCTAGCTGACATTATCAAATGCTTTAAAATATGTTGTAACAAGACACGCCCTTAATGCTAAGATACACCGTGCTTTCACAGTAGTATCAATCTACAGGAGGGAGGCTTCACTTTACGAGGTATCGATTATAGTTTTACAATTAAAGATAAAAATAGTTGTACATTAGTGCACATCAGGAGTACACAAGTCGTCGCCAAAGGCGAGGAGTATAAAAGTACTATATTCTTTCTGATTTGCATTATTTTTTTTGTGTGAGGTGACAATCCAACGTGGAAACGAGTATTTGAGCTGGAACTAAATAACCTAGCAGACCAGTTTATCCCCCAGCAGGAAACGACTAGCCTTCCAGGGCGATGCAGGAGATGCAGCAGCCAGACGAATAGTGCCAACGGAGAAAATTCTGTACAATTCGGACCAACAGGAGCAGGAAGCATAAACCAGAGCAAACTAGAGAAAAACGTTCAAAAATATATTAAAATATTACATGATACATTACACGAAGAAGCCAATCATGTTATAAACGACAAAAACCACTAAAGACCTTTACTAAGTCACTGATACGCTTCTCTACATACAGTGTTTCGGTAAAAATGTGAACTGTTTCATGAAGAAGAGGAATCCGAGTCTTTCAGGAAAAAACAGAAGCGAATCAGTGACAGACAATTTTAGTGAGTTATTTTATGAACATACTTTGCAAAAATTTCATGACTGAATGGGTATTTCAGACGACAACCCACGATTACACAAATGACTCAGAAATGTCTTTAACAAAAATTATTGAGTTTGTAA
This sequence comes from Protula sp. h YS-2021, assembly GCA_949752745.1. Lineage (NCBI taxonomy): Eukaryota > Metazoa > Annelida > Polychaeta > Sabellida > Serpulidae > Protula > Protula sp. h YS-2021. The sequence continues at coordinate 10,004,679 of OX457029.1, read as the reverse complement.
TGGCTTTTGACTGGGAAAATTTTGGCAATGTAGTTGATGACTCCACTGCTGAAGCCTAAACTATTTGGATGGAATGGACTGTTTTGTAAAAAAAAATTGTCAATTTAAAGTGAAATATAAAAGACTGGTTTGTAGACGAAATTGGTATAAGAACATCAGCGGTGGGGCTTGAAAGTTGTAAGGCTGTGGTGGTCTTGGGTATTATGTGCTTGGGTATTATGTGAATATAGCAATGGATCAGAATACTTAACGATGCAATCATGGACTTTCAAAACACTTAATCACACATGAAATTCCATAATAATTAAAGACACAATTATGCGCTTCGGGAATTTAGCATTCATGGCGCATTATGGAAACTGCTTTTCGTGTTATTTTTTCATTTAAGTTTTACATGTGTTCTAATGTAGTAGAATTCTTACACAGTTTTTTAAAAACAGCCAAAGTATGACTTGACACATTACATGAGTTTTATTCTGACACAGTTTATTGAAAACACCGTGATTTGGCACATTATATGCCTGTATTGTTACAGCTTGCGCATCTTTTCTAACGGGAAGGCTTCCGATGAGAAACCGTTTTTACTCGAATTTAACGCCTTGAAATACATGTAAGTTTTTCCTTTTTCTCAGAATTCCGACAAAGAAATTTAAAAAAGCCAGTGCAATTGCAGTTATATCACAAACATATCCAATCGTTGCTTGGATATCAAATTTTCTGTTGCTATATACTTCTCTGTTCTATTACAGCATCTGTTTCATAGCAACTTTATCATAGCAAGTGTTTCGTCTTTTAGTTTTCGTCAGAGTCACGTTGGCTTATACTCTACACCTAATAATATTCAAGCAAAAGTGCAAGTCTCCGTTTTATGCATTTCGTTTTGCAAGTTACTTTACATTCTTGGAATTACTGGAGTTCACTTCAGTTGGATAACCTGAATAAATGCTGTGGGTTTGATCACCAATCACGGTATTTAAAACAACACCCACTGGGCTTTCAGCCATTCTTTTAAAAGTTTAAAAGATACAAATTAATGGCGTGGTCTTGTGGACATGGTAATTTGTTATTTGCTCAAAGCATCAGCGTTACCAAATGTCCCCGGGGCATCAGCGACTATGAAATTTTATTTCGGAGCTTCTTGGAGAAAAGGACTATAGAAGCAAATTTTTTGTAGGAAAATGGTAAGTTAAAAACCCATATGAAATCGTAGTTGAAAATGTTGAATTTGCGAAGATCTGAATTGTCAGTAAAGGCAATGTGCTTTATTTTAATGAACTTGTTATTTCAGGTGGAAGCAATATTCCATTTCTTTGTGGAAAATTTACCAATTGCGAAGGGGCAAAGAATACCTGCAATTGCATTCTGGCCAATAAATACGAAAATACGGTGATATATGGGATCCTGGTACCTTGGTATTAGTGGAATAACACTCTAAGAACTGAGCTAACCGCTGCAATCCTCAGCTAAAAATCAAGATCCATGGACTGCTACACGCACAGATATACACATGTTAATATATAGGTCATATTTATGAGAGATGGCAGGGGGAGAGGTGGGGGACAATTTTAAAAATTTACAAGGGTCTCGGCAAGAAACGCATTTTACCCACACAATCTTGGTTATTACCAACAAGTAAAGTAAACTGTAAAATTACGTTACTAAACTAGTAGATGCTGGAAGCTGGATAAACGTTGGAAAGACGTCGGATTTGGTTGTTCATGGAAGTTGAAGCAACGGTTACCTGTCGACGTTTAATAGCTGTTGATTATTCCACGTCTAATTAACATTGCGGATAAATTGAAAATGGAAGTTGAAACAACGTCAATGCCTCGATGTTGTAAAGATGTCGAGAAAGCGACTTTGAATAGACTTTTGGAAATGTAATCTTGGATCGCCATCTTGACAGCCATTATCAAAGTGAGGTCATGTCTCCGTCAAAGTACACCCACCCTTGGTTCATCCGATATATATGAACTCGATTTCCCTGAATATTTCTTTTTGAAAAACATGAAATAATCATATTTTAGGTCATGGTATTGGTCTGTTTTCAAAGTGATCTATTATAGCCACCATTTTTTGTGAGCGATAAAGCAGAGTTCTGTTTTTATAAATCCGACGTATGTACAGCCTTGATTTTTCGACGTCTATCTAACGTTTATTATCCAACCTTGATTGAACCAAACGACGCTTATTAGACGTAGGAGAAAGTTGCATTGTTGTTCAGACCAAAAGCATTGTTTAAGCACCGTTGCTTTTGCAAATTTTATTAGTGTTATGTCAAAGACGTCGGTAAGACTCCAGCCAATTACACCAACGTACAAAGGTCTTACTATTTAGTCGGACCAACGTTACAAGTTTAAATCCATGGTGGATCAATCATAGAAGGCAAACTGAGCACACTCAAATAAACTAGAAACAATTAAGATAAATTTTTACAAAAAAAACGGATAAATTTATTAAGATAAAGTTTACTTTTAATTTATATATTTTCTTTTTACGTTTTGTCCACATGACTCAATTGTAACAACGTCAGGAACTCTTAATAACTTTCTGCTTTAAATGAAAAATAGGGATGAGGTTAACATTAAACAACAGTTTGATTATGTTATTTGCGTTAATTAAATTCATTTACTTTCAGTAATACACTAAATTATTTACTGTATGCATAGATTGGTTGGAGTGACCTTGGAATATTTAGAAATCAAGCAAAAGAAACTCCAAATATAGATGAAATGGCATGATTGTCCCGGATTTCTACACTTGTAGCCCGTTCTGCTCTCCATGTGAGTTGTTGCATGATTTAAGCAGTACCTTTAACTACGCAAATAAAGCTCTATCCTTTACATATAATATTTATACTTAATATATACAACATTTGTACACATATAATTTGAATTTGACGGTAATATGACAGTAAAGGTTATTTTAAGTTTTTTTTGAAGCATCAACAAGCAGTAATAGCGAGAGGTAGTAATGAAATTACATTTGTGAATTACATATATAATATGTTTAGAATAGAGAAAATACATTAAGCCAACCCATACCTTTGGCGCTCCAATTAAAATGCACAACACAGCCTAGTAACGTAATAAACTTGACTAAAATATTTCAACTTAATGTCAATATTTAACAACCTTGTTTTAAAACACCAGTATGCCATACGAAAACCTTTGCTTTACATGTTATTTGTGCCTGCTGATATCATTTTAACATTCGCTTTTGATTTCTGATATGGTAATTTGTTCTCTCTTGTTTTCTCCCCTAAGTATTACTATCAATCATTGCAGCACGCGCGGGTTTCTTAACTGGACGACTTCCAATTAGAAATGGTTTTTATTCTGGGTTAGTGCCAGGAAAGGCATGTAAGTTTCCGTTAATTATCTGAGTTTTAATTGTGAAATCTGAAAACATCTTGAAATGTTTAAGTTTTTTTTTGCATTTCTCTTTTTTAAATAGATTTTACTAATATTATTTTGATATTTGTAGGGAATTTTGTAATGGATGGGCACATGCCTGTAAACGAGCCATGCAACGATGAGTTCAGAACGTGCTCAAATCCACTTCAAAGCGACACGTTCCAGTCTATCGCTGTCATAACACAAAACTACACACAATCCTACTTAGTCCCGTCAAATGACGTGGAAATGTTCCAGTGTTCACTGTCGTATACTCCCTTGTACTCCCTTGTTCGTTAAGCAATTCCCAAAGGTTTCGTTGCAAAGCCTTCGTCAAAGTCATATTGGCCTATACGGATGAAATTCAGATGAATTTGACAAGCAATATGATGTAACGGGTAAATAACGCTGAATATAATTAAAATTAAATCTATATATGACCTTGCCTTTTCTTTAAGACTTTCAATCAATTATAGATTATTCTAGATTTTACCCCCTCTGAAACTACAACCAAATTTCTTGTTTGAAATAGAAACCAAAATCTTGCAACGAATGCTTCAATGTCAAATATGTAGATTTTTAGTAGCAATCATGGGTCGATTAACAAAATTAAAATGAGGAATACATGCTGACAACAGTGTCATAAACAAAGATGAAAAATTGTCATCTGAGTCTTATGACTGGCACTATTTAAAAAAGAACAAAGAACCCTTTTTATGCATAGATACCAGAAAATATATGAAACAACAACAGAAAAGTATAAAATATACGTTGCGTTGTACAGTGTTCCATGTACGTGCAATGATATATTTGTTGTGTGTTTAAAGCATTAGCAAAACCAAATATCACTGAGGACATCAGCGACTATGAAGAGCCAATTTCAGAAAGACTAAAAGAAAAAGGTTATGAAAACAAATTTATAGGAAAATAGTGAGTGAAAAAACTATGATCGAAAGAAGTTTTTAAAATACTGACTTAAGTCTTAATACATTATAATTAACATTTTACTTTTGTTTCATCTTTTGAAATTTTTCTCCATGTCAAAACGTGACTTACTAAGAAAAAAGTGAGTATGATTTGTATGTGTGAATGCAATACACATTTCGGATTTTAAAAAAATTGCATTTGAAATTGCGTGCTTATTAAGAATATACATACCAGCACTTGGATAAGCATAAAACAACTGGTCAATCGTCTCGTCATTCTATTTAAATTATACGGTTGTCATTCCTTCATAAAAATATGGAATTTAAGTAAAATTGTGCCTGATTTTCTATCTTTTTTGAAAAGATATATGCAGTCTACCGCGCATCAGGCAAAGTTTTTGAATTTTCGAATACATTAAAATTTTGTTTTATTATAAAATTCAGGTGATTGAAATTATTTTGCACATTTTGTAATTTTACAGGCATTTAGGCCATACCAAACACTCCCACATGCCACTTCAAAATGGATTTGATGGGTTCTATGGATCTCCGAACAATCACTGGAGACCGTATGACAATGTGATGTTTTCCAATATACCATTGTTTCACGGAAATCAAATGATGGGAAGGTAAAGCATAAATACAAACACTGTTTACATATTTCTTTTTGGCCTATCTTTAAATAATTGTATTATTTTAAAACTAATATTTCCAGTGCATTGATTTGTCTTAGCATTGCGGCGTTGATATGTCTCCTCAGTAAATAGAACAGCATGTGTCAGGGAACAGCAAGTGTTGCAAGTATAGGTACCAAACATTCAAAAATATTCATCGAAGATGCACTATTATTTTCTTACTTTCAAACACTACTTGTGCCTAGTGATGTTGATAAGTCTGCTCAGTAGAAAGAACTGCAAGAACAAAGGAGTTGATAAACAGACACTAGTAATTTTCACATCCGATAACGGAGGTGCCAGTTACGCGGGAGTTAATGGTAATAACCTAATATATTTAACTGATATAGATGAGGATAATGAAAATGATAATGGGGATGATGATGGAGATGATCATAATGATGATAGTCATGATGCTGATGGTTATGGTAATGTTAATGATTGTTATTATAATTATTATTATTCTTATTATTTTATCATTATAGTTATTAAAATAATTATTATTTGTTAAGTTATTATATGCTGTATTTCAATGAACCTGATATTGCAGGTGGAAGCAATGGTCCATTTCTTTGCGGAAAGTTTACACACTTTGAAGGTGGACAAAGAATACCAGCCATTGCTTACTGGTCGAATAATATCAAAGAAAATAGTGTGAGAAATATTGCCAATATCAAATAAATTGTGTTCTATATTGTTACTTGATTAAAGTAATGTATGAAAAAGCTGATGACATTTTGTGTAATTTTATTGTAATAAAAATACGTATATAAATGATAAATGATACAAAATGTAATATGCTTACAGTTTGCATACAATACAATGACATTTATTATCATTCTTTGCCACATATATCCTTGGCCTTCAAAAAGATCAAACCGTAAATAAGCGCATGATTAGCGTTAATCTGAGTATTTGTCACTGTAAAATGCAAATGCAAAACCACCTGTTTGCTGTAAGAAGTCTTTATAACTTTGAAAAAGATTGTTCTGGGTGAAAGGAACATTTACAAGATCTTATTTTTAATCTAGAAATAAAGAAAAATAAAAAAAGACTGCGTTCCTATGGGAAAATCCCTTGCATCTGATTTGGTGACCGACGTTAATGACGTTGACCAGGAATGAATTAATGTTGAATTTTATAAGTGTGCGTCTCTTCGTTTTTAAGAAGAGCAGCGACGTCAATGGACTTCTTTGCAACATTCATGGAACTGGCAGATATTCCAATGCCAACAGACCGTATTTACGACAGTTACTCCCTAACAGATACACTCATGAAACAAGACTATAGCAAAACGGATTATGAATAATGTATAAGATCTGCAATTAATTTATTACATGCACACACTGACATCCTGTCTGTCTATTAAAGAAGAAAAAATTGAAACAATTGTGGTATATAAAAAGCAGAAGAGCTGATTATTCTCCTCAACTTTAAAGCTTTGAAATTTTTACTTCACCTTTTATATGGCGTAGAAACGTTCAAAAGATTTGTTATAGAATTAAGTTTATTTATAAAACAGCAGATTTGATGTTTTGTCCCATTGTTTCCCATACCATTTTTACTTCCAGAGCTGGTAACTTGTTGTTGTCCCTGTTACGGATCCATTGGATTGTTTATACTTTTCAAATAAAAGCAGTTATTTATTTAACAAATAGTACTATTATAAACAATAAATACGAGTATGAATATTACACGAAAAAATTCAATAATGTATTCCATGATGAGTATTATAATGTTATTGCATCACTTAACTGCTTTATTGTATGCTTGCAAATATATAACAAACTGCAAAATTCGGTTTTAAAAATAAACGTTTGGTTTAAATATTAGTAACTATCTAAAAATTTTCTTAGAAATTATTATGGAATTATCCAGATAATTATCCAGATATGATTGGGCATGCTCATTGGTATGCTAAAAGAATAACTGTTTACCGATTTGGGTTGATTCCGTAATCTGATTGGTTGATTCCTAAGTTAATAATATTTCAGCGTTGACTAGAAGACAAAAGTCATGGCATTACAGTTATCTGTAAACATACCACCTACTGAGTGTTGTTACATAGCAAAATTGGAATTTCATTGAGTTGATCTGAAGATATTGATCAATATGATTTATCCAAGGATCAACATTTCCGTACTGGAAAATAGTCAATGTTGACTCAATCAGTATCTACTTTTTGATTGTTATTAAGTATGAAATGATTTTGTTGTGCTTACAAATTTGTTAAAACCGACCGATATTCTACTACAGAGGAGACAGGCTGTATGCGGTACGCTATGGACAATACAAAGCGCACTTGTGGACATGGACTTGTGACACCACCATAAGCCCATTCGTGAGCTCCAAAATATCAACATCAGAAGTTATCTTATTTCGTTTAATTGATTTTCTCATAGAAGTATGATAGAATTTGAAAGTATAGCTGTCCCACTACTACTTATCCTATTAACCGAGCGCTTAATGTCAAACGAGAGGGAAACCTTTGGCTAAGCAATAGCTAAAACACCGAGCTGACAGTAACCACTAAGAAATATGCAGAAGATGCACTACACTTAAAGCAGACGATCACAAACAATTTGACTATTCAAAGATTTCAAAAGAAACCTGATCTTTATTTTGTTTATTTTTTCAGAACTGGGACTTCTGCCCTGGAGAGTTTAGAGATGGGGTGAGAATCACATCACCGACAGATCATACGGCAGAGCCAGTTCTGTACCACTTAGGCAGGGACCCCGGAGAGCAGTATATGATAGAGTACGTTATTCAGCAATGTGTAAAATCTTTATTAAAATTAGATCAAATGAATGGTTTTACAGCTATCGTTCTATTCAGTGATATTGGAGCAGTGAGATCCAAATTAAATTCCTCGTGTTCAATATTAGGCTGGTAATTTATAAAACGTATGCGTCATTTGTGGATAATTTTCCTCTACGAAAAGGGGGAGGGTATTTAGTATTATCTGTATTGCCATGCGCGTCTAAAAAGCTACGCGGAGGAAGGGGGTAACTTTTTGAAGTCGGACGCGGTCTGCCCGAAGTGCTCATGTTTGTTAAAAATTTTAATTCAGTAATCCGCCTTTCTTATAACGCGGGGTGGGGGCAGTGTTTGCTTAGAACTGCACTCTACGTTTTGCTTAAGTAGCGATGTTATTTCGAAATTAGCACTCCCCGTTAAGGGTTCGTTTTGAAAAGCCATAGACATGTATGTTGATCATTTGGTACTTGATTGTCTCTCTCCCCCCACTGGACATTCTGGTAATGTCCGGTAATTTTAAATGATTATAGATGGTTCAGATCTTTTAAAAATGGCCGATCTTATTTATTTTCACTTTAGAAATTATTTGATGCAGGTTAGGTTTAAGTTTGCTATGTTAAAATACAACAAAATTATCAGGAAAAGACCAAAATGTACTTCAAAATATAAGACGTCCCTAACTAAGCTTTTATTACCATCTTACATAACATTATAGATGCAAGTTGTTTTGACTAAGTTTTGTTGAGTTTACAAACTTTATTCTATGATATCTTGATACATTTATACCAACTAGTAACAGTTGAAATGTCAAAACTTTTTTTCGTTGTTCTATGATTTCTTGGTGTATTTAAGCCTTCTTGATGCAGTCGAATCATCGAAACTTCAGTTGATTTCAAAGCCTAAATTCGGTTAAAAACTGATCCAGTACCATAATATGACCAATATTAATATAGGTCTGGTTATAAGCCTAGGCATCGTTTCTTTTTTGCCTTCTTGAAAATCGATCAGGGCTCTTAATAACAGTAACACGAGAAGGCGCTTCTTTATTATCTATTCCTTTACTAAACTTAGATGTAAAATTCCCATAAAGCACATATCTTGCTATCTGTTAATATTTCTTTATTCTTTATTGTAAAAGGGGAGTTTACTAGAATTAAATACAATGTTTTACCAAGTTCAGTTCCTAATATTAAATATGGCATTGGGGCTGAGGTTTAGTGTAGCACAAATCGTTTTAATTGCACAATGTATGTAATACAATGCTTAGGAATGTCTGACGGTTTTTTGTAGTACATCATTTACTTTGTTTATTGACAAAACCTTCAGATAAAATAAGTTAAAGGCTTTATGTGATACAAGATCAAGTTCCTTTCGTTTTGGGTTCTTGCCCAGTAGGGGTTGCGGAACTTGTTATAATATAAGTTACCTATCGTGCCCAGAAAGTTGATCGGCGTTTGGCAAAATAGGTATTTTCAACTAAGCACTCTGTGCATAGGAGTCGTTTTAAAATGAGACATGCATAGAATCAAACTGATCATTTTCAGGAATATCGATCAATACTGTGCATTCTTCTAGTTTAAGTGATTTGTTACCAGGCTATTCGACTAAAATAGAATGACAGCACTTTGCAAAATCTGATTGTTGTAAAATAGTGAAGATTGAAGAATAGTTGAAACGGTTCTCTAGCACATGTTTTTGACAGTCCGAATCCAAGACTTTCTGATTAAATCTTTGTTAAGATGCATTGTTGATTCATTGAATACGACGTTATTACACTCTATGTCCCGTTGAACACATTGCAAAAGCAGAAGTGACAGGACAGAAAGTTTTTTCCTGAATATAAAATGACATAAGTAAAATATAACATTTTCTTTTAATTTCAGAAAATTACTTGAAAATTTAGTTGTTTCATGAACGCAGCTTTACAGATTTGGCAGATTACCTGAAATAATTATAACTAAAGCATGAAGAAATACCTCTCATTAAAAATCAATAACAAATCATTGTAAGCGATAAAAATGTATTATAAAATTCTAAATTGAAGTGTTTATAGCCAATATGCTCTGTTTTTTATTGCAAATAACTGTAGTTACTACAAAAGTCGAACTATAATGGAATATTTTATCTTCCCACACAATTTCTTTAAAAACAAACTAGTTAGTGTTGTAATATTGTTGGTTTTGTACATAATAATATTGGAATTGTTTTTACCTTTTTTACAGTGCAAATTCAACTGAATACAGAGATGAAATGCTTAAGATCAATTCGATCGCTGATGAGCAACATGGTACCCGGACAACCCGAATTCAATTACTGGGACCATGCTGCATGGGTAATTGCCCAATTCATGCATTTTCTCCTTACGTCACGGCGCTCAATCACGGCGCTTTGTCGTGTGTCAAAACAATGAGAACAATGATAGACCTTTCGGAACGAGAACAAAGTTACATGCTAAAATGAGAGCTACCTTCAAGAATTTACATGCTGAAAATGGACCTCTTTGTTAGTGTCAGTTGGACAAATTAAGTGTTTACTCAATGGTCTAATGACAATCGTGGCTCATAAAATGTCGTCAAATCTACCCTTTACGACATCAACGGAAAATAAAGAATTACTACCAAAGTGATTAAACTTACCCACACTCAGTACCAAGTACCTGAGACATATTGCGTATTGACTGTTAGCTAGCGGTTTCCTAGCACTTTGAAAGGGGGAGCCCAGTCTTGCGGAAATAGCAAATAAAAGTAAAAGGTACACTTGCCAAGTAAGATGTCCATTTTGGCAAAATAATTCAATGCTCTGCGCCCATTATTTAGTTAAGATTTCACAAACGAAAAAAAAATAAACAAATAGCAGTGTGTGTTTTTATTCAATATTTTGAAGTTAAGTAATCAAATTATAATATTACAAAAACCTTTCACAGAGGAGAAATTTTTTGATATACTGCATGGCATTTGAGTAAAGAATTTTGAGATTTTTGTACTTTTAGGATTAGAATTCAATTAAATGCATGTGTTGATTGAAGGGGCGATCTTAGGTGCACAATTTATTTCCTTTTTCATAACTTTCTCACTAAACTGAATGTGGCCAGTCTCTTATATCATATTTACTAGCACCTCGTAGTGAGTCTGAAAACTACCAGAAGTGTTCACTGAAAGACTCAAACAATTTACAAACAGCAATTTTAAAAAGGTTAATTCGAAGCTATTTCTAATTGTTCCAAGATTATAGACGCTGACTATAGGGGCAAAATCCAGAAAAATGTTTAGCTGTGGGACAAACTCCACTATACAACTTTATTAGACATTTCAAATCTAAGCCTATAAATTTTCCATATCATGTATAAAATGTTGTCCACATCGTGTATTATTTACAAGGTCTGGCATGAAAAATCGTTAAGGTTTATAAGAAAGAATGAGTGTGGCTAAAAGAGAAGAAATGGCCGTTTTTTTCAGATATGATATATTGCCTACAGAAAACCGATTTAAATGGAATAAAACATTTAAGCTAATTTGCACTTTTAGTCCTGGCTGATAAAAACGATGTTTTGGCTGTCTGTGCTTTAGGCTAAATTGCAAAGAGCTGATAGAAAACAACAGCAAAATTTTCACTTTCTTTTAATAAGGCAATTTGATATTTTTGAAGAAATTATATTAAATTTAAAAAACAGCTTACATATTGCTCAGCTTCTATCTCTGAACCTATTTTGTAGTAAATAGAATAATGCATTTCTCTTATGTTTGTTTTTCTTGCCTTTATGCAAGACTATATCTAATATGGCCAAACGTAAAACCTCCAAGCTGGAATCATTGAAAAGTAGAAATCTATACTTCGCATTATCGTGTATTTATGTCGTTATAGCCGTGGACTCCAGAAGGCTGTGAGGCTATCAGCCTTATTCCTCAAAATAACCCCAAGCCTCTTGGTCCTCCTAAGCAGAATCTACGGTTGTCAGTCAAGTACAGGACGTTGTCATTTACGGAACATTATTATTGATTATGAATGAACTCTTACCGTATCACAAGAAAAATCGTATAAGCCTGATTGGTATTGTTAAAGTTAAAAAAAAATAATTGAAATATAAATTTAAAAATTACAATGGCCTGAAAGGTCATAAGCTTTTATGGTTTGATAGCTAAACAGCAGCACAATTAACATTAATTACCGTGAAGCCAACCATGTGCCTGTTTTTTTGAAAAAGCTAAATATGCTATATTACAATGTTTGGGAAAGTACAACAGCGTTTTCTAAATATAAAGCACAGTATGCTATTCATTGTTTAAAAATATGAGATCAAAATATTATTTTCCTTATATGCCAAATGCATATGGTAATTTGCTTACGGATAGAGTTTCACATCAGTTTTGTTTTTAAAATTTTGCTTGTTTGTTTAAAGAACGGTGTTTGTACAATATATAAAGCCTTACATGGTTCGAGTGTTGAATCACTGATTGTAATCCTTGTGTCATCATTTGTTTTCTACTTTGGGTTTGTGATGGTTAATGGTTAAATTGATCACTACTGGCGCTACGCTACTATTACAATATAATATATAAAGTTAATTTGGTAAGATTTGAATACAATCTCTTTAACTGACAATGCAGTCAGAGAGCATCATCGATTCTGAATGAATTCGAGATATATTACAGCTTTTGCTGTGTCTTTTACTTAAACAATTACAGAAATATGCCCAATTAAAGGTCCAAAAAGCTCGCCGGTGCCAGTCATTGAAAGCACGAAGTCTGTCAGCACATGTAATCTAGTCGACTGGGTAAATTTTGTACACTTGATGTAGGAAAGGATACCAATCTTTCCAATCACTGAGTCATTCATGTTCAAGTACGAGCGAAGGGAAGCATATTTCGTATCTAACAAGTTGACAATAAATGCTCAAGCACAGAGGTGGACACCCGCAATACACTTTGCTGAATGAACATGTAATTTCGCTTACACTCTCGTATTTAATGAAATCTATGAAAAAACACTAATGAAAGACATTAAAAGCATAGAACGAGAGACAAAAAGGTATAATACACAATCACAATACCTAATCTGTAAAATATCTAAAGTTTAGTAATATTCTTATTATCCAATATAAATAAAAATATAAATATGAAGTATCACCTTTAGGTAGAAAAAGTAATCTGTTGTTTGGTTTACAATTTTAACATTTAATGAAATTGCTAGAAAACAGGAGCTAAGTGTAATCATTAGTAAAATTATAGAGGCATTAAAGTTTCGCTGTTGATTTGGCGAATCGTTTCATCACCCTCCTAACATTCAACATCCTAGCACGACTTCGTATAGACGCCGTGATCCGACGTTTCTGACATCGGATTGGCGTACCCGTTTGGCTGTATGTGAAATGGAACGACGGCGGATTTTCAATGACGTCGGGTTAAAACTTTCGATTTAAAAGGATATTTAAACTCAAGAATCCAAATCGGCTGCTTTATTATTCTTGACTACCTTGTTCAACATCACCTAACAGCCTCATTTGTAACCTCTTAACTAACAAACCTGCCCCCTCTCTTTTTAACAAATATAACTGTACCATAGTTAATAAAACTAATCGTTACTTCGTCAAGCATCCTGTGTTTTTCCTATTGCAATCGAAATTTTGGATGACGTGTTAAGTCAATACAAAGTTTTGAAAAATGTGAGATATTGCTAAATATACCCATAAACATAAACATTCTTTTTACCTTAAAATGTGTGATTTCGTTCAACATCCGACATCTTCAGAATGTTTGCGAGAATTCAAAAGCTGTTTTCAAACTTTACTTTGAATTTTCCAATAAAATAATGATTAAAATATAAAAAAAACAAGCGGCTTACAAGCACGAAACATTGATTACAACGCACAAACGGCACAGGGTATTTTCTAGCGACGTTCGTAAGTACTCATGGCCGTACCGAAAGCCAATGACGTGGTGCGCATCAGAGAAGTACGGGATGATTGGAAACATAACACGACGCTTTAAAAGCTCAAATTTGGTAGTAATGACATCATGACCAAATAACTTGTTACTCTGTTTAACAAATCTGATCGTGGCATGGTTTGCAAAGCTGTTACATAGTCCAGCTTCTCGTAATTTTAGTGCAAATAGAGTCTTAATCGAAGTTTTAGGTCAATAAAAAGTTTTGTAAAATATGAGATATTGCTAAGTATACCCATAAACATAAATATTCTTTTTAATTAAAAATGTGTGATTACGTTCAATATCTGACATCTTTAAGATGTTTGCGAACTGTTAAGAATTTTAAAGCTGTTTTTAAACTTCTCTTTGAATTTGCCAATAAAATAATAATTAAAATATAAAACAACCGGTTTACAAGCACGAAGCATTGCTTACAACGCATGAACGGCTCAGAGAGTATTTTCTAGTGGCGTTCGTAAGTACTCAAGGTCATGACAAAACCAATGACGTGGTGCACATTAGCAAAGTACTGAATGATTGACAACGTAACACAAAGTTTCAAAAGTTGAAATTTGGTTGTATTAACGTCATGACTCAATAACAACTATTTTGCATCCCCCAAAAGACGTCGGATGTTTGCTGGGATTTGAAGACTATTTGAGAGCGTTTGGTGCCTGATCTCTTTAAAGAGACAATAATTTGGAGTAATAAAAGAATTTTCTTTCAGAAAATCATTGCTATCAGAAATGAAACCAAACAGACATTTCTTATGGTCTCAGCAGAATTCAACTTAAAGACTGACCTCCTAACAGGAACCTGCCTGTTTTTTTTCTTCAGATTTACGTGCCTTAAACTGGAGTAAAAATCATATGATAAATCTTACTTTAATACATTATTTGCAAATATGTATCAAACATGAAAAAATGGGAAGTACTCCAGAAAGAAATAATCTAAGAAGTTTTTAACTGCACATACGAAAAAGCAAAAATTGTAGCTATAGATAAAAGTAGTAGTAGTAGGAAGAGTAATAGTACAGAAAGAGAAGCTTTGAACACTAATTTTCAAGTGACTTGGCTTAGCGAATGAATGGTTTAGATCACCAATCACGGGATTTAAATTAGTACTGCTGAGCTCTTCGACAATCCTCTTAAAATGCGTGTTTAAATTGTAGATCTCCACAAATATGTGTGAAGCAATATTAGTTTTGCAATCATAAAAGTATCCATTTTATCTCAATGATTAAGAATCCTGAATCCTAAGTTCTTAAGAATCCCGAGCAATTCAAAGAAAATAACACATAACAATTAGTTATTTTACTTGGATTGTTACATTTGCTAACATTTGGCTTTAATCAAATTCGTTAAAATATCTCTTTATTTGATAATGTCTCGGTTCTGGCATCCTTCGTTAAGCATTTTATAATAATAGCCAAATACAATCAGCCAGTACAGTGTTCTACTTTTGAGGGTTTAAGGTCCTTTTAAGGAACCACATTTCTTTAAAGGTTTTCGTGCAGCTGGTTAATGAGATAATCCCATTCACATTTAAATGGCATAGATTCTGGGCCTTTCAAACATTTTCCTATTTTGTCACAACCTGGTGGCGCCCAGCTCTGAAAGTTTAAAAACAAAGTAACATGATAAATGAAAAAAAGTAATTGAATATTTCGAATTTTTAAAAGAAAAAAAGAATTGAATTGCAATGCTGAATGAAATAGCAGCTTACAGTTTGAAATTTGGATTCAATTGTAATGCTGAAATCAACAGCAACATTATTATGTTGTATTCCGTGTGATATGACGTTGAAAGTAAGGGCAGTAAGTCTTACCATCGCCGCATCATCACAAATGTTGAACTGTGGTTTGCCTTTTACCAGTGACTTTTGATGTTCCTTGATAATTGCCATGATGCTTGGGATAATTTCTTTATATTCACTACTCTTTGAACTAAAGGGACAAAGCAAAATAGCAATTAGTACATTAGTTTCTTAAGCCAAAATCACACTTTCCAGTGACGTCAACGGGAAAAAGCACAATATTTGGCTAATATACACCTCTTTGTATACTTGGAAGAACTCATCAAAAATAAAGTCTTTTTACTTATGCTTTGCTTGTAACATGGTTTAATGTCATTTGTTTTCTATTTTTATCCCAGTTCTCCTGTATTACTTGAAAATACCTGCTCTAACCGACTTTAATTATACTTTGATTGGCTGACACCGACGAGATTATTAAGTATCACGGGACTGTGATTAGGCTTTATTACATTTCTTGCATTAAATATTAGAGCAAAAAAACCACTGTCAGTGATGTTATTAAAAGAATACGTCATTCTTTCTTCAGTTGGTGGAAATATATCTCAAACAATTACCAACAATTATACTTATGAAGTAAAAAGTGTCCTTTTAAAGAGTTGAGTTCACACTTATTTATTTATTTTTAAATTACTTTAAAGGAATTGCAAAAAAAACTCAGTGGAAATTAATTGTTGAATTTCGTGAAAGCATATCTACAATCGCTTAGCTTAGCTAAAAGGAGGGAACGAAAATCCCTTGCTTTCCAAAATGAGCAGGATTCGAACTCAGAACCTTGGGTTTACCACAGTTACACTCATAACAAACTGAACCATATGTCACCTCTTTGCTTTGATACTTACTTAATCATGTATTTTTCACCGGGATCTCTTCCTAGATGAAATAGCAGGGGTTCTGCTGAGTGATTGGTCAATGTGTTTGTTGTGACGCCTGTCACTGCCTGTCCAGGACAAACATCTGCTCCCGCCTGTTGCAAATAATTCAAGTATTTAGCCCGTGTTCAAAGCAAGAAGGAATGGTATCGTCCCACCCACTTTGAGGAAACAATAAATAGGGAAATTGGATTTAATACAATATTAGCCGCTTTTTAAGGATTGAGGGTTGGGAATATTTAACTAAAAACGGCATGCTTTTGGACCTAACATGCTACGACCAGACTTGTAATTAATTTGCAAAAGCCCTTCTCTCAAAGCGCCCTCTCTTGTGTGTTGCAAAATGTCTTTAATATTTTAGTTATGTTATTTTTAGCTTTATACTTCATGTTAGATTTGTAAAAGCGAAAGAAACATCACATTTGTATTATATGTCGCAAGAAGGAAGTACGAAACCAATAAGCTCCCTCAATGAATTGCTCAAAAGTAGCCAAAGTCCACCTGCATGCTTTGTTTTTCTCATGTGTCACCCACCTCAATGAATGGTTGAGAAATGGTCCAAGTCCACCTGTGTGCTTTGTATTGTCCATATCTCACGGCCATCAGTTCGTCACCACGGTAGTAATAGACAGGCCTAATTCATTTTACATACTTAATGCCATAGCATCAACTTAAAATGTTCCATATATATAATATATATAATATATATATGTATAATTATATTGTATTGAAAAAGCACCTTACTACGTCTGCACATTAAACATTTGGCAATTGATATCGCTTAAAGGAAAATGCACTGGAGAAATTTTTTGTAATTGTTTTTTGCATTGCTATTTCGCCGCTTGAGATACTTTGATATATTCAAAAGAATTCGGATGAAACATTAATGTTTTCCATCAAACAGCAATATTTGAATGCATCATATACCTGTCTTTGTTAGGCATTCGTGTATCACTGAATAATGACGGCATCATTGATTCCCCATCTATGATACGATCCTGAGGTTTTCGTATATCGGCTAGGTCTAGCAGTGTTGTGAAAAGATCCATCAATGTGGCTGGTTGTCTGGATACCTTCAAAACAACAATGATTATCACTAAATCGCTATTATCTAACCAACTGTAAATCGCACTTAAAGTATATAATTATGAATAAATAAACATGTATATTAATTTATATCATTCTAAGTTGTATTATTTCGCATAATTAAAAATTATGTAATATTTACTATGCTATTGAATCATTCGTTTTTGTTTGCTGTGTAGCTTCATAACGTTTAAGCACGCTAAGAGTTAAAGAGACCTTACAGTTGATGCGCCTTGGAAACCAAACAATAGAACTTCGACCTTAATACTGCGAACGTACAACATAAGAATAACAAATCATGTTAGTTGGGAGCCGGACTAGGTTTGATACGCATTGTAAACCAAACACTGGGCATTAGAATTAAACACGCACACTGCATAACCTGTAAAAAATTAGAAATTGTAAAATAAAATCAATTGGTAACCTGATTAGGTTTAATTCGTCCTGGCCACCAAGCAATGGAAGGCTCTCTCATTCCTCCTTCGTAAGTAGTTTCTTTACCGCAGAGAAAGGGCCCGTTACTCCCTCCTGTCATCATCAAAATAAATTCTTTCTCATTTCATTCCTTTACTAGATTGTGTTTTAGTTATGTTAATGTAAAGGTAAAGACAAATATGCCTGAGTTACAAGTTTGACGAAAAATACGGTGAGAGAATTTTCATGTATTTAGCATATTTCGTATAATTTTAAATTAATGGTTAGTTACGAACAATTTATTACGAATAATAGTTTTTTCTTTCAATGCATGAGTGTGCCGATATGCATTAATTTAATTTCATAAATGTCTGAAAGCATTTTACCTTGCTCCTTTGCATATGTTGCACCACCATTATCAGAAGAGAAAAACACTAATGTATTCTCGTCAATATTTAACTGTTTAATTTTGCTTAAAATTTTCCCTACGCCATAATCTAGCTCTCGAACTGCATCGCCATATCTAAAATAAGCATAACCACGCTAAATTACACCCGAGAATCTCGTTTGTATCAAACAATAAAAAGTGATTGAAATCAGGAATTCCCCAACTAATAAAGGTTAGCTACAAAGGAACAGTTACGTATAGGAATCGAAATTAACCACTGCATTGCTTCATAGGCAAACGACAAAGCAATGCATGTTATAAGCCAAAATTGATGCCTTGGGTAGTATTTTTGCAGTCTTGACAAGTGTACAATGGGTTGTAGACCAACAAAAAACCGTTGATCCCAGTTGAACTAATCGGAAGTTTTTTCATACTGATATTATATAAAAGATAGTTTTCTGAATCAAGTTATAGCATTGCCATATACTCATTACAAAAAACTGAAACATTTCTTATGTTGTATTTGCTTAAATAAAGCTGCTAAAGTTTCAAAAGTAAAAATAAATATGTAAAAATATAAAATAAAGAATAAAATATAATGTGAGTCATAAGTACATGTTGCAGAACGTATTTAGAATGTAAAATACTGAAATCTTTCTGTTGTAGTTATATAATGAGAAGTTCGAGTTCAATGTGTAAATGGTGTTATCGGAACATGTGGTTAATATAGTCAATGAAGATGCAGTTGTGAAGCCTATATAGACAAAATAAATCAATAAATCATTGAAGATAAATAAATAAATAAATAAGTAAATCTAATATTTAAATGAATGGAATGAACAAACAGTAAATAAACATTACAAAGCATAACATCTTACTTTTATTCGCTCTTTCACCTGTCAAAAGACAAATGTTCGTAGCGCTTGACAATTTGAAATTGATTGACATTAATAGGCTATGGTGAATAAGGGATTTTTAGTTTTTTTAAATTAGTCGCTAGAGATACACGATCGTAGTTGCAAGGGTAGCGAGTTACACATTCTTGGTTCATGCACTGGAAAACCTCGGTCGTCAGCTGTTAATCGTGTTTTAGGTATTTCGAGGAGACATTTGTGGTTGGATCTGAGAATAAGTGCGCTTGATTTGAGATGTAGGAGATCTCTGAGATAACCAGGCTTGTTGCTGTGTAAGGCTTTATGCAAGAGCAGTGCAACTTTATGATTTATTCTATATTTGATAGCTAGTCAGTGTACGGCTTTGCACGGATAGCTCACGTGGTCGTATTTGTGAAGCCCTGTAATTAGGCAAACACAGGCTTTTTGCACCCTCTGTAATTTAGAAGTCAGTTCTTGAGTTATGCCAACGAGCAAACAGTGGCAGTAATTCAACCTCGAGATGGTCAATGACTGCACAAGTATTGTCGTTGCATCATCAGTGAGCAGATGGGATATGGAGCGTAACTTTCGAATCCACAAGGATAGGTTTCGACAAAGTTTAAAACATGAATTTTCTCTTGATCTAAGAAAACGCTGAGGTTTTCGACACAAGATACAGTTTAATTTCTTCACGAGCAATATAGATCGAGTCGAATGGAACTTTTTTCCAATTGACGTTTTGAGGCCAAAATTGTAAATTCAGTTTTACTTTGATTTAGCTTTAGATGATTGTCGAAGATCCATTTCGAGATCGCGTTAAGACACCGCTCTAGTTCTAGGTTTGTAGACTATCGTAGTTTGGTGTGCTTAAGGCTGACGGATTTACAAATTTGGCTGTTGTCAGCGAAGAAATGATAGAGATTATTGAGTAGAAATATGATAGTACCAAGCTCTTCCGTAAAACATGTGTATTACCATGGACCTAGACCTGATCCTTAAGGGACTCCAGTCGTAAGTTAAACCGGAGACTAATACACAGTAATAAAGAAATAAATAAAAGAAAACTTACAGCCCCCTTTCGCTACTGCCCAGGAATGGCTTGGAAGCGTACAAAGGCGTGTGAGTAGCATCAGGCGCCCAGTATAAAAAGAATGGTTCTTTCTGCGATACTTCTCTCTCCAAGAACTCCAATGCTTCCGCTATATACAGTTGTGTTAAGTTTGATTCTCCATTATTTTCGATCTTAAAATCATCGTAGTATCTAAAGAGCAAAATACTAACAAAGTAAGATAACAAGTTAGCATAGGATCATTTTATAGTATTTTAGTTTGAAGAAGGTGTAATTGCGTTATATTACAGTACTTAGTCAAAGCAAAGTTTTAATACAAATTTATGTTAAGTTATAAATAATGGCATGGTGAAATACACAAATTCAAACAATGCTGCCAGTTTATGACACTCATGAAGTCCAGGGATAGGGGCAATTCTAGTAGAGACTACACTCAAGAAAACCATTCGTTAGGAGATGTAGTCTAATGGGAACATGCTTGAAGATGAGAAGTTGTGGGTGGAAACCTATTTCCGAAACCCATTTGATTCAGTGCCTCTCTTATCAGGTATGGTATTGATAGTTGCAGCTCTCCCAGAAATAATTGTTGCGCATATTTAATCTCTTTGCAATATAATCTAACATTCATGAAGAATTGCAAGATAAAGGTAGGTTACTATTGTTGGGGATAGCATAATGTAAATGCACATATTAATTTAAAATAATAAATTCATTGGATAGATTTGTGAACATTGCAAATCAGTATAAACATATTTTTCTGGAAAATATTACTGTAAAAAACTTGCTGCGTTTATTATATATCATTCTCGGTATAAACCTCTGTTACCTTTCTTTTTCTTATTTCGATAACGAACTTTATGTGTATTTTAAACAAACAATACAGCGGAAGAGATCTCTTTGACAATCAATATAAAGCGGCTGTTGTTGTTTTTTCTTGTACTTGTCATGGGGAAACGATCTTTAAGCAAAATTAATCATAAAGCAGAGAATTTCAGGAGAAATTAGATGAACTTCTTTTGTGAAAGATTAAAAACTGTCTTCTACACACACTCGAGGGTATTGTATCTAAAGTGTGGTAAAGCATCTTTTATCTAAAATCTGATGTAATGCCATTGATAAAATTTTACCAGATCATTCAAAATTATCCCTCTAAGGCAAGGAGAGGGACCTCCGTAAGAATACCACATTGGGTTATTGTACAGCAACAAGATTGTACTAATACAGAAATATCAACTTGGTCGCACATAATACAACAATAATTAAAACTGTTCTTGATTTTAAGAAACTAGCTACTACGCCATATCTTCGAATAGTATTCATATCGT
Source organism: Protula sp. h YS-2021 (assembly GCA_949752745.1). Taxonomy (NCBI): domain Eukaryota; kingdom Metazoa; phylum Annelida; class Polychaeta; order Sabellida; family Serpulidae; genus Protula; species Protula sp. h YS-2021. The sequence continues at coordinate 9,983,162 of OX457029.1, read as the reverse complement.
CTTGTAGATTGCGAAAGGGTCATAGATGTTCTGATTATAAGTTGTTGCTGACCAAGTTCAAAAATTGTTTTAGAACTTCTTGACAAACATCAGTAGCTGCTTGTACGAAAGGCTATTAATTAGAGATAAATCATTCAGTGGATAACACTGACATCGCTCATATCACCACTCCAGTGCTACTATCAGTGGCAATAAAGCTGTTTTATCACCTCTGGCTTATTATTGTTGTCCATGAAGAAAACTTTGAACTTGCATGACTGTAACGAAGCCTACATACTGGGGCAATATACCAGTAGTCTGGAGGTATGTTCACATCTATGCATACATCGTCGAAAATATTTGCTATTAATCATTTAAACAAGTATCACAAACTACTAAGCAAACCAAAATGGCAGGAATGTTAATGTTCTAGGCATATAGTTACCCATTTAGACTGGACTGCTAGGTGTCTATATATAGAAGTTTCATCTTCCAGTCATAGAATCATCTTTACATAAGGAATTACTAAGTGCCTTGATGTAAAAGTTTTACCTTCCAGATGTAAAGCCACTACTGTATGATGTTAGATGTCTTGGTTTAAAAGTAGTTTTACCTGCCAAGCATAGAATCGTCCTTATACACCGGGATGTTAGGTGTTTTGATATTGTCATATGGACCAAAGTGACAATTTGCGGCTCCAAACCATTCATCAAAACCATGCTTCAAAGGTAGATAATTTGGCAAATGCCCAAGATGCCTAAGCAAAATATATCTCAGATGCAAAGATCTTAACTAGCAAGAAATACTAGTCAGTTTACAGTATATCACACAAATAGTGTTTTAACTTAGTCAATAAAGTAGTAAAGACGCTCTTGAAAGACTTCTTTTTAGTTATTTGTACAGTACACAATGGTGCGACAGCCCTAGAACTTTGCCATGACCATATAACTGTAAACAGAGATATTATCTAAATTGAATTTCCCTCATTATGCTTCGTGATCTTAAAATTGTTTGATATATATCTGTTTTCAAACAGCTGGTTGTTAAACGAACTGAAACAATAATTTTAATATCTACACATAATATTTTCTACCTTCAAATAAATACTCCTTCAGTACAAATCTATTACATTTTTGAGATTTGTGAAGCAAAATTGAGAATCCAAAACGGTACAAATAAAGGCCATCCCTCACCATTTCCCAACAATTTTAGTTCGGTAACCGCCTTTTTTAAGCAGCTCTGACAGAAGTATTTCAGAATCCGCTATGCCGCCAGTAACATTTTGAGCTGCATAAGCTGTGTAAATATTACAAATCAACACTATTATTTCATTTCTTTATCTTGATTAAAAAATGTCCATCACTATACTGTATTAAAAGCACGCATTGTTTATAGCATACCAAGCACTGAACGTCAATGTGCATGTAAATCATTAATTATATGTTCAGGCAGAGCTTTGATTAAAGTTTAAATTTGAAAAGACAGAGCATGCAACGTACAATTTCTTGCGTGTAGTGTGTCAGTATAGAAGCCGTTTCTTATTGGAAGTCTGCCCGTTAACAACGCGGCCCGCGCTGTCAATAAATAAAAAAGATTGCGCCGTATCTTATATATATATATATATATATATATATATATATATATATATATATATATATATATATATATATATATATATATATATATATATATATATATATATATATATAGATCTAAAACCAGTCATAGGGAGACCATGCCTTTAACATAGCACTTAGGGAGACCATTTGTATATTTTTTACCTTTGAGTTTAGAAAGACAAAAATTACCAAAAAATGTTCCTATACGTTGTAGATAATGGGTGTGATTTTTTCTTCTTGTCATATTAAGTAGCAAAAAATAAACAAAAAAGTTGGTCTACGTATTTTTTCTAGATTTTCCTTGGCATTTTAGGCGACCTGGCTAAAACCACGGAATTTCCCGGGTCTCCGTAAGTGTGTGGTTTAATGCTCTGTATATTTGGTCTCCCAAAGTAGCATATTTTGCTACTAGTTGGGTGTTTTTGAAGATTTATTTTAAACCTATGTTTATTATTATTGTTATTGTTATGTATATGCATTGTGTATAAGTTATACGCATGTGCGACAGCCTTGAGAGATGACACTATGCACATATTACCAATGACTGTGCCATTCAGTTCTACTTAGTATGCAAATATGTGCAAAATGCTTCATGTTTCTGGTTAAAATATTGTTACGTGACATTTAAACTCTGTAACATTACTTAGGAAAGAAAAGAATTGAAGTAGTAATTAATGATAAATAAAATGTCTCTCCAAGTTGTATATATGGTCGCCTTAAGTCGGTTTATACACCCAGAAATATACAACCAGCAATAAGGAGACCATATATTTGTCATGAATATGTGCAAGATTTTTATATTATTAAGACAAAAAAGTGCTAAATGTTATTTTAAATTCCTTAGAAATCATTTTGGTAGGCAAAAAAAGAGTAATGAATATAAAAAAAATGGTCTTTGAAGTGTTTTGTATAAGTGTGAAGCATAGTCCCCTTAAGTCGGTTTACACACTATATATATATATAAAGTAGGGATACGTTTCATTACGTCATAATGTTTATTACGTCATAATGCATCTTGCTCTCAAGTGTTCGTTTCTTTGAAAAAATGCCTGTTTTCAGTGCTAAATTATCCTTTTCTTCAATTTCGTGCTAAACCATGTATAAGCATGTTGGGCAGTTAAGGAAAAAAATACTGGTTGCTATAATATTTTTAAATACATAATATATAGCGGATCTTAAATAAAAATGGCAGTTTTCCCCGGTCTCCTTAAAGCTGATTTTTTGGCACTAATGTTTATACAAGGTATAAAGATTAGGATCAAATTGAAAGCTTGTTATCAAGTTTCAACACACAAATTTAATTTTAAACCAAAGTATGTTATATTCGCTATGCCATAAAATCATTCGTTTTTTGTTTGCTGAGTAGTTTCGTAACGCTTAAACACGCTAAGAATTAAGGAGACCTACTTTTGGTCTCCCTAAATTTTTGGTCTCCCTAATACTGGTTTTTTAGCAAAAATGGTCCCCGTATTGCTGGAGGTACACTTCTATATATATATATATATATATATATATAAACAAGGTAACTAGTTAGAATTATTTTCACGGCAAATTTTCACAAGGCACATTATAAATTGCACAACACTAAAATCCACATTTGTGTGCATTGGTAAAATTTACAAAAAATAGTAAGAAGTGACATAAAGCAAATATAAAAAACACTTGCATGGAGCACAAAGGGGATTTGCAGCGTACATATCTGTGTACACAACTCCTTCTGATGCCATTTGATCCAAGTTTGGCGTTTCTTTGGATGGGTGCCCATAGACCCCCAAATCGCCCCAAGCCATCTGAGGGTTTAAATCATATGACATATGAAAATTGCTCTTGTTCTAACGAAATTAGCACTCCACGCCGGGTGTTCTGAAAATTACCCACTTTCTCCCCTCATGTTTATATTCATTGTAACACATACGATGTCAAGTACTCCCTATCATTCCCCTCTAACATGTTTAATCATTATTTCAACTATACGTAAAATTGCCAAAAATTGAAGTGTAAGTTAAAATTAAACTAAAATAATCACTAAAAAGTGGTTAAAGATCGGTATCTACCAATAAATGTCCTTCCTCGCTAAACCATACAGATTTCACACTGCGTGAATTAAATTGGAAACACAAAATTATACTGAAGCGAATACATTAAAATGATTGACTTATTCCACATTAAAGAAAGGCCCTGACTAGTAAGAACACAACAGCTCATTTATGTTCATTTATAAGTTAACAGGAAATTTTTATACTCACGTCATCCATCAACATTATGACAAAATTCGGCTTATTTTTGTCACTACTCACAATGTGAGCGAAAAACATTAGTGACAGAATAGTGATACTTTTAAAAGTCAACATGATTATTGAAATATCCTCAATTGTTAAATACTAAAATATTCTCACATTAGGGACTTAATATTGCAAAATATAATTGAGCATTGGCTTCTGGTGTAAAAAACCTGTGTGTATTAATACATCTTTACAGATAAAATTGTAGATAATAAGTCTTTATGTAGATAACATCTACATAAAGATATACTTGAAGAGGTTATTAATTAAGCAGTTATCGCTGTTTATCTCTCAAGTAAGTACAGGTTAAATTTTCATCCAAACTAACTATTTTAGCTACAACAGGTTCGAAGTCAAAATAAATAACACTGTCTCATTATTTACACCTGCGTTATATATTTAACATTGCCGTGACATTAAACTTGTTTAAATGAAACACTATACATGTTAACGATTTTCAAAAGCTGCAAACCAGGTTGGAATAAACATATAAAGAAATGCAATAAAAATAGAAGTTTGATATTTCCCTTATGGATGACAGGGACACTTCTTGAAGACGTAATGGAATGCATTATGTGCTATATAGTCTTGCCTTTCTATGCACACATATTTAATTTTGCTTCTCATCATGGGTGCTTTATGCATGATAAAGATAATACCTTTGTTCTGATGCACCTCTGTAATGATTTACTAATTGCATGATTAAAACTGTCTGCTATGTAATGAGATATTCAATGTTTATGTTTTATGTGCTGGAAAACTTGTAACTTTTTTATGCATTTGAAATGGTGTTGGTAAAATTTTGTGGATCAAGAATACTTTCTGGGAAAAAGTAAATCAATGAGTATTTTTTTATATAGAACCACGTTAAACTGGTTTACCTTTGGATTTACGTTATTTCATATTCCCCTTTTTCACCTACTAAATGCAATTATTAATCGAACATGTTACTTGAAATCAGTTTGTGACAAGTTTTATCATGGCACGATATATGGAATAAGTCAATCATTTTAATGTTTTCGCTTCAGTATAATTTTGTGTTTCCAATTTAATTCACGCAGTGTGAAATCTGTATGGCATAGTGAGGAAGGACATTTATTGCTAGATACCGATCTTTCATTTGTGTTAAATGAAATTGTTGCTACTTTTTTCTAATAGATCTATAGATTTTATAATTATTATTTGTCATTGATTGAGTTTACGCATTCAATAGTCTCTTCTGCGAGCAACATAATTTGTAAAAAGAAAGCGGGCCAAGAAAATATCATTGAGCTCTACATTGCAACTATGATGGGGTTTCTGTTTTGAGTACGGCACACAAAATTAAATTATTTTTGTTAAATTTCATTAGTAATTAATATGAAAAGTATAAAGTATTGTAAATATCGCAACAACTGATTTCTTTCTAAAAAGGTAAATGCAACACATATAATTTCATGACCTCAGAAAATTCTGAGACATGTTACAAATCATTAAAAAGCTCTTGTTTAAAACTTTTATAGTATAATTTTACACTTTGTGGCATTTCAAAATGTAAATATATCAAAATGTATAATATATTCTTATAAAATAATTACAAGGTAAATAACTATCGTCTTTAGTCTTTATTCCTCGTAATGAAACGTTTAACATTTGACTTTGGCAGTCAACATTATAATTAAATTTTGTAAATTCTGCTCAATCAATTAGCGAATTTATCCAAACTGTTGATATATAATGTTGATATATACAATTTGTGCAAACTATTCTGTACTCAAAAAATATCACCAAACACTGACCACTGAGTAGCATAATATTTTATACACACGGGCGTTTTGTCTAAATTAATTCCAAATCATCAGCAAGTTTCAAATCAGTTATTGCTAAAACTAGCTGTTTGCAGAATTCACATTTTAATCATGTCTTTTCTCAAAGAACAAGAAAATGCCATTTTCTGCGCGTAGGACTATATCCGGCAGCATTCGAACGGATTTTGAAGAATTAAGTTTAAACTGAAATTTCTGGAGAACTCTCGCCACTGTGGTTTTCATTTCGTTCATAGCAAAATTCTGTCCAATGCAATTACGGGGTCCAGCTGAAAAAGGTATAAAGGCATACGAGTCCATGTCTGTCGTATTTTCGTTGCGGAAGCGTTCCGGGTCATACGTCATTGGATCTGGCCATACTGTCGGGTTGTGGTGGATATTCCATATATTAATATTGATTATAGTTTGTGGTGGAAGAATTGTATTTTCAATCACGCATTGATTTTTCGTTTGACGGCTGATAAAATGAACTGCCGGATGAAGTCGTAAGGATTCTTTAATGCACATTGTTAGGTATGGAAAGCGATTCATGTCACTCCATTCTAAATATTGTCTTCCTTGAAGAACAGAATCCACTTCAGCCCTGGCTTTATCCTGAATGTCGGGATGTCGGGCCAGATTATAAAGAATCCATGAGATAGCGGAAGCAGTTGTGTCATGACCTTCAAACATAAAAGTCACGACTTCGTCTCGTATTTCCTCGTCCGACAAACCATTTCCGTTTTCGTCACGTGCAAGTAGAAGAATGTCCAGAAAGTCAACGTATTTTCGCTTTCGTATCGATTCCTCTGATTTCTGCAATTCCTGGCGTCTCGTTTGCATTACTGATAATGCAAGCTGTTGCGAATAATCACAGCCCTTTTTAAATCGTTTGCCATTTTTTGAGCGATAGAAGAAGAAATCTACCCACATGAGTGGTTTAAACAGTCGTTCAGCAAGAAGGCGTCCCAAGGAAACGACAGTGCTGACATACGGCTCTTTATCCCCTTGTCCCTGGACATCCTTTTGTGTAGAAAAAGCGCAACGTAGTATAATATCTAGGGTACATAAACTCACAGGCTTGAAAATGTCAATACTCTGATTTGTTTGACTCCCAAATTTAAGAAGTAGGCTATCAGTACATGTGTTGTATACATCGATATATGGCTTGAGAACATCAAAATGAAATCCTGGAGTCAGAAGGCGACGATTCCTAAACCATTTGTCCCCGGTGCTTAGCAATAAGCCATCTCCTAACCATGGACGTATGAGTCTATAGACCCCGAGCGTTGCCTTTGGCTCGGCTGTCTTCAAAATCTGCTTCGCTGTTTCTGGATGGTTAAGTACCAGCACTGATCTGAAGACAGAGTGCATGATATAACAGCGCGGATTGTTTAGTGTCCATTCTGAATTTTTCAACAAACCCTCTTCATTCGCGCCTGGGTGTACACCTAGATGCCCAAAAAACCAGTGATAGTTTTCGGTTGCTAACGGAAAACTCTTCAGAGCTTGATTAGAAATATAAGTCCTTCTAACAAACCGAAGAAAGCCCAAACTTGTGTATATTAATGCAGTGGTAACAAAGATTAATATAATTATCCATGCAGCCATATTTGTGACTGTGTATCAACAGTGGCACTGTGTAAGGAAATGTGTGCAAATGTGCTGTACATAAACTTAAACATTATCTCGCTTAAGAGCTTTATACAAGGGCTCTTGTACAAATACATCAGTAAATTACGGCCTTCGAATGCTGCAGAATTGTTATCTTATATTATAACGGTTGGAGATGATTAATGTAATAAATCTTGTACCGTGCCATAATCATGTGTTTATAAAACTTTATGACGCACGTGTTCATTTAAACAGTTTCCGACTTATTGCAGTGTAACACCTAAAATAGGACCAACCTTGTGATTGAGTAATCAATGCACAATAGGATTACTCGCTAGCCATCTTTAAAAGGTCATATATCATTAGCACAAGCCGACACCCGGGAAGTAGGATTACAGGCACGTAGTTTCTACTAGTGGCGAGAAAGTGGTCCAAAGATTACCTTGGACATGCGAACACTTTTCCATACCTCCATCCTAATTCAGTCACGTAATAGGAAGTGTGAAATTACGATCATACAGCAAGCAAGACTTCATTTCGGCAGCGCTATAGATTTTAGGAAGTCTATATAGCATATCAAATCTAAAAGCTATCAACACCATTTCATTACATTGTCGTTTTAGATAATCAACGTTAGACTTTATATTTTGTGTTCTACCATAATATTCCTAATGAGTTCAAAAAATGGGTTGACGATTTTTACGGATGGTTTTATGTCGTCGACATTATGACATGTTCGAGTGCATTTCGAGAGGAGATATTTTATCTTGATCACTGTAAAAGTTCATTTTCTGGTAACACTCATTTCATAGTGCTACTCGATAACTGACTTTAAGTGCTACTCGATAATGAGCGGAGCAGCACTTCTAAGAACATTAGGCCTGAATTTAGGATGTGATAAAAAGAAGGAGAAGCGAAAAGTATTTTAATCAATGCGTCATTTCGAACGGTAGTGAATCCTAGGATTCCACTATTGGTACGATATAGAGATATAGAGGTCAAACTTCTAGGCCTGTCCAATAAAAACACAAAATAGAGCGTTATTCAGGATCATTTCTAGCAAAATTTTCACTTTCACTAATTGTATTTCATACATTTTTCCGCTTTTTGCCATAGAACAGGGGAAGGAAGGGGATGGGTTCGGGGTGTGGTGTGACGTTTGTTTATTTTGCGACAACAGTAACGCATCGGTGCTGGTTGTGCTCTTTTGAAGTATATTGAAAGCTAATTTCAACAATGGTGCACGTGGAATGTTCTTTTGCGTCATTGCTAAGGTAAAAGGGCGAAGAAAGGTTTTCGTAAGTGTCTGTCTTTTGAGAAATTATAAATAATCAATTTTGTAATTGAGCACCCCCGATTACTTAACATTAACCTTATAACTTGAGCAGCCCGAGAGGAAAGAGGGCTAATAACTCAATATCAATCTTAATTACTCAATATAAACCTAAATGCTAACCTATTGATGCATTTAACCAAACTGGAATGGCAAAGCTATCTTGGTAGAGAATGTGATGGCTAGCAGATTGCCAGTTGGTGGTTCGCAGTTTAAGCGAGCGCAGTGGAGCTTGGTGATTGAAGAGAAAAAGAAGCAGAGGGCAAGGATTGGGGAATGGAGGAGTGGATGTGATATGACAGGGATACGAGCTTAGTGGGTGGGATGAGGAGGCGTGAAGGCTAAAGGGGGGTTGTGAGCTGGTAGAGTGGTGAGGGTTGGTGAGAACGGAAGAAGTAAAGAAGTGAAGATCAAGGATTAGGCCGTGGATGTGATATTAGAGAGATGCAAGCTGAGGGAAGGGCATGGTGGTGGAAAGGATACGAGATGACCAAATATTTAAAGGCTGAGGTTAGAAATGGGACAATGTGTATGATAAAATGGCCGAGATCAAGGTATGTGGGATTCGAGCTCAGAAGAGGGTTTTGTAACTGGGGAAAAAGGGAGATGTTGACGAGAGGGCATGGAAATGAAGAAGGGTGTGAACGGAGTTAAGATGGTTGAGACGAGGGTCTGAATGCGATTTCTGTGATGGGGGGATGTGAGCTGGAACAAGAAATTTGCAATTGAAGGACGGAGGTTGGGGTCGGGGTTGAGTGGTGCTAGATAGAGGGAATGGTGCTCAGAAAAAAACACAGGAGCAAGGAACAGCAGGAAGGGACCTAATGAGACATGACTGAGAATGCGGAGGTGTGGAAGAAGAAAAATAACACAACAATGCATGGAGAAGAATGGTTTATTTTGTATTATTAGTTGTTCAACTGACGCATGTATGTCAGCGCAATACTTATGCGATAAGCTTTGTGAAGTACTACGAATTAACACAGGGACATTTATTTATTACATTTATTATTACTTAACAATTTTATGGGGCAGGGCAAAAAATACGGCCCTCCTTTTTGTGGATAAATTCATTCACAATAGGTATTGTTCGGAATCTTAAAATAATTTTGCAGTATAATGTGCCAAGCATGTGACATCTAGACTATAAAGCTACATTTTGCAGTTAATGTCAGAAATGTCGAGTATCTTAGCGCTTCATAAAAATAGGAGTGAGGTAACAATGTATTAGGTGGATTAATGGTATAATCATGTATGGAAACGCCATTCAATTCCATTACTATGACACCTATAATGAGACAGCCAGCGCACAGGTTTCCAATACACAGTTATGACATTCAAGGATATTGACACAGTGCGTGGGCTTGGAAGGTTTCGCAGTTCATGGCATACCAACTTCCGATCAGAGCTACAATGAGACAATTCTTATTTCCACCTGCATTACTTGGTTCTCCAGATTGCCAATTAAAATACTCTATTTTCTCATTTGTTTTAATCCACCTCCATTCGGATTCATACTTTTTGCCACCAATCCATACAAAATCCGCACCAACAACTGTCAACAAAAGACAAGAATGATAATTAAATAAATCCATAACATCTGTCCAGTAATGAACGATGTGTTTTGCTTTCGATCGGAAGTTGAATACGTGAGTGATTTTTTCGTACCTCACTGTACAAGAATTTTAGTATGCCGTTTTGTGACTGTTTTGTCACAGTGTGTTGCTCTCTAAGCTGAGTTGAACTGTATATGATATTAAGTAATATTATTACGTCTTAGTCAGTGTTAGAAACCGTTCAGTAACGTCTCTGGCATGTAAAATAGCACACAATAGCATATATTACCTGAATAAAATACAAAGAATTTCAGATAATTGATCTTAATGAAAAAACTCCAAGCTATTAATGTTTGAATGGAGCGCAGTTTAATTTTAATGCTAATTTTTAATATCAAAATGTAGTTACACCAAAAAAAGATACAAATAAATCATTAATTGATATTTTTCAATTAATAATAGTCTTTTAGATAGCAATTTTTTTAGATAAAAAATGAATTTTACTACTTAAAAAATCATCCGGAAGGCAGATATTTAAAAAAACTTCAATGACAAAAATTTGCTTCTGAAGTTTATATATAGATGCACTCTGATATTTAAACACCAAAAGTAATTTTTGAAATAAAACATCGGTTGCAGATTTTAAAGCATAAGCAAAAAGTTTCATTCAAAAAAATATCTGAAATAAATCTTGATATGGATTAAATGAAAATAAATTGTTGAACTCTAAGATGAGTTTTGCCATCAAACATGTCATCTTACTGTCAAGATTTTCATTTTTCAATGTCTCAAGCCAATTGTAAGATATTTCTGATATCTCTAAGCATTCTTTGATACTGAAACTTATTTTTGAGGTAAACGAATTAGAGAGATCAATACATATTTTTAAATTTCAAATTTCTTTTTATATCAATATATTTTTTGATAGCAAATTTAATCCTCTCTATATGAAACTAAATTTTCGACATCAAAAAATAATTTTGATATCAATAATTGCCTGATAAATGTGTTATTCCAACAAAAAAGTATGAATATCCTGACCAAGAAGTCATTTTATAAACCTCGTTATTGATAAACAAAGAGACTGTTATTGCTTTGCCGGTAGACTTATTAAAATAACGAAAAATACCCATTAAATTTTTAATACTAGAAGAAAACGGTACTGTCATCAATTAAAGCTTATTTAAGCCAACACCTAACATCATAAAAAGTAATGTCTGGAGAATTATGCTTTTTCATGGTAATATCATAAAAATACGTTGATTTGTTATGTTACCAATAATTTGTGATAAATGAAAGAATTATTTACAGTATTTTGAAATTCATTAAGAATAAAGTCTTTAAATATGCCTCTGAAATGATTCTAGAACGAATGACATGAAATCGTCGTGTTAACTGCACACATAATTAAGAAATAAAGAACAAGTTATGCCTTTAAATGGAACATATTAAAATATATATCAAATGCTTAATAGACTCAATCAAAATAAGATATAAAACATGTACACACCAATGTCTTGTCCAGATACCAGACTGAAAATACCAGACTTATAATGAAGATGATAAAATATGAACCTATTAAATTCTTGGAGCGCCGTGTCTTGTTCACATACCAGAATCACATATGATAAAGACCACAAAATATGTAGGTCAAAAGGCTGCAAGTGAAGTATCTTCTCTAGAGTGATCTCATAGACACTCACAGAGAAATTGCTAAAATGTGCTGATATGATGATGGTAATGATGATAATGTTGTTGTTGTTGTTGTTACTGCTAATGATGATAATGATGATGGTGATGATGATGATGATGATGATGATGATGATGATGATAAAATTAGCACATGTGAAAGGGTGCGAGCGCCGTATCTTCCCCATATACCGAACACCAGCCTCGCTTAAAATATTCAATATGTACGTACAAAAACTGTAGACACCTTTCCTTCTCCAGACCTCATATACTAGAGTTGTCCAAAATGAAAATGATTAGATATGTACATACTGACGTCTGTGAGAGCTTTGTCTTCTTCAGGACCGTAGATGTTTGCCAAATGGCCACCCATTTTTTCGCATGCCAGTTCACTTGAGTACCAATTTCTATACCCATCACCGCCTCTCCAGTAACAATTTTCACCAATTTTCTTCGAGCAGGAGACTGCAAAGCGTTTAATTCAATTACAACAAACTAAATAAATTATGCTCATTTCAGACTTATCTAAGTAAGCAACTAATTAGTAATTTTGCAAGAATAGAATGTTATTCAAGATTATTTATATGTCTACTTACTTTTTCACGCAAAAAATCGAGAAAAAATACTGAAAATTATCAACATACAGCGATCTCTGCCAGAATAATTATATGCAGTTGTAAGCTGTTTCTAATAAAATCCATGTCACTACTGCAAATATCATTTTACCATGGTCTCCCTGTAGATACGGTGCCTTTTTGAAATTGAATGGGCAAGATCAGATCTAGAACGGGGTATGAACAAACTACAGGTTGATAAAATAATTTTTGCTCGTAAAGGTATATTCGTTCCTTAGATTTTCAGCAATCCTGTATTGTTTTCTGTATTTTTTGTGTTGGTGCCCCTTTGTAATGAGTTCCCACATCAGACTATTCTTTAGAACAGGTCACCAACAGAAATTCAAAAAAAATAAAAATCTAGGATTGGTTAAAATATGAAGCACAAATGTTTCTTATCACACAAAAGTTATGTTGGCAGGTTGTTTACACCGTGTGCTATACCCCTTTCACCCTCAATTTTAAAATGGCACCGGGTACGTAAAAGGGACTTTAGGTATAAACAATTTACTTAGCGAAAATACATTGCGGTCCGCGATTATTATTTACTGTATTGCTTTGTATTTACTTTCACACAAATAGCCTCCATGGTTGTCATCGCATTTGCATTGGAAATGACCTCCTTCCTGCAGCAGACAAGTTCCTCCGTTCTGGCATGGTGACGAATCGCACGCGTCAGCTATCAATATATTTCAGATATAATATAAGAGGAACCTACTTATTTTTTTCGCCAGAAAACACAACAGATACCTTTAACGTTTCTTTTATTTATATTTTGGGGATAAGAATGTCTTAAAATCACAAAATACTTTTATTAAAGCTTTTTCGTAAAAATGTTGACTTCAAAAGGAGAAGAAATTAGCATACCTGCTATAACATCGTGGCAGTACTTAACCATCCCTTGTCTGTAAAGTTGCGTACAATATTCCTTTTTGTAATGTTGAATGCCTGCCCTTATTGAGTCATACGAAATGTTTAAATCACCAAAGTATTCCTCAGTGAACAAATTTTCAATTGAGTTGAGTACATAGAGCATTGGCATGGGGTTGTTTTTTACTGACGCTGCCCATTCCATAGCATCGCCGGAAGCTGGTGGAGTAGCACCAACGGTGATCGAAACTTTCTTTACTTTTTCCTGGAAGTTTGCAACGGCCTCTCTTTGATCAGAATTTAATCTAAATCCTCCCCCTATGCTAAATAAACCTGAATAACTGGCCTGGACGGCAACATCTATGTTCTTACTTTTCTCCTCCTTATACGATTCAGTACTCATTTCGTACTGATTGGTGTATCTAGCACCTAGTTCCATTTCTGTTACAAAATGAGTGCCATAGGTATCAAAGAATTTCATGTATTTTTCCTCAGTACCCTCTACAAGATCCTCAACGGTTTGTATAAAGCTGGGGTCTAGTGAAGGTGGTGAAACTGGGTCAATTTTGGTGAAATAATACTGACAGTTTGCGTGGGAAACAATAAACACTGTTTCGCCACTTTCTAATGTTGACACTGCACTTTTATACCCTGTTTCAGCAGAGAAGCGAACACCCCATCCTCCTCCACTAGCTTGAACGGTAGTGGAGAGTGAATGAGAAAAATCGCGTTGATTTTTAATGACTGTTGATCTAAAAGACGTTGTACAAGATACCTCAGGATAAGCGATTATACCATGAGGAAGACTGTATCGGCAGTCTCCTGTGTATCGAGGAGAGCTATAATTTGCAAAGAAAATTGGCAAGGTAAAGCCTGGATCACGACCTGGGGCAAGGGGATAGCCTTTAAGGATGTTGTAGCCTAGAAGAGCATAATCGATGTCATTAAAGGATTGTTTCATGACAGGACCATAGCAGTTTTCAATGGCATGCGGGCTATCTGCCTGACGATCTAAAACACAAATTTTAGAAAAGAATACATTGTTTGTATCGTTTGTATTATCACGCATATTTTATTTAAAATGATAAAAATATCTTGTGAAATTATCAAAATTTTAAAATAACTTTTTACGCATGAGTATGTGAATACAACAACAGTTGTTACGTAAGACGTATTTTCACACTATGAGCCATATTTAGTTTTTTCAGTCTTGGTGTTCTCGCTGCTGCTATTGTTCCGTGTTTTTGTTGTTATTTTTCCGGTGTTAGTCATGAACGAATGGAAATTCAATATTTGTAATTGAGAACTTAGCAATATTAGGCATGGATGAATGGAAATTCGATATTTGCAACTGAGAACTTACCAATGTTGTAAAAGTAAAGTTGCTGTGGTATTTCTTCCTTGCTATAATCTCCACTGAGATCGAGTAAAGGTGATGTGTATCCTGCCCGTATAAGAGCCAGTAGCACACTGCCAAGCATAACAACACCTCTGATAGCACATTATTCATGCAGGCATCAAGAAGGCATCCCTTTTGTGATGTATTGCCGTTTTACTATGCTTTGCAATAAGTCGACACACTTTATGTCGACCTATTATTTCACATAGAATAAAAATTAAAGTTAAGTCTAAATTGAAAGTCTAAAATAAAAGTCTAAGTTAATATATCTGTAGTGGTATATTTTATTACTCTTATAAATCTCGACTGGAATAAATTTCATTACAAAAAGATTTGTCCATTCTTTTATACCTATTCGAAAATGTTATTTATTTTTCTCAACGTAATCATTACTCATGCAAACCCTGAACTCATATTTTACAGTGAAATTCAGACATTCAAACTGTAGAATGTGATCTTTACAACACCCGAGAATTGAAATCACCACAAGAAGGATTTGAAAACAACAGTAAAAACGATATTACCAACTCTAATAACATGTCATCATCACTACTGCTTTTCGAAAGGCTGCACAATCCAAACGAGCAGCGTGTTTTATGTCAATATTCAACACCCAGTACGTCAATTAAGAAATAGCTTATGGAAACTCGCATTGTATAAGAACCAGCAAAAACATGATTCTTGTTCAAGTACATATTTAATTTAATTTAAATGCGCATCCCTGTTCCATGACTTCTCCAAATTATACAACACATTTTGCTCAGCGCTTTAAGACGCTACACAACGAAGCCCCTGGATATATTGCGGATATAATCGAGTCACACAGCGATGTGAAGGCACTGCGCTCAAATAATAATTGTGATCTAAAAGTCGCTAGGACACGCGTGAAATATGGTGATTGAGCTTTCAGGAATGGTGACCCAAAGTTGTGGAACGCTCTGTCGAAACACATGAAAACTGCATATTCCTAAGCCAAATGGGCGCTATACAAGCAACATAATGATGATGATTTTGATTTTTAAAGAGGTGTTAACGATGCAAGAGCAACACAGCACTTTTGTCTTTAACTTTTGTATGTTATACATATACTGAGATTGGTACAAAAATTATTCTGTCTCAGGCAGACACAGTTACTAGATAGATCACGGATCCAGAACTTAAAAGGATCCAAGTGTTTACTACCGCATCAAGTGATGTATATATATATATATATATATATATATATATATATATATATATATATATATATATATATATATATATATATATACCAGTCATAGGGAGACCATGCCTTTAATATAGCACTTAGGGAGACCATTTGTATATTTTTTACCTTTGAGTTTAGAAAGACAAAATTACCAAAAAATGTTCCTATACGTTGTAGATAATGGGTGTGATTTTTCTTCTTGTCATATTAAGTAGCAAAAAATAAACAAAAAAGTTGGTCTACGTATTTTTTCTAGATTTTCCTTGGCATTTTAGGCGACCTGGCTAAAACCACGAAATTTCCCGGGTCTCCGTAAATGTGTGGTTTAATGCTCTGTATATTTGGTCTTCCAAAGTAGCATATTTTGCTACTAGTTGGGTGTTTTTGAAGATTTATTTTAAACCTATGTTTATTATTATTGTTATTTGTTATGTATATGCATTGTGTATAAGTTATACGAATGTACGACAGCCTTGAGAGATGACACTATGCACATATTACCAATGACTGTGCCATTTAGTTCTACTTAGCATTGAAATATGTGGAAGATGCTTCATGTTTCTGGTTAAAATATTGTTACGTGACATTTAAACTCTGTAACATTACTTAGGAGAGAAAAGAATTGAAGTAGTAATTAATTATAAACAAAATGTCTCTTCAAGTTGCATATATGGTTGCTTTAAGTCGGTTTATACACCCAGAAATATACAACCAGCAATAAGGAGACCATATATTTTTCATGAATATGTGCAAGATTTTTATATTATTAAGACAAAAAAGTGCTAAATGTTATTTTAAATTCCTTAGAAATCATTTTGTTAGGGAAAAAAAGAGTAATGAATATAAAAAAATGGCCTTTGAAGTGTTTTGTATAAGTGTGAAGCATAGTCCCCTTAAGTCGGTTTACACACTATATATATATATAAAGTAGGGATACGTTTCATTACGTCATAGTGTTTATTACGTCATAATGCATCTTGCTCTCAAGTGTTCGTTTCTTTGAAAAAATGCCTGTTTACAGTGCTAAATTATCCTTTTCTTCAATTTCATGCTAAACCATGTATAAGCATGTTGAGCAGTTAAGGAAAAAAATACTGGTTGCTATAATATTTTTAAATGCATAATATATAGCGGATCTTAAATAAAAATGGAAGTTTTCCCCGGTCTCCTTAAAGCTGATTTTTTGGCACTAATGTTTATACAAGGTATAAAGTTTAGGATCAAATTGAAAGCTTGTTATCAAGTTTCAACACACAAATTTAATTTTAAACCAAAGTATGTTATATTCGCTATGCCATAAAATCATTCGTTTTTTGTTTGCTGAGTAGTTTCGTAACGTTTAAACACGCTAAGAATTAAGGAGACCTACTTTTGGTCTCCCTAAATTTTTGGTCTTCCTAATACTGGTTTTTTAGCAAAAATGGTCCCCGTATTGCTGGAGGTACACTTCTATATATATATATATATATATATATATATATATATATATGTGTGTGTGTGTGTGTGTCACAACATGACTAATTCACGTCAGCTACGTCACTTGACGCGGTAGTAAACACTTGGATCCTTTCAAATTCTGGATTCTTGAAATTTGACTGAAACACTGGAATAGTTCACGGCCAAAGGAACTACTACAGAACCGACCAGATTTATGCAGCCCTCCGCGAAACAACAACTCAGCCATATTTAGCGGCTCGACATATAACACCTCTGGTGTACAAAGGGTGCTAGTGGGTAACACCAACACATTTGGTCCCGTAAACACGAAAGGCATAACTGTGTTTTCGATGTAACCAAAAACAAATTTGCTGTTCTCAACTCTGTATTTACTTTCCTCTGCATTCTTGCACCGAAACTCTAGGTCCAACATTGGCACTGTTCTTAAAGCAGAAGTCACAGCAGTTAGCCTCAAACATTGAATAGACATTAGCTGAATTGGTGCGTCTCGAAACGTCCCCATAACTAGGGAAAAATATTGTGAGAACGCTCGTGCAATAATCGCAAGTAACCACAATACATTCAACCAGTAGATCAAACGCCAATGGCATGATCACAAAATCCCTTTGCTTGACACATTGCTGGATCTCAATGTTACAAGTTCAGGAAGACTGTACAACAGTTTTATCAGAGACGACATCATCGCATGGAAGAAAATGTCACTAAAAGACCATGTAACGTCAAAGTAAGCTGCTTGATAACTGCCTTGGGCTTAAGGATATCTTACTGAAGACAGGATTCCATGAGTTAAGCGAGCTCGAGAAGGATTTCTTCAAACGGGAAATCAAGGTTTCTGCAACTTTTATCTCTGCAGGATGGACTTAGTACTGTAGGTGAATTTGATGTAAACATGTGCAGAAGAAGTTTACCTTTGCAATACATCTCTTTGAATTTCCTTGAACTGAATTTAGCTTCGTCTGAAAACTGAGAACTTTTTGCCTGACAACGCATTAATCCTCTGGGCCATTTCAATCGATTGCGCCAACGACAGCCCAGCCCAAATGGGTACATTGGACATATGGACCACCTGACTCTGAAATGATAGCCTACTTCGGTCCATAGGCGCTGTAATAGGTCAGAAGGCCGATCTCGTCAATGACAACGGGACTTATATATTCTCAAAACTTGTTTATATGAGGTCGCGAATTTGTCATAGGTGCCATGGGGATGTGTCAATGAGTTTCAGACTTGAAATGGCGATTATACACTAGAGCTAATGGAAGGAATATATCACTTTCACAGCATGTCACTTTCAGCAGTCGTATTCGCAATGCCATTAGCAATGAGAATATCTGAAAGTAGATTAATAAATTTGACATGAATTTTAGCTATGTGATCCAGCTAGATCATCTGATTTTCGCTTTTAGGAGTACAGTTAACTGTACAAATAACTTTTGTGAATACTCCGAGAGACCACTAAACCTGCTGGAAAGTTCTGAAACATTAATAGCAGGGCAAATACTGTCCGGAACAAATGAATTGTCCAACGGCATATCCAAACCGAAAAGATGAAGTTTGCATGGTTTTGCAGACTACTATGACGGATACAGACAGGCACTATCATTGAACTCATTTCCACAGAAGTGGTACAAGTAGGAACATATAACGCAGCATCAGGATGCAGATCAGAAGTTTTCTTTGCAGGTTTGATTTAAAAAAAGAACTGATTTGCCTTTTCCCAAGTACAGGAGAGGAGAGGAGAGAGAGAGAGAGAGAGAGAGAGAGAGAGAGAGAGAGAGAGAGAGAGAGAGTGAGAAGAGAGTCTGTCCCACTGGCACGTATGAGCGTTGAATAGTGCAAGAGCTCGGAACGCGGCCGACAGTTTGGTGGCAGTGCACTGGTATGGCAAGTTGTCGCATAGAAACTGCGAAAAACATTATCGCTGGCTCGGCTGTTGATCCAATCGGCCCCAAGTCTCCGTCTAATGTCTAATGACCCAGTTCTGCTTCATTTCGACAGATATAACAAGACGGAACGGGAGCTGATTAGGTTTCCAAAAATATTTAAATCTCAATTAGGCAATGAAGGAAAAGAATTCTTTATTTCAGATCACTCAAAACACATATATAAGCATTCGATGACTGAGGAATTCAAACATTTGAACTGTTGAATGAGATTTATACATCACCCGAGAACTTGAAAATCAACACAAATTAGGGAAAATAACAGTTAAATGATTTTTACCAGCTATGACAACAAGTCAGATATCCAAGAATTGCGTAGCTCTTTGTCAAAAACAACAAGTCAGACCTTACCTTAAACAAGTTACGCTTACCTTAAAACTGTTGCAACGTCTTTGAGCAACATCATTGCTTTAAAAACAACGAAATAGTTGTCAGAATGGGACACCGTGACTGCAGACTCTTTATATACAAGCGTGTTGTCTAAAGTTGTGCGACTTCAATAAAAATACAACTATTTGAAACAGATGGAGTTCAGTTTTAAAGGGGTGCCACTAGATGGCTTTGATTATAAAATGTAAAAAAAGCTAAAAAAAATGAAACTACTCAGGATGACTCAGGCTAATTTTGATTTTTTATTGGTTCTCTTGAGATTATTATGAAACGACATTGAACTTTCATGGGCTAACCTTCCTAAACTCTTCAACCATACATAAATCTGTTCAAAAAGTAATAATAAATCATTATTAATTGATAATTTATTATCAGTCTTTAATGTTCTAATGTTCAAAGAAAAAGCTCTGTATAATATTTAAATCACTAAAATATGCTTAAACAGATATAAAACTTACATTATTAGCCTTTTTTGACAGCAATTTGCAATCGAGGAATCGTTCGGCTAAATTTTATCTCTTGCACTAAAGTGATAACTGAACAGTTCCTGAATACTTTAATTGGCGTCTACTTAGTCGGTAGTTCTCTCCCTGCTATGTCAAATTTGCTTAGTTTCTGACAAACACTTGCTGCTCCAGACACACGACATAAAAATTCCATGTTCTGTAAATGTGCCACATTGAAAACGTGGCAGTTTTATAAAGTACCAAAATACGAAGACAAAGCTCATTCATGACCAAAAAAAGGTTTAATTTAAAGTCATATTCCACCTTAAACCTAGCACTCCAGTAGTCAGTTGTAGAAGAGAGAGAGAGAGAGAGAGAGAGAGAGAGAGAGAGAGAGAGAGAGAGAGAGAGAGAGAGAGAGAGAGAGAGAGAGAGAGAGAGAGAGAGAGAGAGACAGAAGGTGAAAGAGAGAGGGAGAGAACGAGAACGAAAGAAAGAAAGAAAGAAAGAAAGAAAGAAAGAAAGGAAGAAAGAGAGAGAGGAGAGTGAGAGAGAGGGGAAATGGATGGTAGAGGACTGGAGAAGGTAGACAGGGGGAGCGGGGAAAAAGGGAGAGGGGTCACCGAACAAATGTGAGAATCCTTAACTAAATAAAAAAATGAAAACGATTGTGTTTTCTGTTATCTTCCGGCTTTTAACGAATTGGTATTTTCTTTATCTTTTTTCCTGATTTTGGACGTCTTATATGATCATCTTTCGAAAACATTTTTTTATTCCGGAAGTTGTGGGATTGAGGTAAAGGTAGCAGTAAGAAATTATTCCTCTGGAGCAGTTGAAAATTGAAATATACAGAAAATAGAAATATCTCACTGTGGGTAACATATTTAACCTTGATTAAAATTTGCCCCCCCCCCTCTCGTTCCCTCCGCGTCCGTCAGATTACTTCCGAGCAGAAATGTAAATATATATTTCTAATTCAATTCTTGGTTCATGCTACTTTCCTGTTACTAGTATATTCTATTGGGGACACATAAGAATCCTTACTTTGTGTTTTAATTAGTTTTTGTGTTCTTTCTGTATGAATATGTTTTCTTGCTTTGTTTTTTTTTCAGTAAAAATAGAGCACTTTTTACCGTTTAAAGGAAAAAAATATGTTTATCGTGCAGGGCAAAGTTCTCAGAATTGTAAGTTATAACGATTAACAAAATAAAGGATAAAAATGTTTTGCAAATGAACAGGTATCGAGTCAAACTTTGCACCCAGGTGCAACATGTCGTCGTTGCACAATACTGCTACACCTGCGAAACAGCTGCTTGGCTGAATGAGCTTTACTTGGAATCGTTTTTATGTTTGCAAGTCTGTCCTTTCTCACGTATTCACAGTTATACCACTTAAATCAGGATAATTTAAATTGACCAAATTTTATTCCATGCTGGTATTGGTTCTGGTAAAAGTTCCATCCCAAATGTTACTTATACCAATATTCCTTACAATACAGTAATATATTCGTTCTTAACACTAAAACATGTTATCGCATATGATTTCTAACTAAAATGATGTCAAAACAGGACCTATAAAAGCAGACCGACTTCATTATTAGGTATCAAAACTCACATTTAGGAGCATAAAGTAACGATGCTTAGAAAAAAGGATTCGCGAGAAAACAGGGAAAATAAATCAATTAAGTCACAAACGAAAATGTACAGGTATGTTGTTGCATTACAACCTTAAGGGCGTTATAGCGTCTCTGATTGTGTTTCTCACAATAATGGTGAATAAAAACATGCAGTTTTGAATTTCATGGTTAACCATTAACCCCTCCCCACCCCCTTAGAGGTCCAATGTTCAAAGACTGCTTCCTGCAGGGATCCTGTGTGCCCATCATATTAAAGGCTACTAAAAGCATCATATCAAGCACAATGTATATTTTCGTCTTTTGTTGTTTAGGGAAGGCAACCTTGCAAGTTTGACAGGCACTTATCTGCAATTCCCTGCATCTTCATGTCAAATAAACAGGTCTCCAAATATTCTATTCTAATGCCCTTGGTAGAACCGTTTTTGAGAGTGTTAGCTTTGCGCATTTTATCACATGAGACGTTAAGAAGTTGGCCTAGATGCAATAAATAGTGGAAGTTAGCCGACAGGTGGGGATGTGAGCCGAGGACAGGATTTGTATGGAGGGTAGGTGGCTGAAGAGGAGGAGTGGAGGTGTCACTTAAGGAGTGAGGATGACAGATAAAAGATGATGTGTGAGGAACGGATGACTGGTGGGGGTGTCAGCTGAGGTGAAGCGATTAGGAATGAGGGGAGGGAATGCCAGTTGAGGTGAAGCGATTAGGACTGACGGGAGGGGATATCAGCTTAGGTGAAGGGATTAGGACTAATGGAAGGAGATATCAGCTGAGTTGAAGGGATTAGAAGCGACGGAAGGGATACGAGTTTAGGAGACGGGTTGGGGGTTTCGGAAAGAGGTTGGTAGATGACAAGGGTATAGTGAGAGAGGTGACTGAGTATGTGAGAATGGTTAAGGAGCCAGAATTTGAGTTACAGAGGAGTTGTGAACTGCAGAGAAACGTGAGTGCAGAAGGAGGTGGAAAAGGGGGGCGGTAATTGGATATAAGTTTTAAGATGATATAGGGTCAATGATGTGGGACGGAGCTGAGGGAAAGGTGGAGGAACGAGGAGCCCAGTACCGCGAAGGGATCAGACACTATGAGCATTGGTGCCATTGCCGGAAGCGTAAACAACACAACTATGTAGGAAAAACCGTGCTATGAATTAATACATTACAGAAATTGAATATCACTGTTTTATTGCAAGTCGGGGGAAGGAAAACAGATGATTGCCATCAGTCCTGCCAAAAATGTAGTTTTTCTTTCCGGTGACTATATTTCATTCTAATCTCGTTGTGCTCTTTTGCTTAAAATCTGAGAACTGTAACATATCTGGATGTTATTTTGTATACTTAACAGTATACCGCAATCCTTTTTGTGGATAATTTTATTCTTTTATATCTTAACATAAATTGGCAATATGTTCCGTACAGTTTTCCTTTGACGGACTTGTTTTAGCGCTTACTGAAAATAAGCGGGAGTAAAATATCGAACTCAGTATTGCGAATCTGTTCATTCCACGACAGTGTATTATATAAATATAGAGAGCTCTGGGATCGATTAAGAGTATTGGAATAATTAAGTATGTTATAGATAATTAAGTAGATAGTTAAGCATTTTATTAATATATAAAACATTTTTTGGCTTAATTAACAAACGATGCCAAGATACTTTCGGATATCTCCTGACATTAAGCTCAAAGTTTCTCGGCTCCTGTGGCCTATCAAATGAATGAACTAATACGTTGCACACGTAATTGTTGCCGTTGTTTTAGCAAGAGCGTCTTATTACTAGCGCATTACGATTTGACTGAGAAAATAAACAATAAATAATTAAAAGTTAATACTCTCTTAACAATAGCAAAGGGAATATTAATATCTAAGTGATGATTACTAATGACTAAGGCTTTAGGAATTAGGAAGAATCAGGTATTAAGAGGAGCTAATCTTCCTGGCACTGTGAGCACGTTATTGTTACCTGGAAGATTTAAGACAATAAATGGTAAGTTATTTAATTTATGAAAATATAGGAATTTTATCTATGTTCTGTATAACTTGTGGATAGAAATTGCCGAAAAATTCTCAACGAAATATATAGAAAAGGTTGAATTCCGACACAGTTCCAACCATATCAGAGTCTTAGAACAATAGTTCACATTAACAATTTATTAGATTTTTATACTGTGTTCAAAACACACAGCATTCCGCTATTTAAAAAACACACACACACTTATTTTTTAAATTTACACTTATATAGTTTTAAGTGCCTCTATTTCTATAACAGGTGTGGAATATGTAAAATCTAGCATATTTTTCACCAGAAAAATGTCGTTTTCTAGGAAAGGTATTGTCATTAAGAAGATCAGTCGTATTCTTCTAGCTGATAACATTGACTATATGAAAGCATTAAAGCAACCGAAAACTGCGTATATTTCTCATTTTATTTATGGGATTACAGTCTTGTAATATTTTAAAATCTGTAAATTTGAACAATTATTGAAAAAATAATATTCAACAATACAGGCCTATACCAGAGTTAATATCATTTAATTCAAATTGATTCAAAGTCTGGTCACTGTCCTCCTCCTGGCACCTTTATAATTTGATTTAATTTGTTCTCTTTGGACTTTATAGTCTGAGTGTAAATATGTGTGGATGTACATCAAATAAGTTGTATGTGTCATGTCATCCAGCCATTGGATAATTATCGACTTTCAGTAACATGAGCAATTTTAAAGGTAGTTATAATTGTGTGCTCAGCTAAACTTGAATGGATGAAGTATTTCAGGGAATGTAATATATTACAAAGCATTATTTATTTTTCTGCTCATAACGTAATTAGGTATGTTCAACGCCGATGAGAAATAATAACGCACTTATTTATGTAGGATGTCTTGTAGTGTAACACATAAAACTTGAAGCTAACCTAAATTATATATTGGTATAGATTTATACAGTTTACAGTTAAGTCATATTTACAGTGCAGTCATGAATATCCACATTCAACGTTATGAATATTTGCAAAGCAAAGGCGTGAATATTCACAGTCAGTTAGAGAGCTATTCTGCAACAACTATACTTTTACCACATTGGCAAATGTTGTTTTTCAGAAAGTAAGATGTTAATTTACATGAAATATTTATCGATCTAATGTTCCCTGTTAAGGGCATTGATGACCTAGACTGTTGCTATGCAGCGTAGTGTTAACCTATTGATCTTGTTTGCACAAATTTCCACACACTGTCAATTACCGTACGGTAATTTTGTTCTGTTTTGGAGCAACAGGTTAAGAATTCACATGCAATTCATAACTGTTATGAATCATGAAACAGTCTTTTAATGATCCTGGCTGGGTGAGTCATTGCAACAAAATTCTCAAAGGCTGTCGTGCCCCGGCTTCACCTCACTTATTTTCTTTGCAAGTTATATGGTACCCAAATTTACAACAGACTGCAGACACAGCCTTCTCATGGGATGTTCACATGTTCAAAGTGATCATGTACTACATATTTTGCACCAACAATTATTCAAAACAATCATAAAGACTTCGGTAAAGGTTGCTTCTGTGCATATCAGCGGGACGATATGATGCAAGCTTAACTGCTAACGCTGGGCATAAAAGGACGGTGTCAACAATGAAGTGTCAGTATTATTTTACCAAACCTCATCCTATGTTACCGCCTGCACTAGATCCAAACTTTTTCGTGTTTATTTTTCATCTAAAACTTTTCAGGCAAAACTTGCGTGTTCCTCATATTTCCTGTTTTAAGTCGTAATTTTGACATATTTCGAAACGCATATAGATCTAGTATCAGTCATTTTCTGTGAATAGCATGATAAAAAGTTTTGCTCCAGACCTCCCTAATAGCCTTGTAGAAAATATGCAGTTTCAACTTTTAATGACAAATTCGGTTTATCCAATGTTGTGAAAAAGATGTTTGATAGATATGGCGATTTAAACAAGCGGGTGAAAAGCAAGAAAAGTTTGAAACTCTCTGATACACGTCTCTGGTTAGAGGACGCAATGTGTTTTAGGATATACGGAACACAGGACGCTCGTGTCTCTGTTGATAAGTATAACAGTACATTAAATCAGATAAGAGCAGGGCGTAGCTAGCAATTCAAAGTTAGTGAAAATCTGCAGTATGATATCAGAATTAAAATTATTTAAGTTTAATTGTAGAAGCTTAATAACTGACACACAACAGAATAACATTATACATTATTTGACATCAAAAATTCAATTTGTAGTAACTTATATCGATCTATTACAAAGCAATATCAACAATAAACAAAGCTATTGGTCTTAATAAAATCTATTGACAGTATGAAATTTGTCACTCGATATAAGAAATTACTAAAATGATACCAAAGACAGAATATTTATATAAGAAGTTTTTCCCCCAAGTCATTAAATAACATCATCAAACATTATTACAGGATAGCATTTAACTAAATTTTGATATCAAAACACAACAAAGTGATTCAACAAAAATATGAAATATTGATGTTACACATTGAACTTAAGTATGACATCATTTTTAATATCTAGAGAAAAGCTTTGAAATTTTGTAATATTAATAACGTCACTTCTGATATAATTAAAATAGCTTAATGGGTCAATTGTTATTTCAAAATAACAATTCAATTTAAACTTGTGGATTGTGTAAATTAAGGAGATTAGAACGTATGAACACGATTTGCAAATCAGAGAAACAGGGATAAGAGAGCAAATACAGCAATAAGACACTAGAGGTACAACTCACATACACAATGGTTAGGACTTTCTAAAATGATATATAAATTCGTGCTACGTTTGAAATAATGCCCTCTTATTACCAAACACGGTTCTGAAAGGATCCCACTTTTGCTTAGAACGTAAAGTAATAAATAAAACGTACAAAACATATGACGTTTGTACAGTAAGTATAAAATGCAACAAACACCACCATTCAGTTTATATGTGCAGTGTGAACTGTCAAGACCTCAACAGGTAAATGGTGACCAAAAAACCCGAGGTAATAACTTAAATAACTTTTTAAAAGCATAATTTAGTTTTTAAATCCTATTTTTGCTTTGTAGAAGATTTGAAGGTTAGTCATCTTTCTTTCGATTTAGTCTCAACTCGCTTAGGCAAAAAGAAATGTTCAGCTTGTTTGGGCTTAAAGGTGGTTTTCGTTAAATTAAACTCCTGAACAGTTACTTTGGACCAGCTTCTGGCCCCTTTCTTCTTTGGCCCGGTGAAAATGCCCTCGGATGTTTCGTCCATTCAAAGGAAAAACAATCCTAGCCAACTACCCCCGGGCCCTGGCTGTCTGACATTGCTCCTTTACAACAGAGTGCGAAATCGGTCATTGCAAGTTATTGATTGCCATGAAGTAAAACAAACGATCACGTTTTTTCTCATTTACTTCCACGATAAAGGGGTTGTATCACAAAAAGCAGAGAAGTGTTATTCTAAAGGTCCCGAAACTGTAGTCCGTAACGTTGCAACCACTGCTTCGAACATTTAGCTGTAAAAACATTTTTGATGGCATTTTATGACGTCATTGTAGCCATCAGAACGTCATAACTGGCGATAAGTACTAGCATTATCACCATTATGCGTTACACCAGCATGATATCATCATCATAACAGAAATATATCGGACGGGACCAGAGGTGCATTTAAAAAATGTACAACATGTCATGTCAACATGTCATAGCAAAGGAGAACAACTCAGTTACACATGAATAGAGTGGAAACCAATTACAAAACGTTCAAACGGCCCCGAATCGTTTCTTAGAAAAATGCACTTTTCTACTGAAGCAACCAGGCATCAGTGGAACCACTGAGCCCACTTTTTCTGATTAAACAGTTGTCTGTGTAAAAAGAGGTACGGAGAAGGGATTGGGGAGTATGGAGGAGTATTTCATATTGAGTATTTCTGGATTTCTAAACGATAAAGCTACATTGAATATTTTTTCACCTAAAGTTCTCATCCCACCCACTTCATGCCGCTTTCAAAATTGATAATATCAACTCTAATTCAATGACAATATTAGTGAGTGAACAGCATAACCATGCATTATGAATAACGAACATCTCTCCCACCATGGGAATACGAATTTTGTGACATGGCTCACCAGTGGCTCATTTCGTGGCGTTATAAAAACCGAGGTAATTTTGTTGATATGGCTCCCTAGTCGCTCATCTCGTGCATATATAAACCGAAGTGAGAGCGAAATGCTTTAGACAGTGTTGATCAGGTACAGAGTTGATCAGGCTTTTTTAAAGAAACAAAATATATGTGCCTCAATTATATATATATATATATATATATATATATATATATATATATATATATATATATATATATATATATATATATATATATATATATATATATATATATACCAAAGCACCAAACATGGGCTCAACATCAAGTAAGCCTAGCAGCGAAACCAAAGGCATCCACTTACCTGAAGTGAATAGGTTTCAGCTGTCCAATGAAACATTTTTGCAATAAAGAGAATACAATTCTATTAATTTGTGATAATGTGTATTATATTTTGATGACAACCAACACTTCAATTTAGAAAATACAGAAACTTATGTAAAAATAATATTCTGAAAAAGAATGTGAAATTTCCAAATATGGGTGATAATATTAAAAAAACATGTTATGATTGATGGCAACACTTTAAATAATAATAAAGTTAATTACAATAAAAATAGCAAAATTAGTAGTAGAAGTAGCATTAATAGTAGAAATTGCACTAATAATAATAGTAGAGGTAACAACTGGAATAATAATAAAGTAATTTTAAAATAATCAATAATAATAATAATAATAATAATAATAATAATAATAATAATAATAATAATAATAATAATAATAATAAAACTAAGAATTACAATTACAATATTAGTATTGCTTCTACTACTTTTACTGCTACCACTAGCACTACTACTACTTAAGTAGTAATACTTATAATAACAGCAATAATAATGAAAACAAGAAGAAAAAGATGGAGAAGAAGAACAAGAAAAGAAGAAGAAGGAAAGAGAGAAACAGGAAAGCAGAATTGAACAAGACAATTTAACAAGACAGTGAAACGAGTAAAACAAGAAAATGGTTCTTCCCACACCATACGCTTTGGCAGAAAAGACGCTGAATAATTATATATTTTAAAAGATTTTTATCGCCTTACTGATTTTGCAGTATAGTATCTATCTTAAATACAGAAGCTGACATAACTGCTAAAAACTACGCCATTGAATCTCTAAAGAGATCTTATCCTGTATGTGAGGACATATAAAAATGACATTAGAAATTTTGCTTGCTCTGAAGAAAAACAAGGTCACTGCTTGTCAAATTACAATCCAGGAACCCAGATTCGATATTTCTATGTCTGTGCTTTTTTTAATTCTTACTGTATTGCAAGATAACTTTTGTAGTCAAAGAACCTAGTTTTTTAATGAAGTGGTTGCTAAGTGTGTTGTCTAGATCACTTAGCTTAGCCGTAAAGTCAGTGGCTGCCTGGCTTTTTTATGTACACGAGGTCATTGCTTTGCAGAAATAGAGTAAACAATACAGTGGCTTTACTTGTTGTGTTTGTTTCTAAAAAAATAATACAAAAAGGCCTATTGCTTTAACAATGTATGCATATTTGATAATAACAACGCAAAAATACAAATATTCTTCAGTTTGAGCACTTAATTATTCTCTTCTTGTCTAAAGTTGCAATAATTACCAATTTTAAGGGAACGTTTAGGAATAGTTTTATCGTATCAACTAAGATCTGGAAATCTATTTATTAAATTCATTATCAAAACAATTACTAAAACGCTTTCAACTTCAGTTATAAATGTGCTCTGCTCCAGGAAAATTTTTCTTTTCAGAAATACACACAAATCATTTGTAAGGATGCTTGAATTTAAAATGGTCCAATTTTGCAATTATCACGAACTATATTTAATTTATGTTCAATTTTATGGTTGTACTCATCACTCAAATACACCCATGCTTTTTTAAAAACAAAACTTGGGTTGTGACTTTCATCTGGCACTTCAGATACATGTTCTACACTGTTTAGCAATAACATTATATCCTACCGCTCCTTTATTTTTAAGTATTTAATTGACAGTTTGCAATTTCACTTGGAACCAAAAGTTGCTCAATGACGATAGCACAAAAAGCTTCCCAAAACTTCTCAGATCCGAAAAGCTTGCGTTGTCAAGATAGCTACATTTTCAGACAAGAAATTTTAAAACGTTTTCTCAATATCCTGACTGAAAACGATTTTACAAATCATGATTTTTGTGGAGGTTTGCTGAAAAGAGTTAATCAGAAAAACACATTTAAATTTTAGGTGGTTAACCAAACGTATTAAAGGAAGTACAGAAGCCACGCTTATCTTCTTCGAAATCGGGGGTAAAACAGAATGCCTTATGCCATATAAATTCAATTTTATTTGCATAACAAAGCCAAATACTATTCTTAAACGTTCTGGGGTAAAATCAAGTGTGCATATGAAGCGAAAATCAGTACTTGCGATGAAAACGTCTATTAAGTTAACTTTTTCGCAAATGCGAAAAAAGTGCTGGTTATCTTAAGAGCTCAGTGATTGATGGAGAAAATAGCTTGTGACAGCTACTTACCGAAATACTGAACAACAGATTGAGATACAAAAATGGTCGCAATTATATTTAAAGACGATACCTCACCTGACAGTTTGGGTGGCTTAAATTTTATAAGTCGCACAAACGTCCTTATAGCAGATTTGAATATGCTTACCGTTGATTTACTGAATGAATATGAATGACTAGGCAAATAAAATGCCCAAAATGGTCTGATACCAAATAGCGAAATGCGGGTAGAGGTTGGTGGGGATAACGGTGAGGATAGTTTAGGTTGTATTTTGAGCATAGACCAACTTACCAAAACTTCCTATGAAATATGAAGAAAGTAACCCTTTTCATAAATATATTAAATGCAGCCAATTTGTGATAAAATTACAAGAAAGCTAAATTAAAGAATTAAGTGACAATATATTAGAGATCAAAAGTAAGACAAAATCATACTACACACAGCCTGGACTTACGGTTTCATCGCTTGAAAAGTGCTTGAATGAACAGGGAATCAAAGTACAGGTATCTCATTCCCGATCTATCGCTGGCAATCATTGTGCAAAGTATTTGAAAGAAGATGTACATAGTGTCCTCTGTGTTTCAGCTATTAATAGCGCAACTGTTATTGGTGAGTGCGACTATAAGATAGGGCAAATGGTAAGCGCAACAGCGGAAAATTAAGAAAATTAGACAAGTTGTTTTTCGATGTTCACGCAAGAATCGGGTATATTCGGAATATTTCACTAGATAGCTTCTGTAATATTGAAAATGGCATTGACTCCTATTTGGGTTTTTACGCCCTGTCCATCCGTCCGCTGTCCATCCGCGGGTGTTATTGCTCCCTTGATTATATGTTTTCGGTGCTATTGTGTATTTTGATAACATATCACAGTTGGTAGGCAAGCATCATTTTTTCACCTTGATCTAATTTTATGGTCACACTCTTGGATTTTTATTACAAGTTTCTTGTCAACATTATAAAAGAACTACAAATTTTGAACGAGGTTTGATCCAGTTCTAAAGCAGATCAGATGTTTATTTAAAATAAATATAGTGTGATAAAACAGCAATGAAAAGAAAATTACTAACAACATTGCGATGAATTGCTTGCATTACTGACTCTTAAAATGATAATTAGTTCATAGTTTGAATAAATTAAGTGGCGCAATTACTGGCACTTTAAAGTTATTAAATAATTAACTAATTAATTATTAAATATTCTGTTGATGAAGACGGATAAATGTATTATGTAAAAAAATTAATTGCAAAAACATGGGATGAGCTTACATAATTTCGTGGTTTACGTTATGATTTTTTAAAATTTGAAATAATGCAATACAGTATGAGATGTGCAAAAATATCCAGAAATGTACTGGGAAATACATTGAGAATCTCGACCAAAACATTTTTAGCGATACAATAACGGATCTAGGGGATCTCACGGTGGGCGATATGCCGGTGGGCGATTTGCCGGTGATCTTTTGCCTTTAGAGGTGAATCGCCGGTGGGTTTATTGCCTATAGGTGAACTGCCGGTCTAGGGTATTTGCCGACAGGTGAATTGCCGGTGAAATTGTCCAAAAAGTAATATTAAAAAAATAGTTTATTATCTGTTCCAAACAAGTAACCTCAACATCAAAGAAATTGAATAAAAAAACTTAAAAGAATTAATTGCATTTTAGTTGTTGCGTTTGTAGTTATTATGTAACATAAATCAAGTTGTGGAAATTCTGTAATGCATTTTGAATGGATTTTCTGTAATTAAAAAAGAGATTTGGTTTAAATTTGATCAGTAACATGAATAGATTACATTGCTTTATCGTTCTTAATTGCATTTTAAAGTTCTAAGAGACTAATAACGCTTTAGCGTTAAATAAGATTGGATTGAGATTAAAACTAGATATTTTAAGAGACTGCTTAAAATGTAACTGATCAGAGAGCTTCATTCATGTTTGATTGCAATTTAGTTGTTAAGTAATATTTATTTAATGCACTTTTCAGAGAGTTAATTGTGAAATCTATAGATTGTGAAATATTATAGAAATAAACTAGATATTTAGCGAAATTTGTTGCCACAATTTTTCACAATTTCACCGGCAAATAACCGGCCGGCAAATACCCTAGACCGGCAATTCAGCTACCGCAAACTCATCTCCACCGGCGATTCACCCACTGGCAAAAGACCACCGGCAATTCACCCACAATAATATCAAGTAACATTTCCGTACGATTCACTGCAAGAAGTTTATTGACTATATATATAAAACTAGGGTGAGTATATCAACGTGATAATGTGTTGGATGCAAAGCAATTACTTCCCAGTGAACAACCGACGTCTTTTTTGGTTAAAAAAGGTTTTATTTTGGTCGCAACGATTTCACAACCATATTCTGACCTATTTCCTCAAAACCCGAAATTATTTCTGACGTCATTCTGACGTTGCAAAAATGACCAAAAAGCGATGAACATTATTATCGATCACTGGAAATGGAAGTCATTTTGAAAAAGAGGAAGAAGAAACGTAATTTTTATATGAAAATTTTGGAATTTGGATGACGCGTCGGTATTTTTCTTCCTAGATTGTAAAATGTAAAATGTAAAATGTAAAATTTACATGGAAAATGCTTTCGTATGTATTTTGCACAACAGCAGTTGAATGATTGGTTATCTATTAATTACATAACTCTAGTCAGTTTCAGGTCGGAATCCGACGTCGGTTCCAAGTATATATACAACCTAAAACCGACTTAATTCCGACGTCGGATTTAGTTCGGAACCCGACGTCATTCTGACGTTGAAAACCCGACGTCGGTTCTATTTCATATACAACCAAAACCGGCACTTCAGTCCGACGTCGGAAACGTTGGGTCACGACGTCGACCGGACGTCATTCTGACTTCTTAATGTTTGCTGGGTTCTGCTTTTTAAAGGAACAAAAATTAATTAAGAGAAAAAGTAAGGTTCCATGAATAAATACTTATGGAAGAGTATATTCTTGGCTGATTAATAAACTCTTTATACCAAGAAAAGCTTGACCTTGAGGATCCCTATTTCGAACAATTTAGAAATATAGATACTCTCATTATTAATAGAAATATAAAAAGGCCCGGTTGCGATTGGATGGCTGTGGAGTTTTATTCTAAAAATTTGGAAGGCCCGACCATTGGATATTATCATTTGTATACGGACATTTGGTACTGACACTCCCGAAATGAGAAACAAAGCGCCTCATATTACTTCTGAATCTAGATTGTTAAAATTTTGTCTAAAGCTGTTGAGAAGTGGCAGAGAAGTGTTAGCAACATTTCCGGCTATTTCAGTCCTGACTTTTTCGCATATATATAAAAAAGGAGGTAATGTCTGACTAATCTCAGATCTTCTAGAATATACAGATAAAAATCATAGCTTAAATACTGTTATAAATCGAACAAAATAACTTTAATAACTTTTGCTCAGATTTACAGATGATTACTACTTAAAGCTTGTTTACATTCCAAACCCATATATCACATGGGTTTTAAAAATTAATTTTGACATGAATTTGAGATTAAGTACAATCTTGCCAAAGTTTCTTTCAAATTTTACACTGTCGGTTTGAAGTCAAAACACAGAAATAAAAATTATGTTATTGCTATAATCATATTGTTATATTTATGCAGATCTTTCGTCAAGATGTAAACTAACTGTGAAAAACGCACGAGTTGAAGTGTCTATATGATACAACATGCTTCAAAGAGCTTGCATGATATACACGTCACACGCTGTTTGAGAAGCTTGTATTAAAATAGTCCATTGCTCGTTAGGATTCATTTCAGTAAAAGCAAACGCAAAATCCTGTTTTGAATTACAATAAGAACATGTTTCATCCTGCTATAGCTATATTTAGATTTAATTAAAATCTTTTGTGTCATATAAGGAAGTATCTTCTACCACAGAAGTGGATGTCGCCTCCACCACAGAGGCGGATGTAAGATCCATAATGATGCGGATGTTTCTACCACAGATGCGGATGTAGGCTGCACCACAGATGTAGATATATATTCCATAACATACAGCAACTTATTTTACACTAGCGGCAACAGCTCCGTGTAAAAGAGAGTAAATATCTTCAAATGTTTTATTGCCATTTTATCCGCTCAGCGTATTTTATATACCTTGTTGTTTTAATCAAATAAAACAATGTCTAGTTTAAAAGATGATTATTTAACACCAAGAGAAATGACTGTTTCAATGGATGCCTCGCGTGTTACCGGATGTCATGATAACACAAAGCGTGTTAGCGGATATCAGGATGATTATATTGATTTGGACAGCTGCAGCAAAGCTCCGACAAAACCCTGCATTCCCAAACGGACCGGTAAGAATAAATTGCGAAATGAATGATGGATGTGAGCATTGCACGCTGACAGGTCGCGAGGGAAAGGGGGTGCATACACGCGTGACGTTGCGGAACGGAGGTGCTGTGTGAGTTTCTGTGTGGAGCCTGCCCGCTAATGGAGGGGAAACATACGGGAGTGGGCACGGAGTGGAAGTGTTGTGTGAGTTTGTGTGTGGAGCACCCGCTGATGGGGGGAGGGGGTGGACAAAGGGAGCGGGTGTGGAGTGAGGTACTTTGTGGGTTTGTGTGTGCAGCGTGCCCGCTGGTGGAGGGGGAGGACAAGGGGAGCAGGTGTGGAGTGATGTGCTGTGTGAGTTTGTGTGTGTAACGTGCCCGCTGATGGTGGGGGGGGGGGGAGCACAGAGGAGCGGGTATGGAGTGGAGATGCTGTGTGAGTTTGTGTGTGCAGCGTGCCCGCTGATGGAGGGGGAGCACAGAGGAGTGGGTGTGGAGTGGGGGAACCGGACAAATTACCACCGGACATAATACCACCGGGCAAAATACCACCGGGCATAATACCACCAAGGAAATGAAAACTAGGACAAAATACCACCAACGATATCTTTTTATTATACAGCGTAACAACAGTAGGGAGAAAGTGGGGGTTCTAAAACAGGAAGTGACGTCATAATGACGTCATGAGGTGTTTTAGAAGCCCCATGGGGTTTCTAAAACAGTGACGTCATATTGACGTCATATTGACGTGATATTGACGTCATATGGACGTCATATGGTTGTCATATGGACGTCATATGAACGTCACATGAACGTCATAATGACGTGAGGAGTTGTTTTAGAAGCCCCATGGGGTTTCTAAAACAGTGACGTCATTATGACGTGTTATGGACGTGTTATGGACGTGTTATGGAAGTGATATGGAGGTCATATGGAGGTGATATGGAGGTGATATGGAGGTCATATGAACGTCATATGAACGTCATATGAACGTCATATGAACGTCATAATGACGTAATATGGAGAGTGGGCGGCCATTCAAACAACCATTCAAACGGGTGACCATTTTTTTTTTTTTTTTTTTTTTTTTTTTTTTTTTTTTTTTAAGCATTTCCCACACTCTCATGCATACACATACATACTAACACCATGACACGATTAGCGCTTATTTCAGTATCAGTGGTGGGCTCTTAAAAGAGCCAGGAGATGTTAGTTTTTCTCCTGCTGCTGCCGGTCCCGGTTTAAAAGAATGTCACAATGTCCTGCACTGGCCTACTGCAATGTGTGAGCTGTTGCCCGTTGAACAAAAAGTGGTCCCCTCGCATGCCGCAGGTAAAGCACCTCACAGAGTAGCGGTCATTTAGCGCCAGCAGTTCAGTCCAGTGCGCCGCGCAGACCAGGCACATTTGATGGTTGCACTCAGACAGCACCCGGTCTGGGGAGATCATACACCCACATCCTGGGCAAATATCCAAGTCTTGCTGGAGGAAGAATGTCCCCCAGGCCGGGTACTCTTCTTCTTCCATCCGCGAAGGTATTGACTCCCCTAGCATCATCGTTCTAAAGAACGCTTCTTCATAGTGACCAGCCTCTATATCTCTGAGCCTCTTTCCAATCGTGACTTGACGGTTGTACAGGACGGGCACGCACAGGACGGATCCATGAACCGGGTCTGGCAGCAGCTGGAAGAAGTAGACTCTTTCTGGCGGTGTGTGTGGCTGTGTGACAGGCAGGTGAAGTTCTCTAACTTCAGCAATGGTGCAAGCATCCTGTAACCCGAAGAAGCACTCCATGTTGACGGAAGCGAGTGTGAGCCCAAACTGAAATGAGCATGGCTTATATACCACCTGAAGTCTGGATCGGACCCCCCCCCCCTAGTCGAACAAAACTCGGGGACCCCCCCCCCCCTAGTCGAACAAAACTCGGGGACCCCCCCCCCTAGGCGAGCAAAACTCAGGACCCCCCCCCCCCCCCAGGATAGCACGAAATACTTGCATTAAGTAAGGACCCCCCCCCCCCATCAGCATATAATGCGAGGATGTTCGCTAGTAGTATATAAAGGTGGGTTACAGCTTCATTATCCAACACAAGCAGCAAGATGTCAACAAATCGTAAAATCACAGTGATGCGAAACGGCAAGGCAGTGACGCTAACGACTGAGTGTTATAAGTGTTGGGTATGGATAGAATATCCAGGTCAACCACACAACTGCCCGGTGCACCACAATGCACCACGACATTACTGCTGCAAAACTTGTGGTGGACTGCTCTGGTACAAGTTTACTGCAAGATTGTATGGACAAGAGGAATGCACGGACTGCTGGTGGTGTGGGGCGACACTAAAAATCTTTGGCTACTATAACCGTCATCCGTTCAAGTGCTCGCGACGACCGTTCTCCATGGAACAGTTTTACAGATACCAGTGCGACTGTGGCAATCCGACTTGCTGGTGAAGCGTCAAATTACTAACATCTTTCGGCCCTTTTAAGGGCCATCCTCTGTTATGAAATGAAAACGCAAATTCTGTCTATGTATGAATGTGTATAAAAGGGGGATGTTTGAGATTACATTTCAGCATTTTAGTTTCAGCAGTTGACGTAACAACAACTAGCTAAGATGGAACGTGAAGAGTATGGGAAAGGAGCAAAGAGACAAAAGATGGAAGAAGATGACATTTGGCCATACGGTCCAGTTCAGTGTGCGGAATGTAATGTAGAATTTCCATCTATGGATACTTTTGAAGCACATACATGCAAAGCTGAGATGAAAACTTTAGTGAAACATGAAGGAAAAGGAGCAAAGAGAGAAAAGATGGAAGAAGATGACATTTGGCCATACGGTCCAGTTCAGTGTGCGGAATGTAATGTAGAATTTCCATCTATGGATACTTTTGAAGCACATACATGCAAAGCTGAGATGAAAACTTTAGTGAAACATGAAGGAAAAGGAGCAAAGAGAGAAAAGATGGAAGAAGATGACATTTGGCCATACGGTCCAGTTCAGTGTGCGGAATGTAATGTAGAATTTCCATCTATGGATACTTTTGAAGCACATACATGCAAAGCTGAGATGAAAACTTTAGTGAAACATGAAGGAAAAGGAGCAAAGAGAGAAAAGATGGAAGAAGATGACATTTGGCCATACGGTCCAGTTCAGTGTGCGGAATGTAATGTAGAATTTCCATCTATGGATACTTTTGAAGCACATACATGCAAAGCTGAGATGAAAACTTTAGTGAAACATGAAGGGAAAGGAGCAAAGAGAGAAAAGATGGAAGAAGATGACATTTGGCCATACGGTCCAGTCCAGTGTGCGGAATGCAATGAAGAGTTTCCATCTATGGATACTTTTGAGGCACATGCATGTAAACCAGCTGAGATGGAAAATGTGTCTCAAGAACATGTTTCAAAGAAACAAAAGACAGGACAAGTAGGGAGAGGTAGAAGGGTTAGTCTTGGTGAAAACGCGCAGGAAAAACGGTTTGAGCCCGAGGATGGATCGGATTTACTGCTTGAAATGCGACAGCAAGAGAACCGTATCAAGGCACATTTGTTGGAGACCTTAAACCATGGAATGAAATGGTACATTGTCGTGCATGCACGTTTCAAGAAACTGACAGCAAATGCTGAAGGTGTTATGGTAGAACAAGTGGATAATGCATTTATCAGTAGTCCAACATATACAGCATACAATCCAGCAGATATTGAGCAGGACCTGCCAGAAGCCTATAAAGAATTATTTACCAAGTTTGACGAACATGAGCGACAAGGCTCTGGCTGGGTATTGGATAACATACTGTACATTGAAGTACATACAGCTACGTTGGTTCCTCTAGAAGCGAGCAGTTTTATTCCACTGCCGAAGAAAGTGAAGAAAACAAAGGGTGTGATAAACATTAAGAATGATGATAACAAGTGTTTCTTATGGTCAGTATTGGCTTACCTTCACCCTCATGACAACAACCCAAATCGCGTGAATCATTACAAACCATTTGAGAAGGAATTAAAGGTAGAGGGTATGACATTTCCGACACCAATTACTGACATTCCAAAGTTTGAAAAGGAGAACGATGTAGCCATCAACGTGTTTGGATATGAACAAGATGTAGTTGTTCCAATACAACTTAGTCGAAACGTCAGTGTCAGAGAAATCAACTTACTTCTGATTAGCAATGACAAGACGAGGCATTACTGCCTCATCAAGAATTTTAGCAGACTTATGTGTTATCGATCAAAGCATAAGGCTGCATATTTTTATTGTTTCAACTGTCTTCACGGGTTTGTACGACAAGATCTTTTAGATAAACATCGTGAAGTGTGTGACAAGAATGGAGCACAACGTTTATCATTTCCCAAGGAACCATTCATCAAGTTCAAGAATGTGGCTAAACAACAGCGAGCACCGTTTGTGATTTATGCTGACTTTGAATGTTTCACGCAAAAGCATGAAGAAGGAGACAAGTATCAACATCATCGTCCAAACAGCTTTGCCTATGTGGTTGTGAGCCAGTACAACACACGTGCACCAGTTGTGTATCGAGGAGACAATGTCGTAAAGGTCTTTTTAGACCATATGGTGAATGAATGCGATCGTATTGTACGTGGTTTAGAGCAACCAAAGGAAATGGTGATGACTCGTGAAGACAAAGAGAATTTCAAGAACGCCACTGATTGCTACATTTGTCATGAACCTCTAGGAGCAGATCGTGTGAGAGATCATGACCACATCAATGGCAAATATCGTGGAGCAGCACACAATGAATGCAACTTGCAATTCCGACTTAGAAAAGATCAGCAAGGGGATCAAGATTCTTTTATCATTCCCGTATTTTTCCACAATTTGCGAGGCTATGACAGTCACCTTATCATGGAGGAAATTGGAAAATTCAAAGGTGAAACGATTACAGTCATTCCCAACACCATTGAGAAATATATTGCATTCACCCTGAGCAATCTGAAATTTACAGACAGCTTTCAGTTCATGAGTACCTCTCTACAGAAGTTGGTATCCAACCTTGCAGCAGAAGGGAAAGATAACTTCTACAACATGACCTCTCACATTCACGATAGTGATCAACAAGATTTGCTGCTGAGAAAGGGTGTGTACCCCTATGATTACGTGGACGAACCATCCAAGTTTGCTGAAACACAGCTACCATCAAAGGATAAGTTTTATAGTCAGCTTAGCGAAGAGGACATTAGCGATGAGGATTATGCGCATGCACAGAAGGTGTGGGATACATTCAACTGTACAACATTTGGTGAATACCACGACCTGTACCTGAAATCAGATGTGTTATTACTAGCTGACGTGTTTGAAAACTTTCGTCAAGTATGCCTCAACACGTATGAATTGGATCCTGCTCATTACTATACAGCACCAGGACTGTCGTGGGATGCAATGTTGAAAGCGACAAAGGTGAAGTTGGAATTGATCAATGACATTGACATGTACCAAATGGTTGAGCAAGGCATACGTGGAGGAATATCTGTGATCACACACAAGTATGCGAAAGCGAATAATCCCTACGTAGCAGAATACAATTCTGAGATACCAAACAACTACCTGATGTACCTCGACGCAAACAACTTGTATGGTTGGGCTATGTCACAAAGCATGCCACAAAGAGGATTTATGTGGGTGAGCGAGCCAGAATCCCTCGACTTCATGGATGTGGATGAAGATGATGACATTGGATTCATTTTGGAAGTGGATTTAGAATATCCAAATTCAATCCATGATCATCATAATCACTACCCAGTGGCTCCAGAACGGAAATGTGTCAAAGTTGAAGAATTGTCAGAGTACAGTCAGAAGCTGCGGAAAGATCTAAACATGAAAGAGAAATCCAGTGAAAAGCTCATTCCTAACTTGTCTGACAAGAAGAAATATGTACTTCATTACAGGAATTTGCAACAGTACGTCTCACTGGGGTTGAAAGTCACTAAAGTACATCGCGCCATCATGTTTGAACAGAGCAAATGGTTGGCAAAATACATTGCCTTGAACACGGAAAAGAGAAAATTGGCCAAGAACCCATTTGAGAAAGACTTCTTCAAACTGATGAACAACTCGGTGTTTGGCAAAACCATGGAAAATGTGAGAAAGCGAATCAATGTTGAACTTGTTCACAAGGAAAAGCGGTTCAAGAAACTTGTAGCCAAACCTTCTTTCCACAAATTCAAAATTTTCAACGAAGATTTGACCGCGGTACATTTACGCAAAGTGGATTTGCTTCTGGATAAACCCATTCAAGTTGGTTTCACCATTCTCGACCTCAGCAAAGTGCTTATGTTCAACTTTCATTACAACTACATCATGGTCAAGTATCCCAATGCCAAGTTATTGTTCAGCGACACCGACAGTCTATGTTACGACATAGAAACGGAAGATATCTACAAGGATATGCAGCAGGATGCTGACCTGTTCGACACAAGTGACTATCCGCCGGATCATTTCCTACATTCCAACGTGAACAAAAAAGTGCTTGGGAAAATGAAGGATGAGACGGCCGGCGTCCCCATTGAAGAGTTTGTTGGACTCAGACCGAAAATGTACAGTTTATTGTGTGGTGGGAAAGAAAAACGTACGGCCAAAGGCATCACTCGCACGTGTCAAAGACGCATTAAACATGTGCAGTATAGAGACAGTTTGTTCAAGAAAACTCAAACGATGGCTACAGGACACATTATCCGAAGTCATAGTCACCAGCTTTTCTCAGAGAAGTTGAGGAAAGTAGCCCTCTCCCCATATGACGACAAGCGATATGTGCTGAATGATGGCTATTCCACTTTAGCGCATGGACATTACAAGGCTGTGGTATAAAAGGGGGAGGTCCTCCAACGGAAGAGTTATTTGAGGTGTGAACATTGAAGCGTTAACATGGAACGTGAAAGTCGTAAGAGATCTACAACTGATATGGATACTCTTGCAGATGCAGTTAAAGACTTAAAAGTGAAAAATCCTACCACTACCATCAAGAAATTGAAAGTGGAGACAGCACCAACACCACAGTCGTGGGATGGAATGCTTTCTCTAGGAAATGGAAAGTATATCAAGATTATGAAACAAAGCAATGAAGGAGTGGTAAACATTCGCAAGTACCTGAGAGATGAGGGGACTGGAAAAAACCGTCCAACGAAAAAGGGTATCTTGCTGACAATACCTGAATGGAAAATGTTGAAGAAGCAGGTGAAAGAAGTGGATAAAAGGCTTCGCAGACAAGAAGGTGGCTCATAACAAGGTAAAAACATGAATGCACTCATGCTGAACGGTGGTGCTTACCTTACTGTAAATGATAGGAATGAAGTGATACTAGATTCTCAGAGAAGTTATCATCGGTTTAAACCTGAAGTGTGGAAAGACTTTAAAAACATACCACTTGAACATGGGTTTAAACGTAGACTTGAAAATAAAGTGGAAGTGACGGTGGCTGAATATGATTCTAACATACGTGTAGAAATCTGTAGAAATCTTTTACAGGATTATCCAGAGGATTATAAGGGAGTTGTGCCAGATACACCATATACAGATTTGATCATCTTTGATATCAAGAACTGGCGCGCAGTCTTACGATTCCTAGAAGTGATACAACATCCACTCTTCACCATCTTGCGAGCATAAAAACGTCTTTGCAGACAAGGAGACAGCTCATAGTTCATCTGACTGTTGAACGAGATGGAAGACTTTTTATCGGAATATGAACCCATTACGCATGGATTCTCATATCTGAGAAACGTATATGATGACATCGTGCTAAAACATTTTGGAAAGTATATCATTCTATCAACTGACGAACAATCTGTGTTGAAAGACCATCTAGAGAAGCTGAGGATACCTGGCTTTCTCCTGAAACTCTCAGAGGATTTAGAAGTGCGTGTGACTGAGAACTATATAGACGTGTTTGTACGATTTCGCAAATATGACGAGCTTACAAAATGCTACGACTACATCACCCTCAACACAGTGGAATGGCACGCTCTGTTACAAGCATTGGATTGGAAAGAACCTGACGCTTGAATTCAAAGAGGAAGGAGTGCAACTCATGCGAGGCACCAAGTCCATTGAACTGACACATCCCATGTGTGTTATGGTGATGAACATTGACATGAATGATCATGGATATGAACTGAAACTGTCTGAACACAAAGATGTTAAAATAATAAAGTTTGGTAATGGACAGTGTTATGCTAGTTTTCATAACATTTACAAACGTGGATGTAATGTCTATGATACATATATTAATTTAGATTGGTATGAATGGCATGTGTTTATTGATGTATTGAATGTATTTGTAAAATAAAACTTAATGTGAAATAATTGTGAAATGTAAATAATGTATAACACAATAAAAAAAAGAATGTTGTATAAAACTGTCTTGTTTATTTACAATATTCATAATACAATTCACAATTACCAACAACTTAACTAATGCAACTTAACTAATACAACATCAATAAAATAATGGTTTATAATGTCTATATACAAAATCCTTTACAACAAAATCACCATCACTTCTTCTTAATACATCAATGATTTCAAAAGGACTATGTCCTCGAGCTCTTTGAATTATATAATACACACAATAAAATCCACATGTAGAGGATATCGGTGTTTGTAATGGAACTGAATTATAAATGAAATTAAACTTTAAAAACTTATTCAAACGACTGTCTATAGGTAAAAGTCCATAAGAGTCAAAATATTCTGCAGGGTCTTCGTCATAATATACTGCCACCCAATGCTCTCCTGGCTCATCATGATCGTCTGTGTTGATGACATAGGCACCGGGTTGTAAAGATGGTAACTGGTCCATGGCAAACACACCTTGAAACAAGTCTTTTGTCGTGGCATCATGGGATAGGATGGCTTCTATCTGCTTCGTGTTCATGACTGGTAGTCGAATTGAATGCTACGATTTGCACTTATTTCAACAATGTTATCAAATTCAGCATACACTATAACATTGACTGTATTTTGCAAGGCACCAGCAAAATTCATTTCTAGTCTCAAATTCCCATGTTTGATAAGGGCATAATGATCAGCACCATCATAATCAGGTGTTAAGTCAAAAGAAAACAACGAATAACCTCTAGGCCAATCTTCCCGTTTTATAATGGAACTTTTCTCGCCATCCAATCTATCAAAAGATTTGTAAAGAGTTTCAAAAGCATCAAGATATTTGCCTTGATTTATATCAAGCTTGAGAGGTTTGGATAGGACTGGTTCACCATCAGAGTAAAGCTGCATAAAGTTAAGATTAAAATGTTCAAAATTGTATGGATTTCTCAATACTGTTCCAGCAAAGGATTCAGTATGAACCATTCCAATAACAATACGTTTTGGTAATTGGCCTAAAAAGATGCTATCTTTCACAAAAGATTGAAATCCAGTTGGAATAGCTAAAACTTTACATTCTTTTCTATTAACAATAAACTTAGCAGGACTTTTCATCAATGCATCTGCATGTCCCAACTGAATACCTGGACTAACCCTCACTTTGCGAATGGTTAAAAACGCTTCTCTCACTTCTACTTTAAAACCATTATTTGCAGCCATTAATACATATCCATCTTTTTGTCTATGTAAACGTAATTTCATACTAACACCAT
The DNA here is from genome assembly GCA_949752745.1 of Protula sp. h YS-2021. Lineage (NCBI taxonomy): Eukaryota > Metazoa > Annelida > Polychaeta > Sabellida > Serpulidae > Protula > Protula sp. h YS-2021. Next base: position 9,938,811 of record OX457029.1, on the reverse strand, counting down.
TGGGAAGATAACGATCCTGCTCAAACAAATCTACCCTTAAACCACCTGTAAGCGCAAACTCACGGCTTAGACGTGTATACAAATAGCGATTATGTAAACCATTATTTCCTGTTTCAGCTATATCACCACCTTCAATATTTACATGAAAACCTGATACATATCTTTCATGATTAGGTCTTTTCACCTCATAAGTATTCATTGATCCGGCAGTATCTTTAAAGATGAGACGCATAGAGCGCTCAGAATGGAGACTTTCTTCCGAGTCATGAATGAGATGAGATATGATGCTAGTATAACCATGGGTATTGTTACTATGTGATATCAAACGATCATTTAGAAATAATTCAATATTAGACCATAGCCCATTAAACAAATCATTGATACATGACACGTTATCATCTACACCACACAGTGTTCCATCGGCCTTGACAATGCGACATACAATATGGAGTTTACTGTTCTTTAAATCTAGATATTCTTCTGTACTCGCAGGAATGTAGAATTCTATTGGAGCACCCTCTCTAATGGTAGTCATTGGTTGATAGTCTACATTATAACTTTTTTCTACAGCAGTTTGCGTTGGTGGTATGTGAAACCATTCTAATGGAGAAAGGCTACATTCACAAGAATGATTATGAATTAAAGACATGATTAAAAAATATCTTTCTTATGTTTTTTTGATGTTATCCGTTTAGCTGCCTTTCGCCTTCTGACACGTTTTGCTCGTTTCGGTCTCTTTTGTCCTCGTAACCCACCACCAAACATACGTTGTGCTACTCGACCTGTAACATCTTTCGCGATATCTTTAGCAGCCCTTTTAAGATGTGGTGCAACGATTTTAGCCCCTGTCTTAAGCAGTGGAATAGCTTTTCGAGCCAATGATCCCAGTATTGAACCAATACCATCTCCATATTGTATTCGCGCTCCTTTAAATCCTGGTAATTCTCCACCCACTTGACGAAGAAAATGGTTGCGATAAATAGATGGATTGTGTGTGTATGCTTTCATAATGCTTTTGGTCGAAAATGAAGTTTACAGATGACCTTCCCAGTTTGAAATGGAACATTATGGTCTGTGTCATCCTTAATATTCATTTCTATCACGTCAAATTTGGATGTGTTTACAGGAACATAATGAGGTTCTCCATAAGTTTTCATGATAATGTCTCCATCATGTCCTTGTATTGCAACAGAACGTAGCAAAGGAACATAATAATCACCAACAACTTGTGGCTCACAAATACTACAATACACATAAAGTGTATAAAACCCCTGTTTCACATCAGCTTTATATTCAGCTGTACACGTTTCAGTATACCATTGATCTGGGATAAATCCTAAAATCTCAGCTAATCCAGTGGAGAATGACACTTCAAAGCCGTATTTTAGATATAGAAAAACGCGTCGTCTAATTTTATCATACTTTATCCGAATACCTTCTTTAAGGTCATCTTTCATAGAATTAGTTGCTTCTTCATTGACTGCATGACATATTTCTTGTATGGATCTGTAGTAACCATAAGGAATATTGATTGTGTCAAGAACAATATCATTCAGTGGTTGTTGTCGATACTGAATAGAATAGTCCATTCCATGTCTCATGGTTGTCCATGTATGTGGATATTGAATTTCAGCTAATGCCACTTCATATTTTCCGTTCAGATAGATGGTTCGAGGCATACGAATTTGATAATTCGAAGTCTTGTTGTTGGGATAATAGTTCATACTAGCATTGCTGGGTAAAGTAATGTAAAAACTTGTTGACTCCATGACAGCTAAATCGTTTATGTGATGTAGATAGACTAGATGTGTATATACATTACTTCATGTTTGACACTCTTCATCCTCACTTTCTACATTGCTGTCTACATTATTGTCTAAATTGCTATCTACATGATCTAAATTGGTATCTACTACTTCTCCCTGACAACAAGCACTAACACACCTAATTTTTACAGGAATAGTATTTTTATTTCCATTTTCTTTACAACAACAGCACCATAGCTCTTTAATCCATGTTAAAAAGTTTCCCATCCTTCTGGAAACAATCTTTGTTGACGTTGTTGTTGCTCTTTTGTAATATCTTCACGAGTTGTCTTTTTGCCAAAAACAGTTTTTGGAATATTAGCGTCTACAATTTCCTCAATAAACTGCTTCCAACCACGCGGTGGTTCTCGTCGTTCTTTTCTTTTTGTAGCAACCAATGCTTCTTTCAACAAATCAATAATGTTAGAATTTGTAATGACAGTACCTGTTTTTAAAACAAGTTCATTTTTATCTGTCCATCTCGTACCATATTTCTTAAGTTCTGCCAGAAGTTGTGTTAGTTTTACATGATAAATGGGTTGAAAATGGTTTAGAAACTTTTGAGACTTTTCTGATTTTTCTGCATTAGATGCTGTAACAGACTTTTGTCGTTGTTGTTGTTGTGATTGAATTGTTCGTAAATGACGTCCAAGCACTTGAGACATTTCTATTGCTTTTTCACGAGTTCGTTTCCCACGTAAAAGTTTATTCACTTTCGTTTTGATTTCAACATCTTTTCCCTTCTTTTCTAACAACATTTTATATTCATATTCAGGAATGAGAACCATTTTCAAAGTATGTTTCATTTTAACAGCAACTGAGCTAACAAGGGTAATGCAAATTTAGCAATAGCTCCAATAAATCCTCCTTTCTGATTAACCAACTTCTTTTTTCTTCGAAGTGATATCTTCTTATTTGCCAGTGTACGTAGGGTATGACGTTCACGCTTGAATAACTTATACCTTTTTGAGCTTAAGGGTAAATGTCCTCGCAATATATTCAAACAAATTTCAAACAAGCTAGTTAATTCCTCCTTAGTAGCTTGTTGTAGTAAGGATTTACGTCGTTTAGGCCCGCTGCGTGCAAGCAAGTGAAGGAAAGGTTGATTCGCTTGAATACGTTTAGACATCTTGGCTGCGAATGGTTAAGTGACTTGGTTCTTGTTCATACACCACCTTATCAACATATACGTAATGTGTATCTTTTGGTAAAATGCCTGTACGAATACGTAGTTGATCATTTGTCTTCGGCTTCAAATCAATGAATAAATAGCCGTGAGGTTTGCTGGTAGCATCTTGATAGGCTTCTATGAGAAATTGAGATTTTCCAGGATACATTTGTCGCGCTAATGTACTTATTTGTTGACTGTCTCTAGGATTTTTAAACAGAATGATGTAATGTGTATTCAAACTAATATTACGCATTTCTCTACCATGATGAAACAAATTATGCACAATAAAAATAATGCTTAGATTTTGATGACTGCTGCCAACACTAAATAGACGTGTCATGCGTTCATCACTATGACATTTGGTCATTAAGTCATCAATGATGAGTAAGTTTGGTTTTTTCGGGTTAAAACGCTCTTCAATGTTATCTGGAATGCCTTGGTAAAATTCCACACCTTTCATTCCCTTATACAAAGGCTGATCTGCTGCATAGAGCCATAAAATGGTTTTTGGAGAGGGTTTAATTAACTTTTGTTCTAGAATTTCTCTAACTAGAGAAGTTTTACCACTGCCTGTAGGTCCAGAGACCAAACACGTGAATGGATGCTTCATTTTCGAATATCTGTTTCTTTCACCCAACTGTTAAACTTCTTTGGCCAACCTAACCACTTCACAAATAATTCTTTAACACCTCGTCTTTTTCGTGTTTTCAAAACCTTTTCAATTCTGTAGACTGATTCAATATCTTTTGTCACTTTCTGCAGTTCTTCTTCATAAAAATGTCCGTCAATATCTTCATCCAAAAAGTCTTTCACACGATACAAGTGTATTCCTTGCTTCTTACAACGATGTGTGATAATGAACACTTCTTGCGTCCACTTTATATGATAATCCCGTTGAAATACATATTTCATGTGAGAAATGCGAACCTGATCACCAATTTTAAATTTGTAGGGTTTTTTCTTCTTCTTTGGTTTTAATTTCAATTTGTCTACATACATATACTTCCACACTTTCGATTCTATGTCTTTACGAATATCTGCAGGAGCATACTTATTAGGGAGGGAGCCATGAGGTCTATGGTTATAATTATACACTAAGTCTGGAAGGATGTCCATATATCGATACGTTTGATTATGAAGGAAATATCGATACATCATTCCCTTTAGAGTACGAATGACTCTCTCAGCAAAGTTGGCTTTGGTTTCATTCTTTGTCGTATAGGCATGTATTCCCTCCTCCTTCAAAAATGCTTTTACCCATCTGTTTTTAAATTCAGTTCCTTTATCTGACCTTAGAGTTCGTGGCCTTCGTTGTGTTTCATGAAAAATCTTTTGAAAGGCTTCTATGACGCTGGTATGTGATTTATTAGGCATTGGCTGCACCCACAAATATTTGGAAAACACATCAATGACAACTAATAAAAAGTGGGTGTCATCATTATAGGAAGCTATGTTTCCCATGTCAGCTAAATCAATATCCCACATGTCATCAATTCCACGTGTAATGACACGTTGCCTTTTAAACCTGTATTTTACAGGTTGTAGTAAACTGAAGGCATCTTGATCCTGTAACCATTTCTTCACTTGTGAATGAGTGACTGGTTGATCATGTTTTTTTAATATGTGATATAGTTTGTAAGGACCAGCAAATGCCCCGGGTTGACCAGGTTTAAAGTAAATATTGGTTAAGTAGTCTTTCCACGTCGACATGTTAACACTAAATGATCAACACTTGTTAACATATCTTGCATTTTATTTTATCAACATATCTTGCATTTTATCAACACATCTTAAATTTTATTAACATATCTTAAATTTTATAAAAGCTCAATCAACATATCTTACAAATCAAGTATTGATACAATGGTGTGAATAATTGGAGTCCATTGATCTTCAATGAACATTAACCAACAACTTAATTCATCAAATGTGATAGCATCTACACCATATTTTTCACAGCGTTGATTTGCATTATCTAACACTTTATCTAAATGAATGTAATATTTAGCTTCATTCCAATATGTATAGACACATGCAGAATGACAGGTATGTTCTGAACACTCTTCATTTTGACAAGCAGGACATACTAAACATGCAAACTTTTTTACAGCTAATAACATTTCTTCACAATATGTCTTTTGCACAATATATTGTCTCAATGTAATGTCTGTCATTATACTGCAATGTAGATTAACCACTCTCTCACTTCATCAAACAGTCTTGGATCAAATCGAGCGAAGTGATATGCTGCTTCCACATCAAACTCCTCAGCTCCGTCAATGTTTGAAAACATACACTCTTTGATGAAATCCTCACGTAAGTTTGGTACACTTAACGTGGAATGCGCAAGTTCCCAATAAATGTCAAAGTGTTGCAGTTGTTGTTGAATAGATCCAAAACGCGCCAGTTCACTTATCATGTAGTCCACATACTTGTCCTTGAAACACGTTTCTACATCCATCTTTCACATATCCATATAACACGTCTGCACACTGTGACGGTTGGCAAACAAATGACTCTCAGTCTTACTCCGCAGAAACAGTTAGTAAGCCACACTTGTTGCAGAAGTTGTCTGGTTCACACAACTTGCAATTGTACTTGTGGCAGTGACAATCATAATCCTCAGCATATCCGTAAGCACCACAATATTCACAGGTAAGTCCAAGTTGATTTTGCACATCCATATTCTCCAATTGAACTTCAGCCAGTCTTTTCTTGGATAGCTTCGACACTTTCATCCGATTGTCCTTTTGCAGCTTAACAGGAGTTTTCTTACCATGACATTCCGTACATGGCAATAAGGTTGAGTTAATGTTATCCATCTCCTGAAGCAATGTCTCCCATTCACCATCATTCATGTTGATGTAACGCGTATATTCTTTCCCTTCAAGCAAGAATGTTTGCACAAAACTCACATAGCGCATATCCAAGTATGAAATGACTTCAAGCCATTTCGTTTGCGTTAAGTACAGTTTGAAGCCAATGTCACGTAATCTTGGTAAGTTCAGACACACAATCTTCCACAAGGATGGTGATAAAGCAAGCCATCTCTCTCCACGTTTGATTCGAAGAAATAATCCAAATTGTCCATGCTCCACAGTAATTGTTAAGTTTGCACTAATTTTAAAGCTGCTTGTCTTCTCCATGGCTGCGCGTCGAATGATGACTGCACTTGACACCTCACTCCTTTTATATGGACATTACATGTATGTTTTCATGAGATGTTTGCTAAATCGCGGAGTGATCTCGTTGAAACCATCCAGAAAGGCTGTTGGTAAACCGTCTGTTAGAGATTGTCTCATGACGATCACTAAAAAATCTCCTCGTTTGCGACTTCCAATTATCCATTGGAAGAGCATTGACATGGTGAAATATCCTTTTTCATAGAGGTAGGCCATCATCTCGTACACCTTAATACGTTCTTCAAGGTACTTGAAGCCATGTAGCATGACCTTTGCATATTTGGAATCGCGATCCTCATCAACACACTTTGGCGCCGGTAGACATAATGTCTTAAAAAGTTCCTCATGAAGACTTCTAATAAGTTGAACGAAACGTCGGGTCATGGCTTCGGAGAACTGTGGCTCTGACGCGGGAACATGCTCTATGTTTCCTTCTAGCATGTAGATAAGCTGAATGACAGTGTTCACTTCTTCCGTTAGGTATATGTATGTGTGTTGGTCGAAAAAGCCTTCTTCACATAAGCACCATAAAATGTTACAATCTATCAGAGGAATCACTGCTTGAAAGTTTCGTTTCAACAGCGTGACGTCTTCTTCAGTAACAGGAATACTTTTGCTCAATTCGAATTTAGATTTGAGCTGCTTTTCATCGTCGTCGCTGTCGTCATTGTCGTCATTGTCGTCATTGTCGCCATTGTCGTCATCGTCGTCGTCACCGTCGTCATCGCTTGACATGACCACTTCTTCCTCCTCAAGATGCTCTAGATGAGCCTGTAACTTTGTACTAAGTGGTTTGGCGCTACCATTTACAAGCGCATTGGCAACCCAGAACGGGTAGTCAGATCCCTCGGGATCGGGCATTGCTTGCTGTACTGGCTGTACTTCTTCAGGCCTAGTTTGCTGTACTGTAGACACGGCTGACGGAGCCCCTAATGCTTCCTCCAAGGCTTTTTCAGCTTCTTTTAGTGTACTTAGGAAGGCAGCAGTCTCCTCTGCAGTTAAAACTGCATCTGTAAAAGCCATTGTTTCATTGCTGAACAGGCTATCAATTTCCATGTTGCTAGCCGTTGTTGCGTTTCGAGACGTCTCCATGATGGTTTGGCAATACAATGATTAGAGTGGTGTCGACCCGACCTTTTTATACTACTGACGGTGAGCCGTGAGCCAGCGGCGTAAAAAGTAGCCGGGAGGGGGGGGGGGCTCACTAGGTAGCTGGGCCGGGGGGGGGGCTCACTAGGTAGCTGGGCCGGGGGGGGGGGTCCCTACTATATACCGTCTGCTTCTGCCTCTGGGGGGGGGGGGGTCGGTCAGTTTGCTTTGCAGTCTGTGTGCAGTCAGTCTGCTTTGAACCTTTGAAGCGAACACATCGAAATTGAATCATGCAGTACAAGGACGAGTTTTTTTCTGATGAGCTTCGAGGTCGCTACTTTCTATCAGCGAGGGATGTCAACTTCTGGGAGGAGATATTTATAGAATATCAAATTTTTCTGTTTCGGAAGCGAGCACATCGAAATTCAACCATGTTGTATAAGGACGAGTTTTTTTCGGATGAGCTTCGGGGCCGCTACTTCCTATCACCGAAGGATATCAACTTCTGGGAGGAGATTTACATTGAATATCAAACTTTTCTGTTTCGAAAGTGGAGAAATTTCCTTGCGAACAGACCGGAGGAACGGTTCAACCTGTTTGGCAGGGCGGCGGAGGAGAGCCATAAGCGACTACGCCATCGTTCGCCGCCCAGGGACCCGTCGCCCTGCCAGGAAGTGACCAAAGTGACCAGAGTGACCAGAGTGACCGCGGCAACGATGACAGAGACTCCTCCAGCCAGAGTGATCGCAGCAACGATGACAGAGACTCCTCCTGCCAGAGCAACTCCTGTCAAAGTCGCTGCGTCAACGATGACGACCCCGTTGAAAGTGAATCAAAAGGAAGCTGATGTGACTGTCCGGAAGGTGCTGGCGGCACCAAGCGCAACCGTTACAAGACCGGACAGTCCGCCACCGGCTCCTGACGATGAGCTTACAATCGCTGTCGCCAGTATTTCGGATACAGTCAGCTTCATACAGTCACCTTCAAACACTGACCGCAACAACGAACCTGCTCAGGTGAAACTGGAGAATGTCTCTAGAAAAGAGTCAGATTTCCAGGAGGTCATGCAAATCTTGGGCACTTTGGATAATGTTAAATATTGTGAATTCTGCCATTTTGGCTTTCCGGTAGAATATTCAATGAGATTGCATGAGCAGCAATGCCCGGAGGCTTTGAAGTCCGAATATTATTTTTGTAGTGTCCAGGGCAAAGGATTCACCTCGAGCAGGGTCGCGGTTGTGGCACATAAGCGGAAGTGTGGCTGTGGCGAGGTTGGTGGCGGCAGCGGTGCCAGCGGTGGCGTCAGCGGCGGCGCCAGTGGCGGCGACAGGAGAACCGATGGCGGGAGGCAGTGACAGCGGCAGGAGAACTGATGACAAGAGGCAGTGACCAGGACCAGACTACGGAAATCCCTCCAGGGCTGCTTTTTAGCGGCCCTCCCATTATTACGAAATGAAACGCTTCATCAGACAATCTTAGTATGAATGAGAGTGTGGGAAATGCTAAAAAAAAAGAGGACTATAAATCATTGATTTATAGCTCCATCTGTCCGTCTGACCGTCTGAAAAAGCTAAACAAATTGCTGCCTGGGTTAAAAAATACCCTAGCATGAGAAATGAAACGCTAAATCTGTCCGTCTGCCCGTCTGAGAAAGCAAAACAAATTGCTGTCTGGGTTAAAAATACCCTGGCATGAGAAATGAAACGCTAAATCTGTCCGTCTGACCGTTTGAGAAAGCAAAAAGAATTTGCTGTCTGGGTTAAAAATACCCTGGCATGAGAAATGAAACGCTAAATCTGTCTGTCTGACCGTTTGCTGTGTTATGTGTGTGAAGAGAGAGAGAGAGAAATAAGCCACTGTCTGGGTTTAAAAAAAAAATACCCAGGCTTGAGAAATATAACGCTGAATCAGTTGTGGCTATTTCTATATGTGTAGAGAGAGAGAGAGGGATAAAAAAACCAAAAAAAAACCCGACTGTCTGGGTGTCCGTGTGTCTGGGTGTCCGTGTCTGGGTGTCCGTGTGTCTGGGCGTCCGTTGGTTTGGTTGTCATAGGTGTTAGAATAGTGAGAAAGCTTTAAAGAAAGGATTGTTGCTTGTATATGGCCACAATGCATGGAGACACCTCTCTTCCTTAAGGAAAAAGAGTGCTCATTTTTAATTGCTGCTACGGCAATCCATTAGTGAACGTGTGTGTGCTGGAAGAACGGTAAAAGCCCTAAAAACACTTGTTTCCGTGGTTTGGTTTGATGTGGGTGAAGAGGCATAAAAACTAAAAAAAAAACAAAAAAAAGGACTGTCTGGGTGTCCGTGTGTCTGGGTGTCCGTGTCTTGGTGTCCGTGTGTCTGGCTGTCCGTTGGTTTGGTTGTCATAGGTGTTAAAAGAGTGAGAAAGCTTTAAAGAAAGGATTGTTGCTTGTATATGGCCACAATGCATGGAGACCTCTCTGTGGTTAAAACACAGCATCCCTTAAGGAAAAGAGTGCTCATTTACTAATTGTTGCTGCAATGGCTTGGTTAGAGATCGAGAAAAGGCAGAAAAACAGTTGCTTTCATGATTTGGTGTGTGTGGAGAGAGAGAGGGATAAAAATTAAAAAAAAACGTATGTATGTGTGTCTATGTGTGTGTGTGTGTGTGTGTGTGTGTGTGTGTGTGTGTGTGTGTGTGTGTTCGGTTTTCGTAGCCGCAATGCATGGAGAGTTCTCCCCCTTAAGGAGGCAATGGCTGCTCACTTTTAATTGCTGCTACGACAAGCCATTAGTGATGGTGTGTGTGCTTGGAGAACGAGAAAAGCCCTAAAAAACAGTTGCTGCCGTGATTTGGTGTGTGTGGAAAGAGAGAGGGATAAAAAAAAAAAAAAACGTATGTATGGGTGTCCGTGTGTCTGGGTGTCCGTGTCTGGGTGTCCGTGTGTCTGGGTGTCCGTTGGTTTGGTTGCCATAGGTGTTAAAAGAGTAAGAAAGCTTTAAAGAAAGGATTGTTGCTTGTATATGGCCACAATGCATGGAGACACCTCTCTTCCTTAAGGAAAAAGAGTGCTCATTTTTAATTGCTGCCACGGCAATCCATTAGTGATGGTGTGTGTGTGCTTGGAGAACGAGAAAAGCCCTAAAAAACACTTGTTTCCGTGGTTTGGTTTGATGTGGGTGAAGAGGGATAAAAACTAAAAAAAAACCAAAAAAAAAGGTCTGTCTGGGTGTCCGTGTGTCTGGGTGTCCGTGTCTGGGTGTCCGTGTGTCTGGGTGTCCGTTGGTTTGGTTGTCATAGGTGTTAGAATAGTGAGAAAGCTTTAAAGAAAGGATTGTTGCTTGTATATGGTCGCAATGCATGGAGACACCTCTCTTCCTTAAGGAAAAAGAGTGCTCATTTACTAATTGCTGCTGCAATGGCTTGGTTAGAGAGTGAGAAAGCCAGAAAAAGACTGTTTGTTTGTCCCCAGCTACCGTGGTGTGATGGAGAGAGAGGTAAAAAAAAAACAAAAAAAAAAGACTGTCCGTTTGCCCAGCAGTCCGTTTGTCCGGGTAGTCCGTTTGTCCGGGTGTCCGTTTGTCCGACTGACCCGTTACCAGTCTGGTCTGGCGTGTGTTTGGAGAGAGAAAGCTAAAAAAAAAGAGTGGCCATTGCTTGTATACATACAGTGGCATGCGGCGGTGAGCCGTGAGTCAGCGGCTAAAACCATCATGGGCGGGGCTCACTAGGTAGCTGGGCGGGGGGGGGGGGGCTCACTAGGTAGCTGGGCGGGGGGGGGGGGCTCACTAGGTAGCTGGGCGGGGGGGGGGGCTCACTAGGTAGCTGGGCGGGGGGGGGGGGGCTCACTAGGTAGCTGGGCGGGGGGGGGGGGGCTCACTAGGTAGCTGGGCGGGGGGGGGGGCTCACTAGGTAGCTGGGCGGGGGGGGGGGGGCTCACTAGGTAGCTGGGCGGGGGGGGGGCCCACTTTTAGGCCACTGGCTCAACGACTCACCGTTCTCCCGGGGCACTCTATGCAGGCTTAAGTCAATCTTTGCAATTCTGTGTGACGTCATTGATGGGTCAAAATACACAGCAGGCCAGCTCTAACCATGTCTCTATGAACCCTTTGCTGTCCGGGTGCTTGGGTGCTCAAGTGCTCGAGTGCTCGAGTGCTCGAGTGCTCGAGTGCTCGAGTGCTCGAGTGCTCGAGTGCTCAAGTGCTCGGGTGCTCGGGTGCTCGGGTGCTCAAGTGCTCGGGTGCTCAAGTGCTCGGGTGCTCGGGTGCTCGGGTGTCATTTTGTCCGTGTACCATTTTGTCCGGGTGTCATTTTGTATGGCTGCCCGTTTGACTGGTCGTTTGAATGGCCGCCCGTTTGAATGGTTGTTTGAATGGCCGCCCACTCTCCATATTACGTCATTATGACGTTCATATGACGTTCATATGACGTTCATATGACGTTCATATGACCTCCATATCACCTCCATATCACCTCCATATGACCTCCATATCACTTCCATAACACGTCCATAACACGTCCATAACACGTCATAATGACGTCACTGTTTTAGAAACCCCATGGGGCTTCTAAAACAACTCCTCACGTCATTATGACGTTCATGTGACGTTCATATGACGTCCATATGACAACCATATGACGTCCATATGACGTCAATATCACGTCAATATGACGTCAATATGACGTCACTGTTTTAGAAACCCCATGGGGCTTCTAAAACACCTCATGACGTCATTATGACGTCACTTCCTGTTTTAGAACCCCCACTTTCTCCCTACTAACAACGCAGACTCAGTGGCGTCCAGTCATGGAAGAAGCTCAAATAAGACGTGAAACGGAGACGGCTTAGGGATTATAAAAATCAGATGCAGTAGGTCGCAGAGAATAAGAGCAAATACTCCGTTATGTCATTATTGATAAGGGATTGCCATAGCGCGAGACTTTCCGCATATAAATAGGGAGCTAAAATGAGTAGAATTTAAACCAATATCAACAGCAATAAACCACGACAATAAACTAACTAGGATCTACAAAAAAATGGAAATAATTACCTCCCAAAAGTTACAGTAAAGTAGAATGTCCTCAGTGAATGTAATTTGACGTTTGTTTTAGTTACATTCAGTTATAAATAGCTTCGGTAATCAGAGAAAGCAATAAAAGATTTTGGTGGTATTTTGTCCTAGTTTTCATTTCCTTGGTGGTATTATGTCCGGTGGTATTTTGCCCGGTGGTATTATGTCCGGTGGTATTATGTCCGATGGTATTTTGTCTACACCCGTGGAGTGGAGATGCTGTGTGAGTTTGTGTGTGCAGCGTGCCCGCTTATGGAGGGGGAACATACGGGAGCGGGTGTGGAGTGAGTTGCTGTGTGAGTTTGTGTGTGGAGCCTGCCCGCTTATGGGGGGGGGGGGTGCACAGGGGAGCGGGTGTGGAGTGGAGTCATTATTATCGAATAAAATTTCGTTTTCCCAAAGGAGAAAAAAAGAGAAAAACTTGGAAAAAGAGATGGGGGATGGGTAATCTTAGATTGAGACGGGCTCTGCTCGGAGTACCCATTTCGTTAAAAGGGGAGTACCTTTCATCAAATAGAAAACTGGTTGTTTGAAAACTGCAATCCGCTTCCAAAAGAAAATGATTTAAAGCTTGTACACTCGTATGGAATGCCGTTTTTACATTTATTAGTGAATTATTGATATCAAAAATTAACTTTTGATATCAAAAATTGATTTTTTGATATCAAGAATTAATTTTTGATCTCAATAAATCCATATTTTGATATCAAGAATTCATTTTTGCTATCTGTAATTGTATTCTTGATATCTCTAAATGTATTCTTGATCTCAAAAAATAATTTTTGATATTAATAAATATTTAGAGATATCAAGAAATATTTATTGATATCAAAAATGATTTAATGATATCTAAAATTGATTTGTAGAGATCAAAAATTCAATTCTTGATAGCAAAAATGAAATATTTGAGAGCAAAATATTAATTTTGAGCTCACTAATTGATTTTCTGTATATTGATATCAAGAATTTATTTCAGATATCATTATTTCAGACTGATACATTTTTAATTTGTATTTTGAAATCTGCAAACGATTTTTTGATCTCAAAAACTGATTCTTGATATCAAAAAATCAGTCTATTTTTTTTAAATAAAAAATTCGGAAACCACATCTATAAATAAATAATGGCTGTCCTTGTATACAGAATCTTTATTTTAATTTTTTACTGTACAAAAAAGAAGCAATTCTTGAGATCAAAAATTATGTTGTTATTATTGATCTCAATAATTCAAATTTTCATCTCCAAAATTTAATTGACGATTCGTTATATTTTATGTGAATGTTGTCTCCCGTAAGATTTTTTAGGTTTGTAAAATTGATTTTTTGATCTCAAAAATAAATTTTTGCCATCTAAAATTCAATTATTGATAGCAAAATATAAATTAATGAGATCTAAATTGATTTATTGATATCTCTAAATATATTTTGATATCAAAAATAAGCATTAAATGTTAAAATGGCATTCCATACACTCGTGCTTTTAAATGTAAATGTCTGGTTGGTTTTCGTTTGTATTTAAAATATGTAACGAATTTAACATTGCGCGTATTTTTCAAACTTGGCTTTCCGCGTTGAAGGACCGTTTCAAAATATCATGTTAACCAACATGCATGTGAGCCCCCCCCCCACCCCCCACCCCCCCCCCCCAGTCCAGGCTATGCTTTTTTTATAACTGTGCAGAAGCACTTTGTATATTTCTATTCTTGTATTGGGGTAAACATATTTGATCAGCGATGCAAAAAAAACAAAACAAACTATCTTCATTAAAGGGATGGTCGAAAGAGTCAGTGGGCGTTGATTTTAAATTCCGTGACAAGAGATCTAGCATCCTGCATTCGTTCAGCCAAGGCAGTCTGAGCCAACGCCAATTTCCCCTAACCACCCCTAGCCGGAATCCAGCCCGAGACATAGGGATCAATAGACCAACTCCCTAAAGAACTCAACTAACTGCCCCTCCCCCCTCCCCCCTCCCCCCCCCCAAACAACGGACCTAGGCATTACCAAACCAACGCTCTAACCAACTGAGCTAACCGTCACCGTCCACCACCCCAACCACAGACCTTGGCATTACCAAACCAACCCTCTAACCAACTGAGCTAACCGTAACCGCCCCCTCCCACCAACTACGGACCTAGGCATTACCAAACCAACCCTCTAACCAACTGAGCTAACCGTCACCCCACTTGTTCACTAGTAGGACTGTAGCTGAAGGCGAAATGGGCATTTACTGACCAGTCACTTACTCTCCAGTTACTTTCCCACTCGTGGTTAGCACGTCATTACCGAAAGCCATCCATAGTGAGATGTGGTATGCTGTTACCGGGGGTTTCCAAAAAAAAAAAAAAAGCCCAGGGCTTCTATTTGGAAACTGGCCAATTTCAGGTGCTCATTTAGAAACCAAATAGAAGCCCCGGGGCTTCTATTAGGGGTTTGCCTCGCATCAAAGGATTAAGTGCACCGTGTCTGCATTGCGAGTAAACACAAGTTCTAAAAATACTTGCGGGGAAGGAGGGCAACATCACGCCGCCCATTTCAGTTATGGGCCCGTTATATTTCCAGTAATACTCCAGAGTAAAGGTGGCAGTGAGGAGGGGGGTGTCTGCTCGCCTTGTGCAAAACACAGGATTAAGCAACGACGCAGAACATGTCTAGGGGCTGCCTCATATCAAAGGATTAAGTTACCGTGTCCATATGCGAGTAAACACGAGTTCTAAGAAGACTTGCAGGGAAGGGGGGCTTTTATCAGGAAACGAATTTGTCAGGTCTTTATTTGAACTCCAAATAGAAGCCCCGGGGCTTCTATTGGGAAACAGGTTCCTAATACGAGCCCCAGGGCTTTTATATGGGGGAGCTTCTTTTCGGAAACAGGTTCCTAATACGAGCCCCAGGGCTTTTATATGGAGGAGCTTCTTTTCGGAAACTCCCGGTACACAGTAGGGCTTTTCCTCGGAGAGAAATGAACTATTTGCTCCTGACTATAATTGCCGGTTGTTCACTATTAATGTAATGGATTCGGCCAGGGGGATAAGCAGAGGGGCCCGTCTTGCCATCCATCCAGCCTCCATGGCAATATGGATAATAATGAACACTGAAATATCCCAGTGGTTTATAGATGTCGAGGATGATAATAAATCGCCCTTTTACAACTATATAGCAAAGACAAAAACATGAAAGGAATAAAACTAAGAAAATAATATTCATTCGGTTTAATCTACTTTGTAACGGCTGCTCTTTTTTATAGCGGGGATCGTATCAGCGAAGGGGTCTTGTCCGCCAGGGGTTATGGAACGGCGCGATGATCTTTCCGATTTCTAGCAGGTGTCAATGCATGTAAGGCCCTTTCAGATGTTTTTTTTTTTTTTTAACGGAGCGTCCTGGTCTGAATGCCTCTGCACGATTTATTGTAGTTAACAAAAAAAAAAAAACTTTCAAAGCGGAATATTTCAGTGTTAAAAATATAATACACATAGATTTATTTGAATGCAGGATCACATAGCTTATTGTGCACGCAGGTACACCCAATGTTAACAGTCACAGTTAATGTTTACAGTCTCCAGTGCCGTCTGTACACAGAAAAAGCCTGTTGTGATTCTCAGAAATTTAATCCTGTTATTGACAGCTGTCAGCTTTGAAATCAAACAGCAACATTATAGGCCGTATTTTTTCGAGGTAATAAAGAAGACATCAACAACAGGTGATAAACATGATAAAATAGGTACGCCACACAATAATTTGCCTTATCTATATAACAATTCATTGTTTTTGGATCTTCTCTTTTTGTTGGTCGTTGGTAATTACCTACAGTATTTGCCCTATAATGTGGTTCTTTATTAGCTTGACCGCCAGAGTCAGTAATCATGAGGTATTCATTTATCTGATTACTTGGCCTGGGTGAAATATACCAATCCAGGGGTGAGGGATAACCACAAGTTAGTTCAATATATTTCAAAGTTTTCTATTCTCATTTTGAAAGAAACATGCATTGGGGAAAAACGCAAAAATGTTCCTGTAGTTTTAGTATAAAATATTCGTGTCGACTAAACTTGAACCGTTCCTGTAAGAGACGATGTTCCTGTAAACTAAATCTAAGGTGTTCCTATATTCTGAAATGTTTCTGTAATCTAAAATGTTTCTGTACTCTAAAATGCTCCTGCAATCCAAAATGTTCCTGCAGTAAATAGCGTCTTTTTTTTTTAATTTATTAAGCCACCACGTTCTTATGACACATAAACGTGCGCTGTCATTTTGCATAAAACGAAATATAGAAGGAAAATAAACATATCGGATGATAGGTAAAATTTTGCGAAGCACTCTTCATCACCAAATAAACGCTAATGGAACCAAAAAAGTATTTGTGTTGTGTTGTGATATAGGCAAATACAATGTATACATAAGTTTAATCATATAATAAATTACCTACTTATTTTTGTGCTCAATGAATTAATAAAATAAATCGGAACATTCCTAATGCATTACTTTTCTAATTGTATTACGTTTTCACTTGTGTGACTTTTCTACTTGTATTACGTTTTCACTTGTGTGACTTTTCTACTTGTATTACGTTTTCACTTGTGTGACTTTTTTTACTTGTATTACGTTTTCATTTGTGTGACTTTTCTACTTGTATTACGTTTTCACTTGTGTGACTTTTCTACTTGTATTACGTTTTCACTTGTGTGACTTTTTTACTTGTATTAAGTTTTCACTTGTGTGACTTTTCTACTTGTATTACGTTTTCACTTGTGTGACTCTTTTACTTGTATTGCGTTTTCACTTGTGTGACTTTTCTACTTGTATTACGTTTTCACTTGTGTGACTTTTTTTACTTGTATTACGTTTTCACTTGTGTGACTTTTCTACTTGTATTACGTTTTTACTTGTGTGACTTTTCTACTTGGATTACGGTTTCACTTGTGTGACTTTTCTACTTGTATAACGTTTTTACTTGTGTGACTTTTCTACTTGTACTACGTTTTCACTTGTGTGACTCTTCTACTTGTATTGCGTTTTCACTTGTGTGACTCTTTTACTTGTATTGCGTTTTCACTTGTGTGACTTTTCTACTTGTATTACGTTTTCACTTGTGTGATTTTTTCTACTTGTATTACGTTTTCACTTGTTTGACTTTTTTTACTTGTATTACGTTTTCACTTGTGTGACTTTTCTACTTGTATTACGTTTTTACTTGTGTGACTTTTCTACTTGGATTACGGTTTCACTTGTGTGACTTTTCTACTTGTATTACGTTTTTACTTGTGTGACTTTTCTACTTGTATTATGTTTTCACTTGTGTGACTTTTCTACTTGTATTACGTTTTCACTTGTGTGACTTTTCTACTTGTATTATGTTTTCACTTGTGTGACTTTTCTACTTGTATTACGTTTTCACTTGTGTGACTTTTCTTCTTGTATTACGTTTTCACTTGTGTGACTTTTCTACTTGTATTACGTTTTCACTTGTGTGACTTTTCTACTTGTATTACGTTTTCACTTGTGTGACTTTTTTTACTTGTATTACGTTTTCATTTGTGTGACTTTTCTACTTGTATTACGTTTTCACTTGTGTGACTTTTCTACTTGTATTACGTTTTCACTTGTGTGACTTTTTTACTTGTATTAAGTTTTCACTTGTGTGACTTTTCTACTTGTATTACGTTTTCACTTGTGTGACTCTTTTACTTGTATTGCGTTTTCACTTGTGTGACTTTTCTACTTGTATTACGTTTTCACTTGTGTGACTTTTTTTACTTGTATTACGTTTTCACTTGTGTGACTTTTCTACTTGTATTACGTTTTTACTTGTGTGACTTTTCTACTTGGATTACGGTTTCACTTGTGTGACTTTTCTACTTGTATTACGTTTTCACTTGTGTGACTCTTCTACTTGTATTGCGTTTTCACTTGTGTGACTCTTTTACTTGTATTGCGTTTTCACTTGTGTGACTTTTCTACTTGTATTACGTTTTCACTTGTGTGATTTTTTCTACTTGTATTACGTTTTCACTTGTTTGACTTTTTTTACTTGTATTACGTTTTCACTTGTGTGACTTTTCTACTTGTATTACGTTTTTACTTGTGTGACTTTTCTACTTGGATTACGGTTTCACTTGTGTGACTTTTCTACTTGTATTACGTTTTTACTTGTGTGACTTTTCTACTTGTATTATGTTTTCACTTGTGTGACTTTTCTACTTGTATTACGTTTTCACTTGTGTGACTTTTCTACTTGTATTATGTTTTCACTTGTGTGACTTTTCTACTTGTATTACGTTTTCACTTGTGTGACTTTTCTTCTTGTATTACGTTTTCACTTGTGTGACTTTTCTATTTGGATAACTTTCAATTTGTGCTATTTTTCTATTTGTGTTGTTTCCTTAATTTATTACTTTTTTCTATTTATTTTATTATTTGACTACTTATATTATTTTTCTACTTTATTAATGCAATGTATTTTTGAATCCACAATAAAACACATTCACCCTTTATCGCGTTGACCCATGCTAGCGCAAAATCCTGGGGAGAGAGTGCGCTTGTCCAACTGTTAAAACCTGACATGATCAAAAGTCAATCTTGGGTATCGTCTTTGTTTTGTTTTGTTTCTCGTTGAAAACTAAAGTTAAGACGCTAATTACAATGACTTTGAATCAACTTAAATATCAGTAACGGTATGTGCACTATTGTCGACGTCGATATTTTACGTTGTTTCAAAGTTGTTGACTCAACAACTTGCATCATCTTTATACTCTTGATGCATCAAGTGCTGCTTAAACAGTAATAATGTTCATTTCGTTATTACAAGTAAATATACCTAATTAAGCAACAACGTACCATCTGAAATACACGTGTGACCTTAGAATCCGGCGCCATTGCCCAGCTTCGCGGGCATGTTTCGTATTTGCTTTCCATCAAATAAAGCAATTCGGAACAATGCGTTTTATTGGCTGTGTGACATTTCGACTTTATTTTAACGTTCTTATTACGTGGCTGGATAGAATACATTTTATATACTTCTATACTTATTTAATATGTTATTTGTTGAAATGCCGCTAAATAAAACCTTTTAGACTGCCCATACTGATGCATGTCCGGTCTTTAAAAGATTCATTTTTTAATTCAGTATTGCCAGAAAGCATACAATAAGTTGGCGGGTAATAGAAATTTATTGAACCACAGCAATCACATAGGCGTCTTACCGATTCTTTTTATTTGTATCATAGTTCAAACGCAAGTATGCATTTTTCATAACGGTATGTATTTGCTGCATTTACACTTTTTGTTTCTTCAATGATTTATTTGGCATTTGTTTAGGGTCACCAACACAACAGAAAATGGTATGGTATGGTAATAGTAATGGTAATTACAATATATATATATATATATATATATATATATATATATATATATATATATATATATATATATATATATATATACGAACGTGTCTACGAGATAAGAAACAACTTGCTGTATTAGGATCGGTTATGATATCATTTGGACAATAGGGGAGGGGTTAATAGCATAATACTAAAAGACAATGAAGGGACTTTCTGGACATAATGATATAGATACCTTGCGTTTATGCCATATTGATGTGATATTATATTACTAATCCGTCGAATAAACTTGACTCGTAGACTTGACATTTATTCAAAACTGATAAGCAGACTAAAGAAATCTTAAATTGTGTATTCACATGATTTTTTGTGATTATTTATCCATTGGTTTATATTATGATGAAGTCGCATAACATACAACAAAAATACGAACAAAAGCAATGTACAGCAAATGTTGAAATTGAGCAATAGTGTTCAAACTTGCAATGTTAAACGCTTTATGGTGCATTTTGTTCGAAAATGACATCTGATACGCAGTGAGAGATACTTTACTAAATAATAAAAATGCGTAATTCAATTGCTTGAGTATAACAGGTATGATTAATTAAGTGTAATATAATAAATGATTAGTCTTTTGTATGCGAAGAGTTCATCAGGCAAGAACTTATTTTCATTAATATCGTCTGAGAAACTATTCTGCCACGTCCAAACAGACAATAACACTTTAGTTATCACACCCCTGCATTGCCCTCCAGGATTGCAAAACCAATGTTCATTTCCTGTATGTTATTAAAACATTATTTATAAACCCTAAACTGAAGTATTGAAATGAAACATGTGACAGTGTTCCATTTTACTGCAAAGGATAAGCTCTATGAGTTGCCTGAGGGTGAGTAACCTAAAAGGATTGGCCTCTTTTTGTTTTGTAATATGTTTAGTACTGTGCTTTGTTTAAAGCACTATAGAACTGGCGATATTGTGGGGTGTCTGTTAACTGAGATTGCCACAATGTTTTTTCCGCTTCATAGTTGGATTGTTGTATTTTTGTAATTGTGCAGTCCATAATTCAGGTAACGACCAGAAGACACATCTCTTTTGAAGTTCTGAATGACTTCACGAATAAGTCTTGCAACATTCTCAAAACCGTGACCGACCCAATGATCCTTACATATATATTCTAATGAGTCATCATCTATTAATGGATCTAGAAATGCAACAACGGCAGAATGCTGTTCTACTTCAACGGATACTTTGTATTTTGCAAAGCTGAAATATGTTTTTTGCATCATATCCAACAAGCAAAGAGTTAGTGTAGTAGATGTAAACTTCTGTCTTAAATCGCTGTCATGTAGCGCGATTAGAAGATGAAGGAAACAGAGTCGGAGATGAAAACTTCTCACAATCGGACTATAACCATAAAGTTCAAGGCTCTTTAATCTATCCAGCAAGTTCGCATACTGAGGAAATGTACGGTAAATGTTATTTTGAAGTAAATATTTGGCCACTCTATATCCCCTCTTTGTTTCTTCATTGACGCCCTCCAATATCCTGTTTACAAGTAATCCCGTGTCATACTTATAATCCCGAGATGGTGATAATAGAGTCACAAGATCAGATATGGTGTTTTTGGAAAGATCGTGACTTTCTAAGTATTTTTCAGCATTTTTAGTATACTTGACAGTGTGTTTCACATCAGTGGTTATTTTGTAGGCAGGCACCAAGTCAACGGTACATCCAAACGCATCAGAACAATTTCTCGTGCTTTTAAATTCCATAACAAGTGTAATGCACACCCTTTGCTGATTAATCGCATGTATCTTACACAGCTTTTTTTCTTGTAATGTATTCCCTTCTTCTATAATTTCACAAATCAGAGAACAAAGTTCCTTAAACTCACTCTGCTTGTTGTCTCCATAATTTAACATTAACAAAAAGTCTGCTTCGTACGGTAAAGCAACTTTAAAACCTGTAAAGAAGCTCCCAGTTGGTAAACAGGTGATGTCCGTTATGGATGAATCGCTTTGTCTGAGTTTGACACATATATTGTTTATAACTATTTCAATAGCTTTGACTACCTCTTCGTGTTCTTTCTGATTTGGCCTGATAGTGACTTTGTTATCGATTGCCAAAATGGCGTCTTCTAGTTTCTCTTGATTTATTTCTTCTTGTTCAATAGTTCTCAAAAAAGCAGAAACATTATATGTTAAAGCTTGTTTGTGTTTTACATCCAGTACATTTTCAGAAGTACTTCTCATTTTATACATTCTTGCTACGGATATATATATATCGCCCTTTGCAAAATCCGCATTTGCATCAGTTTGATCTTCACAGAGCTTCGTCTAAAATAAACGAAAACATTATGCAGATCAGTATTTCTAAAAGAAAACATTAGATAGTTTCATAATAAAATAAGGTATTGTTTGTCGGGATACTTACATAAATTAATAATAATAATATATAAGAAAACAATTATCTCATTATGTAACAATGCTCATCATCTACCCCTCAATGTTTTCAAACATTTCGTCTACGGTGTTGTTACTTACGATCTTCGTTTGTGAAAACTCAACTTGGAGCTTGTTCTTGTCAAAACTGCGAGCCTCTAAAATAAAAATTCTTTAAGTTGAATCGTTATTCTACTACAAGAGAAACCAAGCATTTAGACTGATACGCTTTGGTATGAATACCAATTAGTTCAAATATATTCTGCTGTCTTGATCTATAAGTTCATTCAATTCGATGTAAAACGCTAATTTTCATAATTCTACTTTATTGTCTGTATGTATGCAATTTAATTTCTTAAAAGTGGCATTAGAGGTAGCTGTTTTTGAAGTAGTTAGATCGTCAATCACAGATCAGCTATTACATATATTGACTATCGCAATTAAAGGTACCTGCTTTGTTTTCAACAAGGTTTGATGCAATCTTGCAAGGCTGATTTTTTGTTTCTGCAGATTGTTCAGTGCCGCTGATTCTATCCAGGAAATTTTTAATTTTGTTTTGCGCAAGTTTCAACTGCACAATATTTAAAGCAGTACGTCCGGTTCTATCGCGAATGTTTTTGTCACAGTTAGGGAATGAAGTCAGTAATTCCACTGTACCAAAATGGCTTTTTAGTGCTGCTAAATGGGTGGCAGTGTTACCATCGCTGTCTTGCCAGTTGGGGTTAGCTCCATACTCCATTAGTTTTTTTACAATGCGTGTATAGTCAAATTCTGACGCGATATGCAAAGGTGTCCTATACGAATTTGAACGTCCTTCAGAGTGCACCTGGACGTTAACCCAAGCGCCATAATGGATTAACTTGTATACCACATCAGTATGTCCACCAAGACAAGCAAGATGCAAGGATGTCACTCCACTCTTTGCTGCTGCATCAACAAGAGCTCCGCATCCAAGGAGTACTCCCACTGTTTCGGTATGACCATTTTGTGAGGCAAAATGCAGTGGCATTCCTCCGTCTGTCTTTTGTGCATTTGCATTGGCTCCAGCGTCTAATAGTATATTTACAAGTTGTGTATTTCCCTTCTCTGCTGCAATATGAAGAGGTGTAGCACTATTATTAAGTGTACATATATTGGTGGCAGCACCATGCTTCAATAACATTTGTGCCAGATCTATATAAACATTGCCCAGAAAGAAGGAAAGATGATGCAAAGGTGTCAAGCCGTTTTCATCACGTGAATCAACATTTGCTCCATTTTCTAACAGCACTTGCACTACTTCCTTGTGTTTGTGGCGTACTCCAAAATGTAGTGGTGACGACTGATAAATTCCTCCCGCATTTGCATCAGCTCCTTGCTTTAATAATACTCGTATCATTTCAGCATGCCCTTCTTCAGCAGCTATGTGTAGAGGCATTCCTTTATTTTGCTGACGAGCGTGCACATCCGCTCCTCCTTCTAACAATACTTTCATTGCATCGATCATGTTATATTTGGATGCTACATGTATCGCCGTCCATTCCAGCTCATCTCTTGCGTTGGCATTGGCACCGTTTTCTAATAGTAGTTTGATAAGCGACGGGTGACCGTGCTGCGTAGCTACATGTAAAGGTGTGCACTTGTGTGACTCACGTGCATGTATATCAGCACCATGTTTTAACAGAATTTCAGCTATCTTTCTGTGTCCTTTTTGTGAAGCGGAATGTAAAGCCGTCCATTCACCATTTGCACACGCGTTAACATTAGCCCCGCAATGCAAAAGCAGAGGAATTAACTCAACTTGTCCAAAATGAGAAGACATATGCAAAGGCGTGTAGTTTCCATCGTTACGTGGATCAATTTCAGCCCCATGATTCAGAATGAGCTGGGCCGTCTTTCTATGTCCGTTCTGTGCGGATATGTGAAGCACACTCAAGCCGTTGTTATCCCGAAAATTAACATTGGCTCCCTTGCTTAAGAATTCTTCAAGCAAAATGTTATTCCCGTCTTGTGCTGCGAGGAAAAGAGGTGTCCATTTGAAAATGTTACATGCATGAAGGTCAGCACCATGTTTTAACAATATCTTGGCAACATCGAGATGCCCATGCAATGCGGCCCAGTGAAGTGGCGTGTAATCATCATGCTTATCTTTCGCATTACACTCCCCTCCATGTGCTAACAGTACTTTCATCACATCCGCATGTCCATTTTGTGCAGCAACGTGCAGAGGAGTTGATCCTTTAGACGTTATTGAACCAACATAAGCTCCTTTCTGTAACAGAATCTGAATTACTTCTAAGTGTCCAGATTGAGCTGCAACATGTAAACTCGCCCATGCCTGCTCGTCTTTCTCGCATGCATTGACATCAGCTCCAGCCTCTGAAAGTACCTTAACCACCTCTGTGAGTCCCTTTGCCGAAGCAAGATGAAGAGCTGTACTTTTCTGTGTAAAGATATTGACATCAGCACCACTTTTTAGCAGTAACTGCACAGCGTCACGCCATCCAGTCTCTGCAGCATTGTGCAGAGCCGCATATTGCTCTTTGTTACGTGCCGCAATATTAGTGCCATTATCCAGGAGCACCTGCATTACTCCAGTGTGCCCAAGAGAAGCTGCAAGATGAAGAGGTGTGTTGTCATGTTGATCCAAAGCATTGATATTTCCGTACCACGTTATTAATGTTGCCACGCAATTCTCATGTCCTCTTTCTGCAGCGAAATGAATTGATGTTCGATCAAACTGACCACGTGTTTCAATGTTTAGCCCAAGGTCTAGAAAGAGTTTTATTGCGTCACAATGGCCAAATACAGGCAGCCCTGTGAATTGGAAGCTGGCTGTATTTATTTTTAGCAAACAACAGAGATTTGTTATGCTTCAGCAGCAAGTTTATTTTGCTTAATCTATCAACTTGACTTGCACATGCGACGTGCAATGGTGTAAATTCTGCATCTTCACTAATGTCCACTTCAGCTCCACATCTAATAATGTCACGCACAACTTGGCTATCAGCAAAATAGCATGCCCTACATAATGCTGTAGTTGTATTTTGGTAGTCCAGTAACCCGTGATTTCTTAAATACACAGCCTTAACAGGATTGTTAATAAATAAACCGACAGAACCATTCTTTAAAATACTGTCTAACACAACTTTGTCGCCATCAATAATAGCTTGAGATAATTTAATTTCTGACATTTTTCAGTGGTTCTTTTTCCAAACTTTTTCCAACGTTTAGTTGTTGACCAGCATTTTTAGCTTTGCATCAATCTTCAGGGCTATTGATTGTTTCTTTCTTTGTAATCACAGGACTAAAATGCAACAAACCAAAAACTAAAACAACAGTAAGGCTGTAATCAATAAGCATCTTTTCTTCATATATTAAAATTATATTATATTATATTATACATATATTAAAATAATTTTGTTTAGTTTACTTTTGTTATGTGATTTATAACGTAAAATATTAAAATAAAGAATGGTGTCTTGTTCCGAACGTACCAGTATTAAACTGGTATGAAGCAATGTCGTTTTGTCAACCTATTGTCCGTTGCAGAGCTATTATCCTTATTCCCACGAGCCAAGTTGCGAGTTGTTTTCTTATGTGATATCCATTTAATCACTTACGCACTTTTAAGGTTGTTTATGTGGTAGTTTTATCATTGCTGTTTGTTCGTAATCGCAATGGTTTGTCTTTAATATCGGAAATATATCTGGTGTGCTGGTAAAAGATATAAATCTTTGCATATAACTTGGTCCTTCGAACTTCATAACAGCAACAAAGTACAATGGTTGCTATATTACACAGGAATCGATATACTACACGTAATAATAATGAATCTTATATATGCCTAGCGCAAGGGATTTGTGCCATGATTTGACTAATCAATACGCATGGGGCAAAGTATTATGTGGCTATGAATATACATAGGCGAAAGGTCTTGTTTTCCCAACTGAAGTTGCCAGGGGTTATTATTAAAACATAACAGGTGGCTAAGATACGATCTGAGTTTGGATAGCTAACCTTATTTTTATCGACTACTGAAATATGGCTCTTTGGATTATGCTTAATCTTTTTAGCATCACGCAGATAACACATTTCAAATTTCTTTTGGCGAAGTACGCTTACTGAATTTATTTCATGTTTTGTTTGTGACCGCTTGGTATGCCAACAAGTACAAAGAGGTTTTGAAAGTAGGTGTCTTTTCTTCTTGACAGTGATCCGCCTTTTTCCCCTGCCTTCCTATAACCATACTAATTCTAGGAGCATCAAACTTTGCATATATGTAGCAATTAATCTGAAGATATGCTCTTAGCTGCGTATTCCCACTTGCAAACTAGAAGTTTCTGAACTTTTTTCGTTTTTCTCTTTTTCCGTTTGGATACTTAAAATAAAAATCTTCCTACAGTTTTTGACAGAGGAGATGAAATTTGGCACAGTTGTAGGGGATAACGAGGACTCGGTGAATTTGCAACTTTTTACGTCAAGGGTCAAGGTCGAAATCAAATTCAGGTCAAAGTTATTTTTTCCTTAAAATGGTTTCCAGAAAACTCCTCCTACCGTTTAAGCCAGCGAAGCTTTATATTGGTACATTTATAAACAATCATGAGCTCTCGGTCAAACTGCAAATATTATTACCTTAACTTCAAAGATCAAGGTCACAGTGAGGCCAAAATATTTTTCAACACGTCTTTTGTGAAAGTAGCCATAAAAAGTGCTCATATCCCACTTTGGACATATAAAACGTACTCAGTGCAGGGCAACCTACCATCCTAAATTATGACCTTGACCTTATGTGCCGTTAACGATAGAACGTATCTCAAAAACGATTAGAGATTTTGAGCTCATTTTCAACCCTTTGCGGCTGAACAGCGTTACATAATAGGTACCTCATTGACTTTGACCTTCTCGGTAACGGTCAAAGTAAAAAAACTGAAAGCCGAGTCTTATCTCGAAAACGGTTAGAGATAGAGCGATTTTGAGCTCAATTTTGTTCGTTTGGGTCTAAACAAGATCACATAAGAGGTACCTCGTTGACTTGACCTAAAAAAATCGGAAGTTGACTATTCTCTCTAAAACAGTTAGAGATAAAGCGGTTTTGAGTTCAATTTTGACTGTTTCTGCCTACACAACGTATATATAAGCGGTACCTCAATGACCTTGACCTCGGTCGCGGTCAAGGTAAAAAGCCGAAAGTTGATTATTATTTTGAAAACGGTTAGAGCAATTTTGAGCTCATTTTCGACCGTTTGGTCCTAAACAACGTTACATAAGAGGTGCCTCGGTGACCTTGACCTTCTTGGTCACGAAGAAGTTGACCATTATCTCGAAAACAATAAACTATAGAGAGATTTTGGGTTCATTGTCCACCCATTGGTGCTTCTTGGTCATAATTTCATACAAGTATCCTCTTTAATGGTTTCTGCAAGTTAGTCATTTCGCTATCCAGAGAAAATCTGTCTAGTTGTAATCTGTTTTATTTTTATAGTTAAAATAGAAAGAAAAACCGCTTTTAAAAAAGGAATTGTGCATTAATCAGTGTCGCAGCTTTTGACACTTTGCTAATAATGCCACATGCAGTGATAAATTGTGTTGGTTTTATAGGTGTGAATTGTAGAGCCAAAACCTAACTTGCTTGAATTTAATATATCAATGGGTATTACGTGTTGCGTACAATTATTGACTTTTTTCTGATGCAAAGAAAACTTTCAAAGCATAAAAGGGTCATAAAGAAATAAATAAAACATGACATAGGCTAAGGATTATGACATGTGTATGTTCTTTTTCTAGTAATGATTTTAACTCACAGAGTTGTTTCAAAACTGAGTGACTGTAAAGCAAAATAAAACAAAGAGTTACAATATTACTCGAAGGGAGAAATTTATTTAATAATTTCATTTTCTGGCGTAGATACATATGTTGCCTTAATCAGTCCTAAAAATAATGAACTTCATTGTAGTCAATATACAGCTATTTATAAATACTCGCCCATGTTAAAATATAATGGCAATGAAATGAAACTACCATTCAGATATTTTGCTACACTCATTCTGATGTCTGAACAAAGAATGAAAATGCAAATCCCAACTTAAACAGATTGTTTTCCGGTGAAAGAAATCCAGATGTATGCAAGAGGGACTGGAATCATATTCGGGTCCTCACTTTACCTCAAAATAATTTGCGAATTAATGAATGCTACGCCAGGCAAAGCGCTTTGCCCAGTTTTGTAAATCATTCAGGTACTACGTCATAACAACGTTTGCATTATCAATTGTTATCAATTGTTTTTGTCATAACACTGAATGGACGAAAGTTACCAGAAATCACTGCTTACAAAGCGTTATAAGAAACATTGAAAACTTATTGTAAAATCTGGGTTTTTAATTAAAAGTATATCCCAAATTTCTCTTTCAGATAAGAAAGAAAGTTGTAGTCTGAAAGTACTAGCGTTGGTAGGAATAACAATATTGATTATACAGTTCGTGATTTGCTGTGGCATGGGAACTTATCTTGTTATAAACGCAGGTAGGTCTTTATGCGATATGTTTTTATATAGTTCAGTTTTTAAATATCTCAAATGCATTTCTGATCTAAAACATTGTTGAAAAATCTGTTAAAACTTCTACTGTATTAAAAATATTTGCAGACACACTTAAATTTATATGCTTGTTCAGTGAAACGTGCTATATATCTAATACATGAAATCTACCATTTAGTTAAATGTATAGGTTATTATCAGTAAATATAAGCATTTATTGAACATTGACTTGTTTGAATTGGATTTATTTACAAGCGGCAAAAGAATCGGGCAGCGAGGATGCATTAACGAATGTGAAACCTATCCAATCCCAAATTATTCAATCAATGTGGTTGAGCCTGGAAAACAAACGTTCAGAGGATCAACCCCTTTGGAGTAAGATTTTTCATTTAAATTTCGATATGAAATAAAAGGGTTGGCAATGGCACATTAATAGGTTGCTTGCTTTGCATGAGTAAGTGTTATTTCACAAGTAGCGACGTAAAATTTGCGTTTCCTGTATTCCAGATTCATAAATAGATAAACAATAATTCAACAACTGCTAATTGTGAGTAATATGAGTTAGTTAAGGATTGTTTTAAAAATCTTCTTTGGCCGCATTCGACAGGGTTAGTAATATAATTTTTATATTGTCCAATATAAACACGAGGCCTAAGTCAATTTTTGTCTCAAATTTGGAGGGGTGGACAGGTTGTAGTGCCTGTTTCCCACCTGAATTCGCCACTAAAACACTATATAGAGTAAAAAAGAGAAATGTCATATATGTTATGAAATGTCGGATAGTTAACTCAATTCAACACCAAAGTACATTTTTGTTGCAAAAGTTTCATTTCAATGCTATACTGGGAAACAGTTCTTAAATAAAACGCCTTATATCCAAGGTTTTTGCACCTCTGAATCGTGCTTCAAGAGGATAGCAGAGACGACGACTTGGGAGAAGGCTAGACTGTACTGTCAATCAACCGGAGGACGCCTGGCTGAAATATATGACGACAGTGTTAACAATCACATGCTACAAATGGCTAAAGGTAACACGTTGTAATATATGACCGGCATAACTTTATTTACTGAATGCTCAACAGCTATGGAACTAATCAATTTTTATATTCGTTTAGCTTTTCAGCAGGTACGATTTGCGAATAGGAATTTCAATGAACCAAAATATTGAAGTCCTTATATCAGCAGTTTTAAATTTAATTTTGCTGTTCCCTGTTTTAAGTTCATAGCTTCAAGGAATAACTGTGACTCGCGTCCAATTTGTAAAGCAAAATAACTTACAGTTAAGTATTTGCCCAGACAGCAATCAAACTAACGCACAGTCGGGCAATTGTCCAGATATTTATTAGGAAGATGCTTGGCTTCATCAGTTATCAAGGTATTTTAAAAATGTAATATATAGTAACTTTATTTGTTTGACATTTTTTGGAACGAAGCAATATTTTTTATTATTTATCTATATGTTGTCAAAGCCACAAATCAGTCATTCTGGATTGGAGGTACTGACAGAGAAAACGAAGGCGTCTGGAAATGGGACCAAAGTAAAAATTCGTTTGAATACACGGCCTGGGCTCGGTATAGACCAAACAATGACGGTGGAAATGAGCATTGTCTGGAATTTTCCATTATTTTTGCCCAGAATTTGGGTGGAGCTTGGAATGACCTACCATGTTATGAGAAAAAGATGTTTCTCTGTGAATACTTTTTTTAATTGTTTAAGTTAATGCCATACACATACATCTAACACGAGATTAATTCATACCACTAAAGCTGTAATGGCGTAATATTGCGTACTCAGCATAAATACACATTTTAATAGTGGTTTTTATTTATTTATTTATTTTTTCAAATGTCTATAGTCAAAATCTTTTTTGCAATCTCTTTGCCATCCAAATTTGAAATACATTATTGTCATTGCATGTGATGCTCACTTGTACTTACTTAAAATTAAAGTACTTCTTTTTTCGTCAAATGTAATTGCCTTTGATAACAAATTGTAACTGTAACGCTAATAATTCGAGATGTGCTTTATATTGTTTGTAGATACTTGAATAAATTTGAGTAGCATCCGAAGAATTCTTTATGCTGATTTTGAAATAAAACAGAAAACTTAAGTCAGTCTTCTCTTCAATTGAAACGTTTAGGATTGCTACAAACAGCAAGGATTTCATTAGTAAATGCTGAACATGTCTGTATATTATTAAGAGATAAAGTTTTTTATTTTTAGCACAATAAATTTGATGTCCTAATCTTAAATATTTTTTCGAGATTCCCAATAATAAACGAAATTGCCAGTCATGACACTATATAAGTGTTTGCCCTTACATATACATAACAGACCTTAGGAAGCTTTTATCATGGTCCACGTTAAGTGATGTACTTTGCTACAAGTTATGATTATAATTTCCGACATCAACATCGACATTTTGAATAATTGTTTATCTTAACAACTCAAAATAATTTTTGTATGCATACAAGAACCCATGAAGCCCACAAAATAACATTCACTAAATATAAATATTAATTATGAGGAAGAGGTCTCCCACAAACCCCAAGTAAGTATAAACTGTTCTCTGTCTGCTCCGCTCTTCCGTTACACCCTTGGTGATGTCCTAATTCGGTCAGAAAAATAGCCATAATAATAACTCATGGCTGTATTAGTTCTTTCTCGAACATGTTTACATTGTCAAGACACAAACAAAGATCTATGAAATAGTTTTATAAACAGAGCGTTTTTTGTAGAGCAACAATAAAATCATTCAATTTGGGCATACACAGTTCTACTGTGTAGGTTTGTGGCATGTAAACACAATGTGCCATGATTAGCCACACACCGAAGATCACTCAGTTCCAATTTTGTCCATTTTACAGACTCTAAATACCAGTGATTATTGAGAATTAATCAACTGTAAATATTTTGGGCAACAACAGTCACCTCTGTTAGCTAACCTATATTTATTTGTTTTCAAACTGGTCCAACTAGATACTCCTAGGTTGTTTGTAACTAGGGCTGTTGTATTTATAACATAATTTTAATGCTGTAAGATACAACTTTCAAGCGTAAAGCTCTGAAACATGAAATTCAACATGACATGTATAACAGTGGTGAAATTACTTACACAACAGAATAGATTCTTATACTCATTTGAGCCGCGTTTTTTAGGGGGGGGGCGACTAATTCTGTTGTTGTTGATAGGGTAAAATCCATGTGCTATGCCAATTGAATTATGTTACTCACAAAATCAGAGACCCACGATCAATATTTTATACCATTATATGACTATTAAGTAAAACATCCTGTCAGTTTTCTGTGTTGATGGGACATTTTTCAAATGCTTAATAGAATAATAATGACTATTAACTTATAAAGATCTCTGTGATTAGAAAATATCATTTAGTGTATTTCTTTATTCTGTGAAACAATTCTTATGAGAACAGGCTAACATCTCAAAGTTGTCGTTGTTTATGTAAAATTAACAGAAAAATGAATGCATTTAAATACTGCCTACTGACATGCCATCATCATAAACCTTCATGGGCTCTCAACTACTAAAAGACGACATATAAATACTTAAATACTGTCTGCTGACATGTCATCATCGTGAACCTTCATAGGCTCTAAACTATACTAAATGGCCACTTATAAGTAATACGAGAAATTTCTGCGCATCTGTAAGTGACGTCAAGAGCTTTAATTATGATTTCATTTGCACTTTAAACCCAATGGACAATTGTATATACAATGAGATGCTAGCTATCAGTCGATTTTGTAAAAGACATTGCTGACATTCACCTCTCGTTGGCATCAACAGCTTGATTATTGCCACTGAATCTACCTCACTACATCGGAGTCATCTACAAAGAAGATGGATTCACTGGTGTGACCACATGGATGCCATTCCCTCTGACAGTAGCACTCTTTCACCATGCCATTTGGTGAAAGAGTTTAGTCAGAAGCAGCAGCATATTTGAGAGGCCATAACTATAAACTGCTGATACGATAGCATCCCCTGAAGTTACCAGTATACTTCAGAGAGATATTGCAAATTGATGAGCACGCTAGATTAGGATGGATTTTTGAAGCGTCTTAAATAACAGTTTGGTAGATCAGAGACAACAGTAGACTTCAGCAACGATAGTGTAGGTCAAATCAAACAGTATAATACACCCTAGTGCCAAAAGTATACTTCACAGAAAATGACATACTTTACAGCCAATAAGTTCAATAGCTACAAAAGTATATTTCAAAGATATTTTTCAAAGTTGTAAATTGCAAGCATGGTAGATAAAGACGTTTTAAAATAGTCTTAAAATAAAAAAATCTGTTTGATACCATGTGTGTTTATTTCATTAAGCACATTCATGACACAAATCTAAGGTAGAGTATAAAAATGCCCTACAACAAACCGACTTGCACCATATTCATTTCCTTTCATCTCTTAACTTATCTAAATAAATTTAGTCAACAAATGAATCTAGACGGTTTGTTTTACAAATCTCATTCAGTTGAAGGACTATGCTCTGTATGTATAAAAATTGCTTGCAAGCTCATGCAACTAAATTCAACAACATTCAGGAAACGGCTCTATGCGTCTATCAACTCGAGTTCTGAAATAAAACTCAAAATTCAGTTTTATGACTCGTTAAAACATGACAAGGAATACGAACATTAAAACAGAAAGGATCACAAGTAAAAAAAATCAATACTTTGTACCAACATACACCATGTTACAGCCACAAAACATTCGTCTCACTGTTATTGATTATTATACACGACTAGGCTCGTGATACATCCTAGACCTCCTATGACACGTCCCAAACAGATTCCTGCATACAAAAGCGGGTGTTTTATAGCTTAGTTATGGCTAAATTATTCTGGGCTTTAGCTTTTATAAGGTTCAAGGATAAAACTTCATTTGTGACTATATTTGCATAGCGTGCCAGCCATTTTACGTTTTCCCAGAATTAACTGAATTAACTCAGCACTCTAGAGAACAAACAAAGACAAAATAACGATGTAAACAAATTTAAAAACACGGACCAAATGGATTTACTCTAGCTCATAATTAAGAATCTGACTTTGTGGATATGTGGAAAATGCGGTGCTACAGCCGTAGGTTAGTGTTTTTTCTGTTAATGTTTATCTTTATTAACCAAGAGTATGCGAATACAATATATCTTCTTTCAGTATTTTTAATGTTCAAAATGTGTTCCGAGATGACGTGATTTTATAATCTGCCCTACCTTCATTTACTTGATTTCTTAGGATAGAATCTTTACGGATGTAAAATAACTAATATATAAAAATAAAGCAATATACTTAAGTTCATTGAATAATATATATATATATATATATATATATATATATATATATATATATATATATATATATATATATATATATATATATATATATATATATATATATATATATATATATTTATGTATATATATATATATATATATGTTACAGCGGATCTGTAAAATCAGCGAATCTGTAGATCCGCTGAAAATTTCAGCGAATTTGTAGATACGCTGGTTCGACCAGCAAATCTATAGATCCGCTGAAAATTTTAGCGGATCTAAGAGATCCGCTGATTTTCGGCCGAGAACATTCTACAGATCCGCTGAAATGATTGAGAAAATTCTACAGATCTGCTGTAACACACACACATATATATATATATTTTAGAAATACGTCTTGTTTTGCTGAAATTTTGGTCTTTATGCAAAACGGCTTGACTTCTTACCTTTATAAAACACGTTTTGTATTGCCAGAGTAAGCAAGGAATTTTAATTATTATTATTATTATTATTATTATTATTTTTATTATTATTTATTATTATTTATTATTATTATTATTTATTATCAATAGCATCTTTAAAATCATCTAGATCAGATAAATTGAAATAAAAGTAGTAATAAAGAGCAGTGAATTTCCTTTCCCCCTCTTTCCTTTTTTAACAAGTTGTCAGCTCAGTAATTCTGTTGTGGTGTTGTGGACTCTACATTTTCATATGCTACAATACTCTTTGAATTAGGATTAATATTAATATGTGAGACACTGTATTATATTAACATGGACTTTTATGCACAATTTTACAGCTTTTAACGTTTCAAATGAGAAAAGTTGGCCTTCAAATCATAAAAAGTGGACGTCAAATGTTAAAAAAGAACCAAGGCATGTTTATTTTCGAGTACAACAACAATGCATAATCAGGCAAGAAATAAACAATATACAATTTAGATACAGTTAGAAAGATGGCGCTCTGTTTTTGTTCATGTTACGTCTTAGGAGAGGGGAAAGGATAGAGTGCCATGCGTGTTTCCATGCATTTTCAAACGGACGCTGAAAAGAAGGTTGTTTTTTTTCGTTAAAAAGGGAGTAATTTTCATTCAGTACTCTGCGTTTCTAACAAAGAGGGGAGTGGTATCATTTCAAAGTTTGCGCTCTGCTTTTAGGGGTCGTTTTAAATATTTACGGACATGCAAGGCAACCATTTCGTACATAGAATTCCCCGGGCACTTTTTTCACAACGCCTAATGTAACATTTGTGAAAAAACATTTGGAAGTTCATCATCTTTAAAAAGGCACATAAGTAGTATTCATTTATTTGCACCACCGAGGCACCACTGCCCAGTTTGCGAAAAAAGTTTCACAAGACGAGATGGATTGGCAAAACATATCAGACGCATTCACAATATGGATATTAAGGATTTTTTAGTGAAAGTTATATTTCGATGCAACTAAGATTTCTTAGAAAATGCTTATATGTATCCATGCACAACTACAACGACACTTGTGACGAAACAATCACAAAGCGGGGCAGGGACAGTTATTACGTCACAATGCTAAACTGAATACACCGTTTTTTGGGTAGCTCAGGGGAGGAATTTAACTTGAAATCACACGGCCTCTGAAGAAGGTCTCTCCGACCGAAACTAGTAAGGCAATAAAAAGAAAAAAACTCTAAACCGCTCATCTTATTCTCATTGCTGTGTTTGCCAGTTTTACAGATTTAATGAATACATGTTGGATAAATTTGAGCAAAACTAAGCGTCCCAGGTATATATTGACGCCATAGTAATTGCATCCTTTTTTCTTCATATCGGTGTTTATGTGATGTGAGTCAACACATTTGAGGCCATTATCTTCTCATTTGAAGCCCTTCAAAAGGAATTTGAGGCCTTCTTAAAGTCGAGCCTCAATGGCGTGATCGAGCTTCAAATGAAAAAAGGAGTGCCTAAAATCACATTAACGACAAGCAAAACGATTTAATTGGTATATTCAAAAAGCTTCTGCTGTTAAAATTGAATTCCACTCTCCTGTTACTTAATTGTGTCTGTGTAGCCTCTAACTCTACTTAGAGTATTTTTTTCTGTTCTTTACTAATTTTCCATGCGTTTCCCATAAAATTTTAACCATTAAATTTTTCCGTGCGTTGAAAAAAAACATTTCATGTCCTTAGTTTGCAATTAACATACAATTTAGAATGTTAGATTATACTATTTATAAAATGCACTGATCACATAAATATTTAAGATCACGTCAAAAACACGTGTTATAGATTTGTATTTGCTCATTGATAAATAAATCTGCATTAATCATAACATCAATGAACTCTACAATACAAAAATTTGACTGCGTTTTTCATATTTTCAATTTTGCAGATAGATACATAGATGCAAACATAAATCGACAGACATAGAGACAGACAGACAAATAAAAAACAATAGAAATTTAGTTTCTCTATTTTACATAATTAATTCAATAAAATATTGTTATGTTTATGTTTTAGTCTTGTGCTCATAGAAAACAAAGCTCTGAAGAGTGAAGCAGCGATAGATTTAATTAAGTTGCTCAGCGTAGCGGGAATGTTCAACTTAAACAATTAACTATGCATTTGGATAGAAAAATAATGACATAATGTCAGAAATTGTGTTGTCTCAAGCCATTATAGATGGCGACAACGTTTTGTTATACAGTATTTTAAAGAAGAGTACTGTCAGCTTATTTATTAACAATGCTGTAAATGCTACGTGCTTAATAAATCACGGGTTACTGCGCTATCAGAACACAACCACAGCGCTATGCAGGGCATGTTATTTCGCTGATTGCCAAGTTGTACGTGACATTATTAATTGTGGTGCTGAAGTCAACATTACTGAAGATGCAGAATTTACACCATTGCACGTCGCCTGTGGAAGTCAAGTTGACAGATTAAACAAAATCAACTTGCTGTTGAACTATGATAAAACTCTAATGGTTGCCAAAAATAAATACAGCGAGCTTCCATTACACAGGACTGCTCTATGCGGCTACTGCGACGCATTAACTCTCTTCCTAGATCTTGAGATAGACGTGGAAACACGTGGTCAGTTTGATCGAACGCCGATGCACTTTGCTGCAGAAGGAGCACAGGAAAATTGCGTGGCAACTTTAGTAAAGTGGGGAGGAAATATCGATGCCCGGGATCAATATGACAACACACCACTTCATCTTGCTTCTTATCATGGGCACATAAGGGTAATGCAAGTGCTACTGGATAACGGTGTCAAGACTGACTCCCGTAATAAAGACCAATATATGCCATTACACAATGCCGCAGATTGCGGGCGTCGTGATGCTGTGCAGCTACTGCTACAGAAAGGTGCTGATGTTAATATCTATGCAAATAAATGTACACCTCTTCACCTTGCCTCGACAAAAGGTAACGCAGAGGTTGTAAAGCTGCTTACAGGAGCTGGTGCTGTTGTTAATGCATGCGAGAAAGATGAGGATGCATGGACTAGTTTACACATTGCAGCTCAGTCTGGTCACTTAGAAATAATTCAGATTCTGCTGGAGAAAGGTGCTTATGTCGGTGTGCTCACGTCTACTGGAGAAACCCCTCTACACATTGCTGCATATAATGGGCACGCGGATGTGGTAAAAACTCTGATAGCCAATGGAGCGGAGTGTAATGAGAGAAATAAAAATGTTGATTACACGCCACTTCATTGGGCCGCATTGCACAGACATCTCGATGTTGTCAAGATATTGCTAAACAGTGGTGCAGACGTTCATGCGTGTAATTCAGTAAAGTGGACTCCTCTTTTCCTGGCCGCACAAAATGAAAAGCAAAATAACATTTTGCTTGAAGAGTTATTAAAATGGGGGGGAAATGTGAATGCTCGGGATAACGACTGCGATACTGTCCTTCACATAGCTTCACAGAACGGAAATAGAAAGACTGCCCAGCTTATTCTGGATCACGGGGCTGAAGTTGATCCACGTAACAGTGGAAATTACACTCCTTTGCATTTATCCGCACACAACGGACACGTTGAGTTAATTCAACTGCTTTTGCATTACGGAGCTAATATTAACGAGTGTGGGAATGGAGAATGGACGGCATTACATTTCGCTTCACAAAACGGACACATCAAGTTAGCTGAAGTTTTGATAAATCATGGTTCTGATATAGATGCACGTTTAGCTAACAGATGCACACCCTTACATGTAGCTACGCAACACGGACAACCGCAGCTAATGAAATTGCTGTTAGAAAACGGTGCCAATGCTAACGCAAGCGATGAATTTGAATGGACACCAGCACACGTTGCTTCCAAAGAAAACATGCTCAATGAAGTGGAACTGCTGTTAGAAGGAGGAGCAGACGTTCACGCTCGTCAACAAAGTAGAAGCATGCCTCTTCACATTGCAGCTGAAGAAGGGCATGTTGAAATGTCACAAGTGTTATTGAAGCATGGGGCTGATGTAAATGCAGAAGGAAAAAATAAATGGACACCACTGCATTTTGGTGTATACAACAAACACAGAGAAGTAGTGCAAGTGCTCATAGAGAATGGGGCAAAGGTTAATTTGCGTGATGGAGACGGCTGTACGCCATTATATCTTTCCACCTTTCTTAAAGATAATGCTGTTGATCTGGCACAATTGTTAGTGAAGCATGGCGCTGACACAAATATCTGTACTCCTAATCATGCCACGCCCTTGCATATTGCAGCAGAGTATGGGAATACAGATCTTGTAAATGTGCTTTTAGATGCTGGAGCCAATATAGATGCACAAAAGACAGATGGAGGAAGGCCACTGCATTTTGCCTCACAGAATGGCCACACCGAGACACTGGAAGTACTACTTGAGCGCGGAGCTCTCGTTGATGCAGGTGCTGTCAGTGGGGTGACATCTTTGCATCTTTCTTGCCTTAATGGAAATACCGATGTGGTACACAAGCTTATCCGGCATGACGCTGGGGTTAACATTCGAGTGCACTCTGAGGAACGTTCAAATTCGCACAGGACACCTTTGCATATTGCATCACAGGTCGGGGCCAAACGAATAGCAAGAAAACAAATAGAGTTTAAACGAGCGCAAAATAAAATTCAACATTTACTGGAAAACATCAGCTCTAGCCAACCAGCTGCTTCATATGCACCAACAAATACTCTATCCTGTAAAAATAGGACCAACTTTGAAAATGAGACAGGTACCTACGTAAATGATCAATATAATTTTTTTTATGTAATATCTTGTCACCAAGAAATGACTGTAAACTTCACCTACTTCAGAAGTAGCTACCAGCCGTTTTTATGGCATGGATAAACATATTATACAAATAACATAGAGGATTTGTAAAATAAGCATTGTGTATCGTACTGACGATAATGTAAATGAATACAGTAAAACATGTCTTAAAAGTAATTAGTATTTCTCTTAACAGTGTTTAAGTCTCAATATTTGGTTTTTTCATTTGTAGAATAATGATTCAACCATACGCAATCTTTAATTTTAGATCGCAGCGAATCGGAGAAGAACAAACCTCAAACCGAGTTTTCACAAGCAAACATCGTAAGTAATAAAACCGCCAGGGATATTAATAACAGTAGACTATAAGATAAATATTGCCCATGTGTTGTCTAATTCATATAATATTTTATGTAAATAGCTTTGCAGTGAACACTTATTTAAATGAGAGACAATGTCAAATGTGTAATATTTTTGTTGTCCTCGTTTGTTTAGCTTAAAAATGCTTCTTTGAAATGACTGTAGGATGAGCAAAGCATAATTGAACTCTGTAATGTTTCCTTTCTGAAATTGTGATCTGCGAAATGCTCTTTTTGTAAATATTTAGATGAATTGTTGTGAAGACCAACCTCAAGCAAATGCGGCTTTTGCAGAGAGCGACGTGTGTGTATCTGTAGCACGAATGTATAAAGTGGAGACGGCTTCTGAAAACATTTTGGATGTAAAACACAAACAAGTATTCACATATAATGTTTCTGCTTTTTTGAGACAAATTCAACAAGAAAAAATAAATCACGAGGAGCTGGAAGAAGCCATATT
The DNA here is from genome assembly GCA_949752745.1 of Protula sp. h YS-2021. Classification (NCBI taxonomy): domain Eukaryota; kingdom Metazoa; phylum Annelida; class Polychaeta; order Sabellida; family Serpulidae; genus Protula; species Protula sp. h YS-2021. The sequence goes on along the minus strand of OX457029.1, from coordinate 9,898,887 downwards.
GGCCATCGATAACAAAGTCACTATCAGGCCAAAAGAGGAAGTACACAAAGAGGTTGCAGAAACTATTGAAATAATTATCAACAACATATGCACCAAAGTCAGACAAAAGGATTCATCCATAACTGACATCACCTATTTACCAACTGGGAGCTTCTTCACAGGTTTTAAGGTTGCCTTACCATATGAAGCAGACTTTGTGTTAATAGTGAATTATGTAGATAACAAACAACGCGAGTTTAAAGAACTTTGTTCCCTTATTTGCGAAGTTATAGAAAAAGACAATGAAATTCATGAAAAAAGTGCGTGCAAGATACATGCGATTAATCAGCAAAGGGTGTGCATTACACTTGCTATGGAATTAAAAATCCCCAGACATGAGTGTGATATGTTCGGATGTACCGTTGACTTGGTACCCGCCTATAAAATAACAACAGATGTGAAAAACACTGTCAAATATACTAAAAAAGCCGAAAAGTACTTAGAAAGTCACGATCTTTCCAAAAACAGTATATCTAACCTTGTGACCCTACTGTCACCATCTCGAGACTATAAATATGACACAGGATTACTTGTAAACAGGATATTAGAAGGCCTAAAAGAAGAAACAAAGAGCGGATATAGAGTGGCAAAATATGTACTTCAAAACCGCATTCACCATTCATTTCCCCAGTATAGACACTTGATGGATAAGTCAAAGACCCTTGAACTTTACGGTTATGGTTCAATTGTGAGAAGTTTTCATCTCCGCCTTTGCTTCCTTCATCTTCTGATCGAGCTACATGATAGTGATATAAGACATAAATTCACACCTTCTGTACTAACCCTGTGCTTACTGGATATGATGCAAAACACATATCTCAATTTTGCAAAGTACAGAATATCTGTTGAATCAGAAAAGCGTACCGCGATAGTGGCTTTTCTGGATCCATTAATTAATGATGACTCACTAGAATATAGAAGTAAAGATGGCTGGGTCGGTCAAGGTTTTGAGAATGTTGCAAGACTTATTCGTGAAGTTATTCAGAACTTCAAATCAGATGTGTCTTCTAGACGTTACCTCAATTACACATTGCACAATTACAACAAATTTCTGTAAAAATGATAAGGTAAATTAAGTGTGGCTTTTGCAATTAACCCCCTGAAGCGTCTGAAAATGAACAATTGAGCAGTTGTGACTTTTTTGCCTTATGCTGATGTTCAGTGGACAATGTTTATAACTGTGCATATGCTTCATTCCTGTGGATGGGATTAGCGTTTGTTGGAATTAAAGGTTATTATAAGTTTGTTTTATCTGCATAGAAAAAGTGAAAATAATCGCGATGAACTCATTGTTGTCAAAAAATCAAAACACGAATTGATTTGAGTCATGTTTTCGATTCCACAAAACCGAGTCAAGCAATCTTGCTGAACTGGGTAGCCTTCTATTGTGAAAGGCAACACGAATTCAACAGCAAGCAACGTTTATTGAAAAACGAATGACGCAAATAGAAAACTAGACATTATCTGGATTCAGACAATATGTTCTGACAAGTGCACAAAGAGGTGTATTCCGGTAATTATTTTGCTATTTATTGTGCTACACTGCCACACATGTAGAAAGTGCCATTTCGCTTGTAAAGTGTATTCACTACTAGCCAACAAAACTAGGTTAACAAACTTGGTTTTGTATGTTTATATTATAAAAGAGAAGGACCATAGGACTGTTTGCTTTGTACTGGATTAATGAAATGATTGTCACAGGCCTTCAACGCTTGCGCAAAGTCCAATTCATACACTCAGCCCAATGTTCTCTCCTTATATTTGTTACAAATGCATCTCTCGTAAAACTCCGGATCTGAAGTGTAATTTTAACTTTAAAAATAAATTGTTATATGTTTGTGTAATGTGTACAGTTTGTGCAAAATTATAATTTAAAATATAACATGAAATATAATATAAAAGAAAACAATCTCAGAGCATTAAATACCTTATTTAAATACGTTCTACAGCAAACCTGGTAAGTGTATTAGGTGTGATCTGCAAAAATGGTGATCAAATTTTCAAGTTCATGTAGTATAGAAACGAAAGGAAACTTTGACTGAGGGACTGAAAAGTTTTATCCAAGTAAGTAAATTGTTCATATTATAAGTTTTACACTGAGTCCGGTGTTACTTTATACTCCGTTATACCTGTGTCATATGTAAAAGTACTACTTTCACAAACTCATGACCCATTTCAATTCATAACAAGCTTCGTCCAATTATCTTTATCGGTGCCGTACTGATGTGAAAGGTGCGGTTGAACGTTGGACACTGTGCCTTTTACATTCCAATCAAACTACAATGCTTATTTGTTGGTTCACAGTTGACTATAATAATAGTAATAAAATAAACACTATATTACACTATAAACACTATAACATAGGATTCTAGACACAAGACCGTAACGTTAGGATTGTAAACATCAGATAAATATGATCTTATAATCAGTAAAATGGAAAGCTGTTCTTTAACGGCATGCGATTCCACAAGTTGCACCCAGTTGCCAAAATAATCATGCTTATGATATGATAAAGTTTATGGCAAATTCTAGAAGAAAAGACTTCTACAATATAATTCTAAAAGTTTTGCTATCACGGCGATAGACCACGAGGAAATTGTGATGGATTTTGAGGCTAATTTTATTTGCTGTAATGCTCTACTTGTAATAAAATGGCAGTTGGAATATGTCTTTGATTTTAAGCGCAATTGAGGTGCACAATAATCTGCTTATTTTCCAGTCAGAAATAAGTGCAAAGAAGTTCTACTCAGCATGTTATTTTAATATCTTAAGAAAAGCGCCAAGTCACTATGTACTTACGATACTACTGGAAGATATCAACTGGGCAGTTCAGGCCGTCACGTGATCGGAGCGTGTATTGTTCTGCGGTCTCTAAGATTCTTTGTGATGGTCGTCTTTATGTTGGCGTCAGAGATCAGTGGTCTCCATCGCTTGAGAGTGATACAATGGAAACATGATTAGACAATATTCAACGCCCAGAATGTAACGATTCTAGGACATGACACGGGCCTCACTGCCTCTACTGAAGCAGATGATGATCAAGCTCTGAAAAGTGCAGCGTATGCGCCTCGAGTCTGTCTGCTTCTACTGCAGCAGGTGGAGTTCAATTATAAATCTGCAAGTATTAGCTTATACACTCCAACTAGTCACATTGCCTCTACTAAAACAGATGAGGGTCATTTACAGCTCTGCAAGTTTGCAATATACTTTCCCTGTACTTGCTGCTGCTACAACGGATAAGGGTCAGCCAGACCTCTGCAAACTTTTGCTTAAATGCCTCTCCAGCAGCGGATGAGATCAGAGCTATGAAAGTTTCAGCGTACATGCTTCGAGTTTCATTGCTCCTACTCGGATGGCTGCAGGTCAGTTAGAGCCCTGTTAGTTTTAACGTATGTGCAACGCGTTTCGCTTCCTCTTCTGCAGCAGAGTCAATCCGTGTCTGTTTCTGACAGTAATGTGTAAATAAGTAACGGTATTGCATATAGAACTTTTAGCCGTAGGAAAAGAATGAGTGAGATGTGAACGAATTCAATAAATTGTTCGTACAATATAAGCATCTCAGTGATAAATCTTTGCATTCGCCGCACAGACGAGAGTCTCGTTCACGATCACAGTTGAATTGCGGAAAATATATATGGAAAATGCTTTATTAAAATTTTTTTTGTTCGTGCAAGGTACATGAAATAGGACAAAAGTGTTAATTTCATACCATCAAAAAATATATATTCAACCCCTGTTATTTTGTGCACAAACAAAATGCTTCAAAATTCGTTGAACCAAAACTTATTTATTTGAGAGATGTCTGACAAATATGATCATCATAAGGAAGATTACCTATTTGTTTAACGCAGTGCTTAACTCAACTTATATATCATAAAATATGTTATGGCTATGAAACGCTGCTCTTTCGTACGTTCCTACAAGCCAAAAGCAAGAAAACACATTATGTATGCTATGCCGTTATATTATATTGCTAAATACAGCTGTATAATAGTAAAAGACGAAATTTAAGGGAGATTTGGTATAGTTGTTATAACGATGCTGAGCTATGTTGCATCAGTATTCACTTTCACTGTGTACTTTGTCACTGCAAATTAACCAGTCGTTCAATGATTTTATTGATTACTCCACTTCATTCGTTGCAGTCTTGTCCATGAAGCTATTCATTAGGTCTTATAAAGGGTTCCATCACGTTAACAATACAGCCCTTCAATCTTCTCTCGCTAGCTATCTCGCTGCTAAATATTTTTTAACATAACTTAATGTTGTTAATTTTACTCTGTGCAGACCTTGGTTACCCAATGAGAGCAGCTCGGCGATGCTGTACGACGGCCTTTCATGCATTTTCGATGGTGAAAACTTATTTTTAATACCAACTTGTCATCTAAGTGATATGTTTGATCAATTTCTCTATCAAATTAAAGACATAATGAATAAACTTACACAACTGACATTTAGAGAAATGTGTATTGAATGTGGATCTTGATACCTTCTTGAGTATTACTTTTTTGGCAATTCACAAAATACAAAATGAAAATGAAATGAAAATTTCTTAAAATTTTGAATAAAATATGAGCAATACGTATCCGCTGTTACTTTTTGGCGATTACACTAAAATTGGCGAAAATTTTAGCAAAAACTGTTTCGTTAAATCTTAACTGCCTTACTCTGTTGACATTTTTGGCAAGATTAGCATGAGTTGCAATCTACCCAACTAATACTTGATTTACAAAGGCTTTGAGGAAATATTGGTGAAAAAATTAGTAATTTTTTTGATGAATGATACCAGAGATAGAACCTTACTGTCTTGAACGAAAGTTAACGGCCATTGGTACTTACTTTGCTATTACTGTTTTCCATGAAAAATAAATAAACTTACACAACTGATATATGGACAAATGCTTCCTGAATTTGATTAAACTTCAGTTCTTTTGTTTATCATATTTTAGACAGAACAAAGCTGTTTTCTTTAATATCTTACAACTTTCGCTTTAGCTTTAATTTTTAGCCAAACATAGCCGAACAAAGTTATGCACAAACTAAATTTAGAAAAAATGAAGTTTGGAGAAAAAAAAATAATTTAAAAAATTGGGAAAAATGGCGGAAATATTGGCAAAAACAATTTCTACTAAAATCTTAACTACACTCGGGTTGTAGTTATGCTGTCTTAGAATTTTTAATTAGAAAAACAGACGTTTCCATTTGTTTTTGTTTTTGCTTAGCCAAAAATTGGCAGAAATATTGGCGGAAATCTAATTTCTTTTTAAAATGTTTACTGACTGCAGGTAAATGGTCTTATTCTCTTTAGGTTTTGCTTGGAGATAGCAGCCATTGGTACTTGGTACTTGGTACCTGAATATCACTTTTTTCGTTTCTTACTAAAATCGAAAAATCGTAACTCATGCTAGAGATGTTATCGTCTAAAAATTTTGAATAACGGAAGCGGACACCAGTACTGGTGCTGGTGAAAAGTAGTGAAAATATTGGCAAAACAATATTCTTATTGAAATCCTAACTGACACCAGTATATGGCCTCAATCTCTCTAGGTTTTTATTAAAGTTAGCAGGTATTGGTAACAATCTGGCTACTACTATTATTGCTAATTCGCCTGAAACGGTCGGAAGAATAGGAAAAAAATGAAATTATTATTGAAATTTAAATGGTGAGATGGGAAGACTTACTATCTGGAAATGTTGGTTCAGCTTTACAGACTTTAGTACCTGTCTTGTTTTTACTTTTCTTTGACCCTCTACAAAAAAGCTGTTGACCTAAATTCTAATTTATGAAAAAGATATCATCTTATAGGATCTTTGTGGAAAAGTCATGAAATTGTTATTAAAGGTAGGGAGGTCCAGGCGTCCTCTTGTCTTTTTGGTTATTAAGTATTTTGCAACTCGCAAAAAATTAGCGAAAATAAAGGCGAACAAAATTAAATAAACTAAATCTATGCTTGTGATATAGACTTCGTGTCATTAAATATGATCTAATGTTGCTGTTGCTTTTTCTCACCAAAAAGTAGGGAAAATATTGACCAAAGTGTGTATCACTTAGGAATTCATTCTAAAGTCTTAAAACTGTAGTTGAAGGCAGAGAATAAGTGTCCTTGTTCTTATTCGGATCTTAATAAGCCTAATAAGCTCCAAACCAGCCTAGTGTATCTTCTTCCAAGTGTGCCAACTGGCTCGCCTCAATTGCTTGAGCTGTGTGATATTTATTATTTTTTTAATTTTAATTTTAATTTATTAGATTTGTGGCCCTATGCTGATAAGAATATTAAGTAAAAATTAGTGATTAAGTGATTAAGTAAAAGAATAAATGGAGTATTAAAAATTTAGTTTTCGACTTAAAGTATATTTGAAGTAAATCTACGTTACTTGTCTTTACGTTTTATTTTGTAATATGCCTAATTCAGAGTAACCGGTCACCAAATTAGATTACATTTCTCATTGTGGCAATGTGTGCTATGTATCAACTTACTAAATGCAAGAACCTGAAATGCTGCCCAATTCCAGAATTTCATAATTCTAGTAACGTTAATACTTACAAATGAACACAGGACGAAAAGTAATACTTCTTAATTACGACTGAACTAAATGCAAACTTGAGGCAACAAACATGTAACGCTACTTCAGAATTATATTTGTAAAATTGTCAGGACATTTGTCATGAACATAGTGTTCGAAAAATACTGTCTCGGTTTTCCAGCGACCGATACGCATTGTTTTCTTTGGATCACAACCCCCCTCAACTGCACGAGTAGCACCGGTGGGTCTGAAACTCTTTGCTGAATACACCCAAGCCCTGCCATGGCAATACATTCGTTCAAAACATGAGCCACACCGGCTGAAAAAAGAGCCTGATACGGTTTTGTTAGAGTAATAAACACTGGTTTGCTGCCTGCCGGACGCATTGTTTCAGTTCGATAAATATATTCTCGCAGAGCAGAAACCGGGTCCAGATATGGAACATCACTCGGTGGTATCGTTATGCAGAATCCATCTCTGTTAGAATCGTTTTTGATACCCCTAAAAGCTAGCGATAATTGACCGTTTTCATGGAAACATACATCGTCTATATTGAATACTAGCTTTTCCGCCTTGCCGTTCGACGCATCGAAACGGACCGCTTTAGGTGCAATATCGGAGGGGCGAACATACAAACAGTTGCCAATAAAGCAATAGTTTTTGTACGTAACAATTTCAATGACATATCGCTATTATCGCCCATCGTTTCGAATAGTTTTTTCAATGGTTCCCTGGGTAACACAGTCGATTTCTGCAAAACTTTACAAGTACCCGATTTAATCAGTGCTTTCACTAGGTCTGATATATCATTCCAGCCTGGGAACTCTCTGTTATACACTTTGTACAAATTATTAATGGCCGATTGGGCAATACACAAGGCTGATTTTGGTCTTTCTGATGTGTCACACAATGAGCACAAAAAACTAGCGATAAAAAATGGCAGATGATTTTGGTGGAAACTTAGAATTTACTAGTAAACAATGTTCTCTGAACTTGGTCAAAATGCGATTATACGTACTCAAAGTTGAAGGTGCGAGAGAAAACCTTATCTGGTATGCAGCCCTACCCGACCAATTTAGCTTACGCAAGCGCTTTTCCCGGATATTCTCCAAGCGAACATTTTCCAATGTTGGTTTTTGAGTGGTTCCGGTCTTTTTCCGAGCATCCACATGGATTTTTGATCTGGTAATTTTAAGGGCGGTCGGACCGAGAGATTCACAAGTAAGCGAAACCACGTTTGAGTGGGCCACCAAGGGGCGATTACAGTCGCTGTTGCTTTTTGGGTCACGACTAAATTGAGCACTTTCGGAAGAAGCGCGAACGGGCAGTTTACGAAGTTGTTGTGGACACCCCAATCGCGCTGAGCTAAGGCGTCTACCCCATTCGTTAAAGGGTCGTAATACAGGCTGTTGTACAATTTGCACTTGTGGTTCGTTACGTCTGCAAATCGATCGTACGTATGTGGACCCCAAATTTTGTCTATTTGTCGAAATAGAGCCTCATGCTTTGACCAACTGTATGTGCTCCACGGATTTATCCTGCTCAGTCGGTCGGCGTGAACATTGTAGCGGCCTGCCAAATGCTTTGCCTCGAGCGATAATTGAAGGTTTGTCGCAGTGATCCAAATTGCTCTTTCTACTTTTGTCAAACTTGTAGATGGACCCCCTAGATGATTCAAATATGCGACCGTTGAGATATTGTCTGTCACTATTTGAATGTGCTTGCCACGTAACGAGTCTTGAAATGACAATATTGCCATCAGTACGGCGAGCAGTTACCGATGGTTTATTGATTAGTAGGCCTGTGTTGTGGTCCATAATCCATGGGCTTCCCTGCCATTAAATACAGCTCCCCATCCTTGATCGCTGGTATCAGTAAATATTTGAGCATCGATAGTACGCTTTTCAACTTTTCGCCCATTCCAGTTGGAAACTGCATGTAACCACAAGTCTAAATCAGATTTTGCTGACTTGGACAAAAACAATTTATCCGACCAAGATGTTCGGGTCGACAAAACGGCATACAAATTACGAAGTAACAGCTTAGCCGGTAGCACTGCTTTCGCGAAACTGATGCACTGTCCACAAATTCGTGCAAGAAAGCGGGCATTAATGTAATCAGATTGTAATGCACGCCTTATATCTCTGTGAAGCTTGGAAATACGGGTCTGGGGTACTGATTTCCAAGGACTACCATTTTCATGAGTTGAACAAACAACATATCCAATAAATGTTTTTGTGGTAGAATACTCTAAACTAGATTTGTCGTAGTTAATTTTCAGGCCTAAGTTATTGAACACATCTAACAAGAATTGTTTTTCTGTTTCGATATTTTCAGGTGACATTAAAATTCCGTCATCGACAAACATAACAAAACGGATGTTGTTTTTTTTCCGAATGTAACACACAACGGATCTGATAAGCTTATTGAAGTACCAAGGACTAATATTTAGGCCAAAAGGTAACACGTTCCACACATAATATTGGTTACGCCATTTAAATCCAAGATATGTACGGAATTCACTATGAACAGAAATATGATGAAAACCATTTTCCAAGTCAATCGTGATGAAATTATCGCCCGGTTGAAGGTATTCACAAACAGTATCTATACCTTCATTTTTAAAAGAGGGACACTTTACGTTACTATTCAAATTTCTTAAATCAGTAATCAATCGGAGTTTTTTTTCCTTTTTTCGGTACACATCCAATTGGGTTTACACATATCGGTTTGTAGGAAACTTTAGAAATTGAACCTTTTTCAAGTAACTTCCGTAACTCGCTGTCAATAAAACGTACATATGCAGGTGTTAATTTATGGTTTTCACATTCGAAACTGTCTTGCTGATTACGGAATCTTAATTTTACTCCATGATAAATCCAGTCAATGATTTCGCTAGGAGCTGCAATTTGTTGCCAATTTTTAATATGGCCTTTTAACATTATCCTTGATCATGGTCGTTGCGCGAAGGGTCAAACGAAGGCATTGACTGATTCGTGAGTGCTTGATATACATCCGTGTTTTGATGAAATCTACCGCGACTTCCTCCGCGAAATGAATTCCGGAAATAACGACCACCACGGCCACGGTTTCCACGCGAAGGTTGTTGATTTGCTGCAGCAGCCAGAGTAGCGGCCGTGTGCAAATTATTAATTGCAGACTGAGGAAATGCAGAAGAGTTCCGTTGAAGTGCTCTGAACCAAGTTGAAGTTCTTGATTAAAACTGCCTCTGACTAGTAGATCAGAGTATTCATCACGCAGATATGTCTGTAGAGCTGTAGCACATGTAGTTATTTCTTCAATTTGACTTTTTGACAAGTGCTCACCGTCACACCCGGACAAAATCTTTAAAATTGTCTCTGAATACTTTGATACCGCAAAAAGAGTATTATACTTCGGCTTATCCTCGTTTTTGATGCCATTTCGCTCGGCATGAAGTTTTACTTTGGGTGGAAGAGAATTACGGCTATAAGAGTCACGGATTGCTCGAAACTCTCCCAAAATATCCACAGAAGAGAAATCTATTGGACCTTCTGAACTGGAAAACGTTGTTCTGGTTGCACCTTGGGCAGTATTATCGGTTTCTACTCGATTCCCACGAGAGAAACTTTCTTGATCGTTATTGTCACGTTCCTCACTCCTTTGCATAAAAGATCCACACTTTTCAAGTCTATTATCAATGATATTTAAGTTTTCACTAATTTTTCTTACAGCACTAGTGAGATCACTTAGATCGGAAACAATTTTTTCCATTTTCCCGGAATGACTCCATTAGTGGAAGTAGCGCTAAATGCAAGTAATGTAATTCGAAATGAAATTTCGAAGGTGACAAATGAAACGTCAAACAATAACTACAATCTATGGGGGAAAGGACAAATCTTAAGGGGATCGCTAGGATAGTCTACCCATCTGGAAAAAGTTGTCCTGTGGATGGGATCAGATGGGCTACTACATTGGATGCCATTTCTTAACACGTGCCAAATCTACTACTGCCTAAACTATCTACCGTGATTTTATGGTGACTGTGTAAAAGTACAATGGTGACTGTAACTGTGAAAATTCCGAAAAAAGTACAGGAAATTCGGTCTCAATCTGATCATTCTCAAGAGACTGGCTAGTGTTCCCTTGAAGAAGTCCACCAAATATTATCATCAAACTTTAACTAGGCTAAAAGCATCGGTGGAAGGCCATGTTCTGCCACAATATACACATGTATTTGAAGGGAGTTGTATAAGAGATTTAAGTTGGATAAAGAAACAAATATTCGATTCATTTTACAACTTAATTCCTAACAAAACTTGAGTAAAATGCTCTGTGCTTCCGTACTCAACCGTTCACATTTGCCGTGTTGCCAAAACATGAACAGTCTACTTTCAAAAACAGCAAAAAAGAAGTGCGCAGCAAATGAGTCACTGATGAACCAAATGCAGTATAACCGCTCCGCTGGCAACGATTACCACGAGCTAACACTGCAGGGCAGCACTGGCACACAAGTCAATAACGGATGCAGTCACACTTCAATGCTCAATCTAAAGAAAGTATTGCCACGAAACCCATAAAAATGCCTCTGTATTTTTTTAATCTATTCAAAAAAATGTTTTAATATTTCATGAAAACAGTGACTCTTTGAAACAAAATCAATAAGCTATCGAAGTTCAAAGAATATCGGCCAAAACTCAATAACAAAATAGTAAGCCACAATCCACAGGTTAACAAATCGCTGTGACTATGGCAAATCTAGACGACAAGTTGCGACTTGTTTCATGGTCCAGTATTCCTAAGTCGCGGTTTTTAGCTTCTTTCAGACGAAATGCAATAAATGTCCTACTCATTCAATGTTTGAGACAAACCCTAATACGTTCCTCAATGGGAGGTGATCAATATTCAAAGCAGATGCATGACATCACAAAAATCTTCATATTTCATTGGTCCACTGTAGTTACTATTAGTTGACTCATCAATGAACGTAAATATACTATGAATGAAAGTAAATTTATGACTGAAATTGGAACCGTCTCAAAAAAAATCCCCCAAGCGGAATGTAGCACTATAGGAAGGTCAGCTTGGGCTGGCCTTCCAAAAAAGTGAAAACTTTCCTGTGTAAATTTCGACATATAAATTAGTTTGAATCTAACAGATTTCTGACGAATGTGTAAACGGGAACATCGACAGAAATTGATGGGATCATATATTATCACATGCAATTGCAGTTCTATTCATATCATGTTAATTTATCTATCACGCTTCCATTTTTAAACACAAAGATTGCAATGATTTATTTGGCAAACTAAAAGGGGCTTTATAAACAGTACCACGACATGCTACAATGCTTTGATTCTTGAGAAAATCTTTTCACAAGTAGATTTAGCCTTCTGCTGTGTTTGCTTGCCCCTTACAATGCCGGCGTTGCTTACTGTTAACAGCGACCTTGACAACCTAATGCTTCAGGCTTAAAGCCATGCATACCTAGGTATTGGAAAATCAATAGAAAACTCTGCTGTGGGTAGTCTGTAAATAACTATTAAATACCGAATAGTACTTTATATTCCCATGGTATGCTACTTTTATGGGTAAATTGGGCTTTTGGATATTAACTCTTATGTCATGGAAAGTGTTTTAATTAAAAAGTTATTTATGATACACACTAATATTGTCTTTGATTGAGTACTGTTTTAAGGCATTTGAAAGACTTTGTTGATTATTGTTATTAAAAAACCATTTGTGAATATCATGGATCTGCCCAGAGAACTGTTGGATCCTATACAACGCAGTAATATACCAGAAGTAAGAGCTGTGTTAGAGAAAGGAGAGCATGAAGTCACTCCATGGTGCTTGTACAACGCCGCTGGTCGCAATGACGCCGCTTTGATGCGTCTCTTCCTCACACATCTACCACCCGCCCCGCATTTTGACATTAATATGCATTCTTATGTAACTAAAATTTTCAAATTTGTTATAAGTAATAGAAATAAAACAATGATGAGAATGTTGTCGGATGCATTAGCATCTCATATAAGGCCAGAACATGAGGAAGCTCTTCAGTCACTGGTTTCTTTTGCTATCAAAAATAACTGTTCATCAAGTATAATTCAGGAATTTGACAAGCTCTGGCTGCATAGCCAGATCAAAGAAGGCACGGTAGATAGAGCTAATGATACGGGAAAGGTAAAAATGCGGGACGACGTTGAGCGCTTATACGCTTTTTATGAGAAATGTCTTGGCGATGACTTGGATATGGAAGATCACAATCGCTTAATCAAAATAGTGTGTACTGTAGGTATTGTTAGACATGTAGATGTATTAATTAACCACAATATTATCAAAGAAGAAACACTGCCATTAGAGGATGCATGGCAGCTTGCTAGGAATTATCTGAACTCAAAGGTTTTACCTAACGATAGTGCGCTTTTTAACATTCTAAGGGAGTCTTTAAAAGCAAATTCATTAGAAAAAATACAAGATTGGTATGTAAAACAGGACGTGTTGTTGATATCATCAGTGTCTGCACAAAACATGAAACAAGAAGTAAGCGCAAATAGTTTAATCACAGATATGCTACAACAAATTCAATTAGTGCGGATAGAAAAAGAGACCGAAGATGTGTACAATACAGTACATTGCTTCTTAATTAATCTGTGTAAGTTGATTTCACTGAGCCATCCGATGCTAAAATGTTTCCCGGTTCTTGCTGGGAGTGCTCGTGAGCAAACACGTACATTTTATCCCGATGAATTTGACTTCTTGCTTATTTTCGCACCTCTGGGACGCCAACTGAAAATGCATTATGAAGGTGATAAAAAGGTAGAAATAACTTATGAAGGAGGCAAATTTAATATCGATTTAGACCGAATCTGGGACATTGTTTGTGAGATTTTGAAAACTTATCCAAAATCAATGTGTAGTAATCCTAGTTTGAACATAGAATCCTTTTATGATATATCAGAGACTGGAACAAGTTACCCATGTGTTAATCTGCGATGGCGAGGAGAGGTCTACCTGGATATGCGAATCACTATAGATCTCGTACTGTGTGTTCCCTTCAGTGCTCACTATCATCTGCCACATCATACCTTTATGCCAATCAACGCGCAATCTATATTACAAGCAACATTTCCTAGGAATAAAGGTAAACCAGAAATTGGTTATTCTGTTCTTGAGAATAGCATAATAAGAAATTTGCCTTCTCATATTCAATCCGGATACGTGCTTGCAAAGGCTGTTCGACATCCTTCGATGCTGTCATCTTCCGAGCGCGAAAGATTTATGGATGTTTCGCTGGAGTATGATCTACATAAATTACTTAAAACCTATTATTTAAAAACATGTACTTTCTTTGCCACACAATACTACAATTGTGAAAAAGGCAAATGTCATGACAAATTCATTTGGGCTATCATTATATACGAGCAGTTAAAGACATTTCTATTGAAAGGATGGATACCCCAATTCTTCCGAAATAGCAAGACAAAATATGATGAGTATGATACAGCCATTGATTTTGTGATTTGCGCACCTGGATTTCAAGCTCATTATGACGAAAAGATAAGACAAAACAGAGGCATGTGCTGTAGAGAACGAGATTCTATGTTGATAGTCGTAGACTGCATTTTACGCCAGCTAAGACAATACATCAAAGTAAATCAACCACAAAATACGTCACTACTATCCGTGTTTTGTTCGCGAGATGACAAAAATATGCAAAAAGAAAACAAGAGACAAGAGTTTGACGTGTCAGAGAAAGGAAAGTTTTGCCTTTATGACAGGGAGTGGTGTTTGCAGAAAGATTGCAAAGTAATATTCGACGATGTTGAGGAGGAAATAGCAGTTCCAAGACGCACAGATTGCATTGTAGAAGCCAGAGAAAATGACAATTTAGTATGTGATGATTCTCTTGAGTCAACATATGTGAATAAAGAACTCGAAAGTCTTTGACGGGGCAGATACAATGCATATGGATCACGAAGAGAGAAATAATTGTTGTTGGCCCTGTGAGACCATTTGATATACTTTCAAAAGCAGTAACAGAAGCATGCATTATTCAATTGTTTTCTGCAAATTTTATGTTGGTTTATTATAATAAACAATGATAGATCTCCCGACAGTGTTAACAGCTTTGTTTTCTGTAGTGTGTTTCGTGTTCAATACCGAAAGAAGTAATTTTATTTGTGTATATAGATCTTACTATTTCATATTTAATGCTCATTGAATTAGGATAAAATTACTGAGCCCAATTGTACTTGGAGAGGTGTGTGGCCCAGAGGACTACTTTTGTGTGGCTGGTCTAAAACATTTTTTAAAGTTACTTAATTAATGATTAATTATTTATTCATGATATTAAATTCACATGTAAATTTTTGCATTACTGCGAATTCACGCTATAGATTTCAAATAAATAAGAAGGTTTATAAATATTTATGGTTGTACTATTATATATAAAAATATATATGCATACATTTAATCATATCAAGAACATTGTGATTGTGTTACTGAGAGCAATAATTATAGAAGCAATAATTACAAAAGAAAAAAGAAAAACAAGAAAAGCAGGTTATTCTCTGTAAAATTTGCGAATTATTTATGTGCAGTATTTTCCTTATAATGAATGTTCAGAAAATAGATACCTAAGTACAACAAAATCTGACGTCGCAATATATTTGACTTGTACATAGTTTATCTTAAAGCTGGAATTCTTTGACAGGTAATCCCTTATTGCTTGTATTTGGTAGTTGCCCTGTAAAGAGATAGGACTCCATAGTGAAAATTATCTAATCGACCAAAGGATTAAATTTTTATTGAAAGAACTAAATCCTGTTTAAATGAATAGAATATCAAAATCTGCTTGGGCATTTTATTTGAAAAGGCAATTTTAAAGCATTGACAGGTTTCATATCATTTTTATTTGTAAAAGTGCTTTAATAGTAGTGTTTTCATCTTTCAATTCATTAGTTGCCACAAAACCCCAGTACAGAAAGAAATGATGAAAAAACAAGGATGCAATATTTTCGAACACCCTGCAACCGGCCTCGTTTTAATTTATGGAGATATTTTCAAGACCTCGGTTGTTTAGTTCGTTTCTCTTTTGAGAAGGACACAAAAACTGGGCCAGTCACTGACAAAACAAACTCAAAACTAAATACACTAAATACATAAAACGCACCAACAATAACAGGGCCAAATGAAAATCCACATCCAGTAGCGTAATTCATACCGCGTCGCCCCAACTAAGCGTACAAAGGGAGTAAAATGTTTGCTATAAACTAAACAAATTAAGCCAGAAGTATCCCTGAAGTGAAGCATATAATAAAAGTAATACGCCATTATATATATGGAGAACGTTTTTCACAAGCACTTTCTGTTGCAGCTATTCAAGCCGCATTACAATAGTCTCGAACTAACCTACATCAATTGTAGCAATAAACCATTGAATTATTACATATATCCATCCATTTCATTGAGGTGCTCGTTTTGTTAATCAATAGCATCCAACCAGTGAGGAATTAACATTTTGAATCGGAAGATTAAACATTTTTTTACTTTTAAAGTAGGCGTGGCGTTGTGTTTCTGCAGAACTGTTCCTCCCACAATGTCACCGTACAAATAATTAAGCAAATGAGAACAGCATTCTCAAACTACAATCTTAAATGCATAGTTTAATATCAGCGTTATGACAAAGATTTACTTCAACTTGTTTGTTGTATACAAGTTGAAGTAAATCTTTGTCAAACGGTTTATTCTGTAACAGAAGCTGTGCGTGACATCGTAATTCATATTTAAGAAGAGAACGAAGAAAGAAATGACGTCGCCGACATTCGCAAATACTATCCAAACAAGATGGAGTGGCAGAGCTCAAATTGCTACAGATAGAAATCAAACAATATTCTCATGAGTATGTGGTTTGCATAACTCCTAAAATTTTTTATGCGAGCTGATGAACGTGGTCGCTTCGTAATTTTTCAACCAAAGTCGTAAAGGCGACAATATTGCCAATCGTATTGCTTTCCTGTTATCTCAGCAGCGCTAGTGCCTGTGTTTGAAGTAAAACCTACAGAGCTACCTTAACACATGCCTGTGACGTAACTACATAAATCTACGCTGATATTTACTGTAACTGTGCGTTCAAAGGCTTTAGAGCATGAAAGAATTGCTGATGAGAATAGTTAGCATACTTACGACCAAGCACAAACCACAACAGAATAATTATTTTTGCTATAATACTACGTGGGGTTTTTTCAACAATGAAATTAAATTACTTTACAACTACAAGCAAAAACCTATAGGAGTATTTTGAGTACTTTTACATATAATTTTACATGTAAAACCTTTTGAATAATTTCGTACACCTTCAGCTGAGAACAAATAAATAACTTTCAGCAAAGAAAAATCTTCTAAAAATGTATGATTTTAATAATTCAATAAAACATTTAAAATGGATTTAGCATGCAAAGCATCCCCAATAACGAATCGCTAACACACTTAAATCCTTTCAGCTAAGTATAACTTCCGTTTTTCTTATCACAATTATGGCACTGTCTGTTTTATGAATATTTTGTTTTTATTAATATTTTGTTTGTTTTCTTTTGGTGGGATGGGGTGGAAAGAGGGAGTAAAATCAGTTTTTAATTTTACAGTCAAATAACAAGGTGTTTTGTTTTACAAATGCGGTGGATCAATTGTTTCCAAATTCTAAGTAGTAAAGTAATTAATTTAAACTGGAAATTCTTTTGTTTTGAAAAAAATGATAATGCGCATAAATTGCTAAATGTATAGATAGTCTGGATGAAAGGATGTCAGTGAAATTGTCATAGGAACTCTTTAGTTCCTATCTTTTCCCTTCTCTCAATTCTCGAAACATGTACCGAAAATGACATTGTTAGTGATCCTGCCGTGACACAAGTGTTTCTTAAGGTATTTAAATCTGTTCATTTTTGGAAATCTAAAACAATGGTTGATTTCAAATATTTTGACCCCTTTGACACTCCAAAATTTCATATACACCATAAATTAATTTTCAATGACTAAATATTTTAAGCTCCTTATTTTTAGAGCTATAACGTATGAAGCAATGTCAATCTGTATCTAAATGTAAAAAAAGGGTATTATAAAATAAAATCATTTACTGTAAACATAATTTGTTTGCATTTATGAAAAATAACTAAATATTCTTGTTCGTCTTTATTGTGGCTTTGAAGAAATTAAATTCAATATTAAAATGTAATATCTGAGCATTTTTGAAGTCCTTTCTAATTTTTAATAGACTCACTGTAAAATTTTATCAAAATAATCATATATGTCCTATTTTGCTGGGCTAAAGTTCGTATATTTACTTTACAAAGATACACAGATAGAATTCCTTTTCCATACTTTTCCTCGTAAGTTTTATTGCTATTTGATTAGTTTCATTTTTTATATTTACTGAAAGAAAAAATAATTAAGCTGTAAACAAATAATTGATTATTTTATGTGGTCTGATAAATTTATGTTTGTTTAATTAGATGCATGTCTCCAAGAATAGTGCCAATACGTTGAACATTTGTGCTTTTTTGTTCTCCATTATTATTGCCGTTTTAGAAGAAATACATTGTGTGAAACTTTACAAGACATAAAACCAATGCAACAGATAGAAAACGAATTATCTAAAGAACCTCACAACAATGCAAACAAAAGAATCAGAATTGCTCAGCCTTTAGTCTATACAGCTATTTAATCGTATCAATTCTAAAGAGACGTTAAAATAATGTGCAAAATATTCTTGAAAATGTTTTTGATTGATTCGTTTGGCAGTTTAACAGACAAAGAATAATTCATTGTCGATTTAAAATCAAAGAATTGATTAATAATAACTAAAAAGTATCTTCACAAGCAGTCAATTATCTCCTGAAAAGTATTTCCAAAACAGATAAAGTTTATCGGAAACTAAAGAAAGCTGTAGCACGTAAGTTACAAGCTACAATTAGGATTAGGCTACCACATAGTGATGGCAAGTGACAATTTCTGTCACTTATGCAATCGTTGACTTAAACAACAATACCAGCAAATCGGCTTACAAAATTTAAAATATAACATAGAGATATCTGATATTTTTTTCCTATAAAATATGAATGAATTATCTGCAGTACATGCATATAGTGAAAAGTAAGATTAAACTATAAATTCTTCGTTGGGTTTCCCCGAAAGAAACCTCTTTTTCTTATATAAAGCCCTGTTTAGTTAAGTTCATCAAAAGAACAGGAAGCATTTATTTTCCAAGTGGATTTTGATTGTGTTAGGCTGACAACAATACGCAAATATGAGAGTTACAAAACTAGTTTGCATCATATTAATGGTAAGTTTATCAATATTTGTCTTCTGTGGTGAGAGAAATCGGCATATACAAAAGACAGTTCATGAATCATGGATCAGGTAACTGAGAGGTGTGTGCTCGATTTGAACATGACAAACAGCTATCGTAATTGGCCTTTGGGAAGTTCATCAATACAACGTAAAATACTCCGACGTAATGTTGACTGGAATCATAATTTCTTTGACAAATGAAACATTGCTTTGCCTCAAATCCCGGTTTGGCTTTTATTGGCGCTAAACTGAAAAATTGAAAGTGGAATAACCATTTATTTTCTCTAATGGACAAATTTCACATTCTGAAAGAGAAGTTTCACATCATAATATTAACCACTTCTTAGAGATATCTTAACACGTGAACGTTTAACGAATAAGATATGCCATGACCTATGAAGTACGCAATGACCTATTGAGCATAGCACGGCCAATCACCAAGAACTTTAAATATGTCACAGTCTGTTAAATACAATTATTTCGCATTATCCTATAAAATACTCGTAATCTATAAATACAATGCTCAAATTTCCTGGTTCTTTATTTCAGCTGCTGTATATTTCATACAACTAGACCTAACTTTATTTTCATTAGATACCAAGTGACTGGAACGATAAGCGCGTTAATATTGCATTTACTGAAAAGTTTTAGATGGTATCTAATTTACGGTGTATCTAGTGACTTTAATATCTGTAATATGAAGTAAAGAACGGTTGGTGAAGAACTAGACCGATTGCGCTGCCAGACTGATTGCGCTACTGAGTAGTGACATTTTACACCTGGGGACGCAAATCACCATAATAAAGGCTTAAAAATAAAGTATTCCACATTGAGCTTGTTTGCAATGTCCCCACCACTTACATTAACAAATTTTCGAGATAGAAAAAATCAAACAAACATTTTTTAAGTATACCCTTACAAATTTTTTGAATTAGTAGAAAGAGAGAGCTTTTTAGCAAAAGCGGTTTTGGATTCGTTAGACTGGTGAAAATTAGCAAAATTGCCAGCCTCATCCCCCCAAAACAAAGTGTCATTGCGATCAAATGAACACTTTAGAAGAAAAACATTTGTTCAATAGATGGATGACAGAGCCCACACCATTGCTATAGTCCATTGGATGAAGACTGCCTGTGCTAAAAGCAACGAAATGCATTGCAAACACAACCACATTTATTTACACTTGTGATGGAGCAATTTCTCTTTATTTTTATTCTTTTTTCCTCTCAATTTTTTTCGTTTTCCCCGTGCCCTGCTGCTCTCCACGCAACTACTAAGCATATATATATTGGTCTATGGGTTGCGGATTCCCCTGAAAAAATGTTGACCTACGACGTCATCATCAGGGTCTTATGACGTCATGAAAGTTTCAAAATGGGATATCACAAAAACGGTTACAGCTATAGCTTTGAAACAAAATACGTCACAAGATTAATTTTTGCAAAGAACATCTTGCTGACCTACTTTTTGACATGTGCCGTCGTAACTTCTTCAAATTTTTCTAGCCCCATAAAACGTGTCCGCGAACAAACCCACTTAGCACATGGCACCAGAAAATGCTTGCATCAAACAAAGCAGCTTTTTTAAATACAGTTTATTTCTCATTTTCAGTCTTCAAGTCTTCTCTGCACATTGTTTAGATTCCTCATTAAACCGTTAGAAATAGACAAATTTAAAAACATGACATCGTGATGTCACAGATCAAAGAGTGGGTCATCAAGATATTTTATTATGACATATTTTGCTCAAGAGCTGTATGATAAACCGTTTTCGAAATTTTCAATATGACAATCTTTCTGATGGTCTACTATTCTGATGCTTCATTGTATATGCGCCAAATTTCACCTTAAAACGTTGAAAAAGAGAAAAAGAGCAACTTTTGCAGTTTCTAGGAAGTAAACTCTTTCAGACTTAAAGTTCAAATTATAAATCAGTATAAACATGATTCAACCACTTGCAGTTCTATTGTTTTCTGTCGTTTTAATGAAACTACTGTTTAGTGAGTTGTTACTTTTCAACATCAAACGCTAATTTCATTGAATGTCATATAATTCTGACATGTACATCTACATTGTGGACTATAGATCGAATCATATAGCGACTTATCATTGCTTATCATACAGATTGATAAATTCATATTTTCTTGAGATTTGTTAGAATGACTGTATCATTTTCTTTCGTTGTTATAGATGCATATGTTGCTCGTAGCTGGCAATCTGAGAAACGAAAGAGAGGTTGGTGGAGGATGCATGTTAGCGTGCGGACGACACTTTCAACTGTGTGTTCGAAGGTCCAGTGTCATGGACAGATTTTATTGTTATTCTACATACAGCAATTGTAAAGCGCGGTGTGCATCTCAACAATAACTAGTCTCTGTATAAGAGTTTTATTGAAAAATATTAACTAAGGCTGAATTAAAGACCAAGTAAAGTAGCTTTTTATGATTTTCTTTTCTATTTTAGTCATATTTTCTGTATGATTCTGTACAAATAGGTTTGCTGAAACGTCCGTTTGCTTAATTTGTATTGCTGTTGACATAGCTATCAGCTTTTCTATTCTAACAAACAGATCAAAATTATTCGCTACACATTGCGACATATGAATGTTTAACAACTAATTAAAATAAGCTGATATAATCAGACCACTATCATAATGGTCCAGTTTTTCTATTCATAAAGGTGGTAACACCGTTACTGTTTACTGTTAACATGCAAATCACTGTTAAATTGCATCTTTTGTTAATGTTTCAAACTGATATTTTTTGAAAATCTATTAAATATTTTTTTGTTAAAGCATGCAACAAAACTTTTGATCAGATCGTTATTAAAAAGGCAGCAGCGAAAGTGTTAGAGAAATATAGCAAGGAAAACATAGTCTCATGCTCTTCGCGTTAAGTTTTTGCAACTTCAAATGAGCTTAATGGTGCCTTTAACATTCTTGCATTTTACCTCTACCAGTTTTGTAAGAGCATCTTCTAAATTAAAAATCTCGAAAAGGATATAAAAATAGACGTGATATGTAAGTAAGTATAAGTATTTGCATATGTGCATAAACGACTTTCTAAATCGAGACTTTCAGTGTGATTGTTTTAATATTTTCATTGAAATTATCCGACAAGAGTTCCTACAAATCTAATAATATTTTTCGGGAATTCGTTAAAAACTGACAATTACTTTCGCGGTTCCGACAACACTTGCTAGAGCTAAAACATCTAAAGAAAATTAATTTAGTCATGTTTTGTGTTTACCGACACAGTAACAAACTTCGGGTTGGATGCACTCTGTTCTGCCTCAACCCAACTTTGTTGATTTCATCTCCTTTATGTCTGTCATGTGTCATCTTTATGTATATCATGGCTAGATGTTCCCTTTCAGGACTAGATAGAGAGAGTTATTTTAAACCCTTGCTTAAACATTCTTATTAACGCTTCATGCAAAATTTCCTGAAAACCAATTTTCTAAAAATTGTATCGGCGTATCGCGTGGCGATGACAATATCGCGGTATATAACAAAACGGAGGGTTTATATCTCGCCACTTCTTTTTGTCAATGATACTTGATGCTCATTTAATGTTATTTTTTAATTTTAGAATTAGGTAAAAATCACTGTAGCAACTGTCGAAGTAGGTTTTTCAAGGGAAGTAATCCTTCTTCATGTGGAACTTATATAGCAAATTTGTGCGTTTAAAGTTAATACCAAATTCTGAAGTAACTATTTCGATCCATACTGCTTGCGAACATCAGTAATATTTTAACAGTTCAGTTGTCATTATATACATTGTGACACTTAATATTAATAATATTAAGTGATGCACATATTACAAAGTAATACATTAATAATCAAAGTGTGCGTTTTACAAGCGTGCTAAATTAAGATTAACCATATCTACATTAATTTTAGCATCACTAACAATATGTAATAAAATTAAATGTGGTAGAAAGTTTGACATGTTTGGCATCTGATATATTTTCCGTTAAAACTTTGATCTTTTTTGTAATTTTAATTAAAATCTTTGTTTCTACTTTAACATTTTAAAAATATTCTAATGTTTTGATATTGTGTACTTTCCAGCACATGTGTAACGCACTGACAATAATCCTGTTCTAATTCTGAAGGAAAACCAGTCTGTCTAAAAATATTCCTTCTTTATCAGTTTGTCAATGCCTGTACGTACCCGATGTTAACAGAAACCCCAACATTTTGATTATCATGGCAATTTCCTCATAATCGTTAACATCTGCATTTTATTTTCACGTTAATTTACCACTGAGTGGCAAATAGTGGTGAAATTGTTTTCGATAAATACAGCAAATTTCAAGATCCTGTTCTTCTTTAGCTTCTTTCACGATCCAACCTCGATTAAAGATGCATTTATGTTTATAGTTCATTTAAGTTTAGTGCATGAATTAGATTATTTATTGCTTTTTGCTTTAAATTGACTTTCTTTCTTTGAGTCTTCTTGGAAGCTATGCAATATTTTGCATATACATTGTGCTGGCTAAATAAAGTGCACTGTGCAGAAGACAGTCTGTGCGAGCATACCAGAATCAGGTCTGCTTGGTAATCGGTTATTCTATCAGTATTCGGTGTTGATCTCTATCATAATCAAATACGTGATGTACTGCATGCTATCCTGTCAGAACCATATGCTTGCTAAGGTATCAAAATTATGTACACACTGTGTAGTGTGCTGGACTATCAGAATGATGCGAGCATGTAGTGTGGGTTTGGGTTTCTGGCAATTGTCTGAGTTCTTGGATGTTGTAAAAATATAAGTCGTGTACTTGGGTGTACTTGCCAATACTACGAGACTATCTTACAAAACCTGTCCGTTTTGCATGAAATTCTACATTGATTAAAAACAGCGTGATTTCATATTTACATTTATATTAAAATTCACTAAAAGAAAGAAATGATTCAAACTATTTAAAACATTACACCAATTTTAAAGATAATCCAAGATTTTACTGATATAAGTAAAATAGATGTAAACCAGACACGCAAAAGCGACAAACAAATTAATCAGACAAAGAAAAAATATATAAAGAAACGTCATTTTTAATAAAACAAAATTTGTGCATTTTCGTGTAAAACGATTGCGATTAGGTATGCTTTATGGCATTTGTTACTATCTAAGTAAAAATAGCGAAATCTCCCCTGACTTTAAATTGGTTGAAAGAACCATCTACACTAAGCCTATGACTGGCACTCCATATTCTAGACAGAACACGCACGATGTTGGCGTTTCGTCTTGTTGCCATTTCACTATACCGACATGTGTCGTGTTTTATGCTCATTTGCCAAGTGTTTAACCTCGAGGAGTTGTTGCTACATATAAATCACCCTTTTCACGCTTTATACATTAATTGCAGCACACATTTTAAGAAAGAGCAACACATCAAGACTAAAATTTCTCCCCACCAACTCCCTCGCCTTCCTCTACTTTAATCTGTGCATAAGCGTATGTCTGCCATTTATTGCACACACAACCTCCTCCTCGGCCCCGGCCCTCACACACTGGTTTCTCATGTAATGAATACCTCGTTATACCGCCATCATTTGTTCCAGTGAAATTATGGCTTTATAACGAAATGGCGTTATAACGAAAAAAAACCTTAACTAAGAAAAAATTTATTGGTGTTTTTCTTTTTAATAATCCAACACATCTCGAGCTATTTTAAGTCGTTACTTAAAGTGCATGCAAAGACACAATTGGTTAATTTCAAGAGCAATTATTTTTGTTTACTTCAGTTTTTCATTCACAGATTCACTTTTTCTTGAAAAAGTCTAGAATTGATTATTGCTTTGCCTCCTGTGTTGATATGTTTTCGATGACTTGTCCCAGTTTTAAGCCAATTTTTTCAGTCAAAATTTCGTCTGATACAGTTTTAAGCACGTTTTAGCAGACTTTTTTCTAGATCTCCATGTTTTGGCATTCTCAGTTTTTTTCTGGACGGCGAGCCATCTTTTCCCCCCACATACCAATTTGCTTTTTAATTTACAATATTTCCAATTGTCCTTCGTTACATTTCACTATCCCAAAGCAGAAAAAATGATTTGCTATTTCTTGGTGAGTTTTAGATGATTTATTTCTGCATAATTCAAGATTTCGACCCTTTTTCTCACAGCCAAACTCAAAAAGCTTTCTTTTCTTTTCCATTTTGAAACGATTTGAAATGCTCAGCCCAATTTCTGTTCAGCAACTTTCTCATGAAAATTTGAACTTTTATCTGATTTGCATAATGGCACTCCAACTGGGATGCTTCCTAATCCAATGTGATAACAGGAAAATGTGTGGCGGATGGCGTTAAGCGAATTTGACGGTATAACGAGGGAATTAAATAAAAAAAACGGGACTCAGGGTTTGATTGCGTTATAGCGAGAATGGCGGTATAACGAATGGAGGTATAACGAGAGTAGCCTGTAGTTGTAACGTTGCCCGTCACTTTCTCTATCTTCTACTTCAACGTATTACTGTCGTAGCAGTTATAATGTTCTTACATTTATGTTACAGTCTCTCACCATCCCCTTCTTGTCGTATTTAATGCGTAATATACACCGTTGCCAGCCTCTCCGAGGTCTTCCTCCTTAGTTGGATTAATTGCGTAGAAGGTGTGTTTATATCATGTTTCCTCTTTGATTTTTACCATTATCCCCATCCCTTTTCATATAGTACTTATTACGTATTAGTTAATTTTTATTATATAGTTTTGCTAGACTTATCTGGCTTTTCTTTTCTTTATTTGTATCTTTATGTTTTCTCATTCTAGAAACGAGGCAACGGAAAATACAGTTTATCCAAAAGTTTCCACTTTTATTCCGGTTCAATTGACTTCAATTTCCTAATTGTAAGCTAGAGGCGTCAATAAGCTATCCGGGCGTCGTGGCTGGAATTGAAGCAGCTGCTTAAGTTTCAATCATATTCTCTATCAGCTTCGTTTGTGCCACAGACTGTATAATCCACATTTCCCCAACTGATCAAACTGATCTAATCTAAAAAATCGAAAAAAAGCACATATATTTTATGAACATTTTCAGTTACAGTATAAAAATTTTACAGTCAAAACAGTTGACACAGATTAAAAAAGCTGGATTTTGCAATATAACTGTGAACTACTTCATAAATGTGGTATAACACAAGCTCTCTCTCTCTCTCTCTCTCTCTCTCTCTCTCTCTATATATATATATATATATATATATATATATATATATATATATATATATATATATATATATATATATATATATATATATATATATATATATATATAT
This sequence comes from Protula sp. h YS-2021, assembly GCA_949752745.1. Classification (NCBI taxonomy): domain Eukaryota; kingdom Metazoa; phylum Annelida; class Polychaeta; order Sabellida; family Serpulidae; genus Protula; species Protula sp. h YS-2021. The sequence goes on along the minus strand of OX457029.1, from coordinate 9,872,723 downwards.
ATAGTATGTATGTGTGTGTGTGTAAGTTTTTTTGGAAATCTCACCTTCACAAGGTAGGATGTTACAGTACTCGTACACTAAAGCTCCAGCAAAAAATATTGGACACCAGGGTCTCTGATCAATGTGACCTGGATTTCTAGTAGTATAAAATACACAGAAATAGATATATGATGCACATGTTACTTTACAAGCAGTTTAATGTATATAAACAACTCATATCTTTGTTATACATAAAGTGTTTGATATTTTCTACTCCACTCGGGGACGCATGAAACGGTTGTAAGAAAACCTAGCGAAGGCAAGGTTATTGACCTTCCGCATGTGCTCAAATTTATCATCCCAATGTCTATTGACGTTATAGCACAAATGCACAAAAGAATATCGAAGAGTTAAAAGGTAGTCAAAATAATCTGATTTCCATCTGAGATAAATAAAAAAATTCGCTGTTGAACCTTCGGTAGGGTAAAGAAAATTTTAAAAAATTTACTTATACTTCGACTATTTTGAGTAAGCATATATTACTGGATATGTCTTATCAAACCTGCACTCAGATTGTACCATGAACTGGTGTGGGGTAGAGCTCTCAAAGTGACGAAATACTATACCATAAATCACATTTCTTTTCAAGTAGACAAATTTACCTGCATTTGTTTCCAAGCTCATCCCACGTCTCCTCAGGAAAGTGTTCTAATCCAAAGTCGTTATACAATGTTAAATATCCCCGCCAGCTAACGCAAGGATATCCAAATCGACTCACTGATACGCTGCCATTGTACATGCCAGAATCCGTTATACAGTCATCTGAAAAATATGTATATCCGGTTATCCTAAAATAGCTGTTTATGTGCAGCAAAGAAATAAATTTGAAGAATGAAAAGCAAAGGAAAAAAGAAGTTAAAAATAATCTATATAAATATATATATAAATAATAATAATAATAATAAAAATAATAATAATAATTATATATATATATATATATATATATATATATATATATATATATATATATATATATATATATATATATATATATTGTTTCGACAGAGCAGTGTAATCCGGTTAACCGTGGAACGGCACGTTTTAACGAAGTCCACTTGTTTTAGCTCTATTTTGGCCTATACTGTCATTAAAATGCATTTTCTATTTAATTGCAGAATATGTCTGGCATGAATCTACAAGGCAGTTAAAATTTCAAACAAATGAAAGCGATCTGCAAGTGAGTCACAAGCTCACACAAATCAGTCAAACATAATATTGCATGACCGCCTAACCTTGCCAGAAACGATCAGGAAATTTTTGCTTTATCTAATGGCTTGCTAAATTCACTCCAACATCATGGGTATAAGCCAACGTGATACTGACAAATGCTGTATGACGAAAGTCTTTTTCCACTGCGTTAAGAACATTGCCACGTAACACGCAGACGGCGTCACAATAGAAGGGAGTAAGTGAGAAGTACAAATATTTTCTGCTTTGTTGGGCAATCTCAAGCATGATAATGTGTGTTATAATGGTGATAGATCATGGAGCTAGGTCCTTTATTTGGGTTCAGTAACTGCACGTTTCGTTAAAAGTCTTTCCAGGCATGTCCAGATCCAGTTCAAATCACCCAGCCCCATAATATAATAGAATAAAGTAGATTTACAATAAAAACCATTCAAATCTGAGTCGCATATGCGTTTTAACGTAACAAACCTGATTCACAATAAAAGCCACGGAAGCCTGGATTACATACACATGAAAAACTGTCCACACCATCCATACATAATGCACCGTTGAGGCACGGATTTGGTATGCATTCGTCAAGCATCACATCTGTCATCAGATACATGCGATGGACATTCACGATTTTATACTATGTCAAGATAATTCCTTTATTAAAGAATAAAATTCGAACACTTTACAATGAAGCCAATAGTGTCTGCATTTTGAGTATTGTCTGTCTTACTCCTTGTAAAATTTTACCATTTGACCAAATACTTCATTAAAAGATTGTGGCCTAAGTACTGATTGACATTATTTTCAAAATAATATCCCTCTACAACAACTTGCTATGCTTTGGTTAAGAGAAAATTAAACGTATGTACTCCATTGCATGCTAAGTGAAACAAGTGCATGCATATTTAAATGCCTTACACAAAGATAAATGTAAATACTTGCTGATGTATATACAACTATTTTTACATTCTTATTTACATATGCACATACTCGTACATATAGGTAAAGTGCAGTATTGTCTCTCAAGCACTCCCTGTACCATCGTGAAACACCACTCCCCTGATAAGTCGTCGTTCGGATTTCTGAAAATAGATAAGAAATGTGTTCCGAAACGAAACTGAATATTGAATAATTCACCTGCTTTAAAAACCAAATAATCTTAGACCATTCACACGTGTAGGCATTTAACACCGCGTAGACCCTAAGCTAAACCATATTTGATAATTATGTTGTGATGACTGCCTGCCTTTGAAATATCTTTGCTATTTCTTTGCATTGTTGTTAAAGGATTTAAAACTTTGACAATTGTACGACCCAACTACTAAATATACAGTTCATAAATATCCTTAAGCAACTGGAACCTGCAGTAAGATAAAGACAGTACAATTTTAATATTGAGAATTGACCTGCAAAAGTTTTGAAGATCATTCCATGAATCATCAGGAAAGCTAGACAGTGTTGTGTACAATGTGATATGTTCCCATCCCGCCAGTTCTACAGCTGTATCATAAATATCTTTCCACCACAGACATGTTAGATTAGCGGCAGTGTTTGAAGCATTACCGACATAAATGCTGTTATCATGTCCTTTTTTGCAGTCGTAATTTCCTTCATCTAGACAAAATACATTTACGTTCATCAAAACACTTTTACTTGTCACTTTAATGCTAAAGTTAAGCATATCAGGTTGAAAAGTAGAAATTTACATCTGAAACCTTTGTCATTTTCTACAATTATATAAATTGATAAATGTTGAGAGATTAAGTACTTATACCTCCGCAAACAGGAATATTGCAGTACTCTTTTGTTAAAGACCCCTTCCACCAGCTATAACAGTATGGACCACGTCTGTCATGAGTTGGGTTCCTTGAATGTAGTTGAATATTAAGTAATATTTAAATTCATGTGTTAATGCCACTTTCTAGTAATTAGTAATTAGATATTCTTAAAGATTTGTTAATTATCTTTTTTAACTTAAAGCTACATTCGCCAAGAGGAAAAATATCACCTGCATTTATTTCCTAGTTCTTCCCAAGATGATTCTTGAAACATTGAAAGGCCAACTGAGTTGTTATAGAAATTATCTGTAGCGTTAGAATATAGATAGTTGTCTTTCCAGTTCAAACAAAAATTCCCTCTGCGGTTTCGATTATGATTGCCAGAATAGGTCTTGTTCTTCTGTCTACACTCCTCTGAAAATAAGTTGCTTTATAGAACATAAAAGAAAACAGTTAATGAGGAATTTGAAATAATTTTTGATAAATAATGTATTTATTATCACTTGCCCTGTAAATAACTTGCAACCTCAAAGTAACCTTTTATACTGTGTAGAATTGTTGATATGATAGTCAAGAGGGTAAAAACAACATACCTGACTCACACAGCATTCCTTTGTATCCTTCAGCACAGAGACAAGTAAAGCTGTTATAATCATCAACGCATGTACCGCCGTTTAAACATTTATTGGGTTGACAGTCATCACCTTCTAAAATAATTTGATTAAGTGTTGGCAAGGTATGCTTGAGTACATGCATATATTAACTACACGAACTACACGAAAAAGCTTTTCCTGGTCACTGAGCACTTGTATATACAACTTCTTGACAACTTCTTGACAAAACCTTTACCAGAGACAGACTTTTCGAATGAGTGCATCTTGACATTGTTCGACAGGATTTTGAACCAAATACATTTTGTAACATTTGAGTAAAACAGAAAAACTAAAAACTGATAGACTTGTCTCTAAAAATAGGTACATTAAGTAAAAATGGTATGTAAACAACACAGTTAGGCAGGAATTGTGTTATTTTTATCCAAAAACCTATTTCAATTTACAACATTTATTTTATAAGACGATAACACACCAGAATCCCGGGATGCGAGCACCCCGTAAATATGACCAATTGTCGCTAGAACCGAATTTAATCCAATATTTTCTATAATAACGGAACCCCTCAAATATGATTAAGGACCACTTTTCTCAGTCCCAAACGCACTTTTAACCCAGCAGATTAGACCATTCTTTACTTCCCTATTAGGGTTGACTTGAGCTGAGTGCCAACAAGACACTAGATGCTAATTAGGAGAATTAGGCAATTCTCAAAGCAAAGAGTGCCGCTTGATATAAAAATAAGAATTGGGTACACATTAAAAGGAAACAAAACAACTTTTGGTAGCATCTACTCTACATGAATCGCCATAAATAAGTGCTATTAATCATAGTTTGAATTGCGCTTGTAGCAACATAAAATGTAAAAAAGAGGAAAATGAATTTCTAAACATGACCGCTGAGTAAAGCTTTTATAATCATCAAAAATTAGGCAACGTTTGATAGCATCTGCTCTACATGAATCGCTATTTTAATACGGAAATCTGTGGAAATAAGTGCTATTAATCAGTCTAGGTTTGAATTGCGCTTGTAGCAACATAAAATGCAAAACAAGAGGAAAATAAATTTCTAAACATGACCGCCAAAGAAATATGAACGGAAATATCTTTCACTTCAGGATAAAGTAGAGTTAGTTAATTTATGAAGAGGGCGAAGTCAGAGAAAATTAGCAGAACAATTTTATTTAGAGTGCATACTTTGTTTGTATAAGAATTAAACTGTATTACAAAAATGACTTTTTTATTTAAATGATCATATTATTGCAAAGATGTTGTTGCAAATAGAGTGTTATTATGTAAATAAACAATTATGTAATCAATGTTTGTCGTTATTTCTTATTTACTAACATTCAAGAGTTCATAATGTCCTAATATAAAATACTTTGCTTGGAATCCTGCAAATAAAACTACCCCACAAATGTGACCATTTTGGCCCAGTTCCGCAGGTGGTCGAACTTTCGGGGTTCTGGTGCACTCTCGCGTGGTTTCTTATGAGTGTTTCTGTGAGTGTCAGACAGTACACATTATGCGTAAAAATGATGGCGAAATTAATGGGCTACTACAGTTCTAACCTTCACACTTGGAGACATTGCAATAGTGCTTAAGTAGAATGTCATCTACCCATGGAATAACTGCCATACACCAAACACCATTAGAATCTGAATCGGGATTTCTGAAGAAAACATTGATTTGAAGAGATACAAATGATGTGGTATAAGTAAAATTACTTTGAATAATAATAAATCATTTCTAGTTCTAGGTATGGAAATTTAAATTAACACAAGACACATTTACTCTGACGTAAAATAAACACTGATAAATTGAATTCAGATTTCAATAAAAGTAGATAAGCGATTTTGATGTCTAAATTATATTTATTGATTAAACAGAAACTTAAGAGTTGCCCTGACGGCAAAAATAGTCGAGTAAGGCATAGATAAAACTCTTATAGTAATTTCTAATAGCTAAATGAGTAAAATTGACAGCCAAGGTAAGATTAGAGTGTTACTCTGAAATAAAGGTGACCTTTCATATAAAATTGCACTTCTCTCTTCCAGGACTATTTCGTGTCGAAAATGCCCAAAGAAAAATAATAAATACATTTTTAAATGATACTTTCGATATGCATTTGTTAAATATAAATTATAATGCCGACCTGCAGTTATTACCCAGTTCATTCCACGATCTGTCGGGAAACAAGTAAAGATCATAAATTGTATATTCAAAGACGAAGTGTTGAATGAAATACCAGTCGATGCAGAAGGATTCTGAGTATTGCACACTATAAGGGCTAGTTCTTCTCCAGCAATCTGATAAACGAGTGATTAATAAATAAAGATTGACTAAATGATAATACTGCTCAACAATTTAAATTATACAACAACCTTAATTTACTCTTTATGTAATACTTTTGCAACAAAAACGTAGAGAAGAGAATTATATTGGCATTAGAAATTCAACCACTCTATCTTATAACGATGAACATTAAAGAAACATACCATTGTTTTCATCACTTCCGGTTGTTGTTTCTACGGAGGACGTTGTGCTGATGTCCACTGAATGAAATATTTAAGAAATATACAGTGCAACTTAAAGAGAAACAGGAGATCTCCCGGTGGGTGATTTGCCGGTGGCCTTTTGCCGTAGGGTTAATTTCCGGTGGAGGTAAGTTGTCGGTGGGTGAATTGCCGGTCTAGGGTATTTGCCGGCCGGTTATTTGCCGGTGAAATTGTGAAAAATTGTGGAAGCAAATTTCTCTAAATATCGGGTTTATTTCTATAATATTTCACAATCTATTTAACAACTAAATTGCAATCATGGATGAATGAAACTCTTCGAGCAGTTACATTATAACTTTATAACAACTAAATTGCAATCACACGTGAATGAAGCTCTCTGATCAGTTACATTATAAACAGTCTCTTAAAATATCTAATTCTAATCTAAATCCAATCTTATTTAACGCTTAAGCGTTATTAGTCCCTTAGAACTTTAAAATGCAATTAAGAACGATAAAGCAATGTAATCTATTTATGTTACTGATCAAATTTAAACCAAGTCTCTTTTGCAATTACAGAAATTAATCTTAATGTTTGGAACAGATAATAAACTATTTTTTTACTATTACTTTTTTGACAATTTCACCGGCAATTTATCTGCCGGCAAATACCCTAGACCGGCAGCTCATCTACCGGCAATTCACCTCTAACGGCAAAAGACCACCGACAAATCGCCCTCCTGCAAATCATCCACCGGGAGATCCCCTAGATCCAGCTTAAAGTATCGAATATACATACGCAGGTCGTTGTACCTTTGTTCTCAATACCCACTGTGTGTAGTAATTTTCCGCTATAATATGGCTGTATATGTAACTCTAACAGTGTAATAGTACATGGTTACAAATGTAATTGATTAATATTGTTTAAAATAAAAAATGCACATTTATTCCTCAACGTCAAGGTATATGCACAGAAATACAATCGGAAAATGGAATAGAAGTAAATACCTTGACATAAGTGTAATGTACACAACGATGCCTCAAGCCTTGCCTCCCCATGATTATAAGTAAAGCACCATGGACCACTCAGGAGATTGTGAGGATTTCTTGTAATGAAAATACACGTTAAATAATCTGAAATATACTGACAGCACTGTGCGTAGGTGAGAGAAGTCAGTTACACAGTTTATGACGCGAACTCAAATAAAAATCAGAAGCGAAAATGCAAGATTTATTAAGGTAAAATATGTCATCTAAGATATTTACGTATTTTACTTTGCCTTTCCGTTATTTATTTTCATATTTTTATTTAGAAAATTCGCTTTAGCTTTGGTTACTTTCTAAATTTGTTTTGTATGTCTTTTATTTCAATATTTGATGTAACAACAAGTATAACGAGAAGCCGAATTCATTTTCTAACCTGCATTTGTTGGCTGCTTCCAGCCAAGTACCATCAGGAAAGTCCGCTATGTTAAATTGTTCAAAGTGTTCATAAACTCTCACCCAATAGATACACATATGTCCATTGTGGGCAATAGATAAATTACCCGTATAAACTGTGCCATTCAGAACACAGTCATCTGTGATAAACATTACTTTTATTAACATCATTGACATGATATTTTGAGCACAGGACAAAATTAATCGTCTTAAATTTATGTAAAATGTAAATATATATCAAAGAACAATTAATTCTTACACGATTCACAATGTGAACCATAAAATCCATCCCTGCATTCACAAGTGAAGTTATATCCGTGTGAATTGCAGATGGCGTTGTTGTAGCACGGATTCGGCGTACATGGATCTACAACATTGAATATATTTTTGATGGTTGACTATCAGAATTGAAATAGCTTTTACTCCCATTAAAAAAAGTTCTTGTAGTTGTATTGAACTGACGGTTCTGAAGTTTTTAAAGTATAATCACATTTTTACAGATAGGTAAGCTGTCTTGTATTGAGAAGAACGAGCTGAATCACACCGATTTAAAAAAAGAATTAGTCTATAATTAAGTGAGCATAAGACAACGGCAGTATCATCTAATCGGATCATATCTAATGCCACCTACCTTCACAGATTTCACTTGCACACTGTTCTATGTGCATATTGAGACCATTTAAGACGAAACACCATGCGAAATTGAAAAATCTAAGAGGATTGCTATATGAGAGAAACAAAAAGCTGCAAATTATAATTTTTGTAAACACACTATTAATCAGTATTATGCAATTTTTTCAATCATTTTCTCTCATTCTTTCTTTAGGAAGTGGAGCGTTTTTATTTCATACTAGCAAGCATTTTTTTAAACACAGCTCTTGCAAAACTAAGGGAGTGAGTAGGGTGGGCACTGTCTAGAGTCCACTGAGTGTTACGACTATACAAAATTAACTTAAAATTGGTGAATACTTAGAATGTGCTTCAAAGCAAAAATAACAACAATAATGATAATAATAATAATAATGATAGTAATAATAATAATAATAATAATAATAACAATAATAAAAATGCAGGATGTAGGTGGTGACAAAATTAAACATGCCCATGCACATACCGGCATTGGTTTCTTAAACTTTCCCATGATGATTCTGAAAAGTATTCCAGAAAAGACATCATGCCAAGTAGGTGATTGTTGATAATTTCAGAATAGTCAAAAGCGCTTTGCCAATCAAGACATCGACTGCCGCTCTTTGCTAACGTCTCTATACCAATGTATAATCCAGTACTTCCGACACAGTCAGGCAGAGCCCTACCTGTTTCTCCTAAACACATAATTGTTCACTTAACACCGTCTATATCACATTTGAACTTAACAAAGCACAGGATCCAGCAAGGTATATTTCCAAGTTTTGCCTTGGTGTCAGTCAGCATGTCTAAAATACCACAGTATTCCTTAGACACTTAAAAATAATGTCATGTTTTAGCTAAAAACGTGAACTTGTTTGATATTGCATGTTTTTGCTGTCAAATTAAAATCGAAAACTTTTTTGAGATATTTTATTGCGTCTAAGAGTTTTTAAATGTGATTTGAAGAATTCATAACTATGCAACTTTGTGGGCAAGAATTAATGTTGTCTGACCATCAATTGGCATATTGATAGTTGATATTCATAGCTGATTGACGACGAATGAAAGGGTGGGTTATCTTTCTGATCCAATCTAATTTAGCAAAATCCTAGGTGCTGGATTCTCTAGGCTTCATACAATATACAATGCATTTTACCAGCTCCATAATCTGTCCTTGAAGTGATACCAGCAGTGTGTTTTCATGGACAAATTAAGCAAAAGTTGTTATTGTTAAATTGATCTCTCATTCTTTTAGTTTAACTGTCACCCGACATTTAATATCAGGCCTCCAGTGGCAAATTGTTGATAATTATGTTAAAATACATTTAACATCAGGTCACTAGTATCAAGTTGTCGATAATAAAATGGTAAAATAAGATCTTTAGTCCCCATGGCAACGGCTATTTAGGATTACAAGTTCGTTTTAAATAAACGTTGGAACTTAAGCATTTAAGCCATGGCATATCTATAGAAAAAATGTAATACTCTACCGGATAGATACTCGAAATAAATATGTCACAATTTCGATTTAATAAAATAATGCAAAATAAGATACCTTTACAAATAGGCAAATGACAAAACTCGATATCAGGTTCTTCATTTCGAAAAACAAAGCAGAATGGTGAACCATACCATGGATAATCTTCATTGTAAACATTGAATGCTTCTGTCTGAATGGATCTGTTAATTGCGTTGTGCATTCAAACAGTTGTTAGTTATTTGCCATAAACTTTTTTCTAATGTTCACTTTCTTGTTAATACACATTCAAACGATATACCGTCATGCATTTTCCCAGAACCAAGTTCGACGTATATTAATAATGACAACATTTTGCCATGAAAACTGATTTGGTCAAATTGCTTTGTTGTAGATAATTTACAATAAACTAAAATTTAATAAGAATCTTCACTAAGAAAGTACAGGAAATTATTTCATTCCCAGCGATTATAAAACTTCTCGTTAAGTAATTTAATAATATTGACATTTTTCAGCTCGAATTAATTAAACACATAGCTACAATTAATAGCTTACTTAACAGAGATACCAACTTGGATTTACCTGCATTTATTAGCTAAGTCATCCCAAGATTCATCTGGGAAATCTTCGAGTGAGAATAACGCTCCTCGAAATTCCTCATAAAAAACTTTCCAGCTTAAACATGGTTTGCCGTTCCTTGCCGTATTCAGATTACCAGTGAAAGGTCTGTTGTCTAATCTACATTCATCTATTTAAGAAATAGTTTTAAATGGTTTTTACTCGTGTGAGGTCAACAAAAGTAGACTTCACATGGAATGTTTGTTTCATGTTATCGATGTTATGTTGTTACAAGAAGGTCAAAAATCGATTTCTCTGTTACAAACATTATTATGAATTCTAGTTACTTGATTCACAAAATTGTCCCCAAGTTCCAGGCAAACATGCACACACAATCCGTGTTGTGTTGTATACACATGTTCCTCCATTCAAACACGGGTTAGGTGTACAAGGCAAATATCCGTCTAAACAAGTACAAATATTTTACTTGCTTTTTCTTTAAAAAATATATCATAAATTGAAATTTAGGACACGTATTTTTTTCTTCCTATATTGTAGTTAATATAAAGTGAGTTCATTTTGCTTAGTTTGTTTTCGCTATGGTTTATATCTCAAAACATAAAAATGCAAAATGATATTTGATTGAGAAAAGTATATGCCAGTTTGAAATTAATAAAAAAAATACTTTGTGGTAATAGTATAATTCAAATCAGGGATTAGAACAGTGCTACAATACATTTCATGCAGGCATCAGTTAGATAACATTTTGGTAGCATATTGCCGCTTGTCTACAATTTAAAAACTGGAATCATATTGATGTGTGCTATGATTTTGTTGTGTATTTTTCTTCCTATAATGTAATTAATACATTATAAGTTTGTTTCGTTTAATTTACTTTTGTTGTGGTTTATATTGTAAAACATTAATGCACAGAATGAAAATGGTGTCTTTTTAGAAGAATGTATACCAGTTTGAACTTGGTAATTAACAAAGGCCAAAACTTCGTGCCACTTAAAATTATTTAAGTCGGGGATTAGAATAGTGACAGAATATACTAATACAAATGCATACCTATGATTTAGACTTTCATTCACTTCAATCATTAAGACAATTCTATATATGCTCATGCAGACATCAATAAGACAGCATGATGGATGCTGTTTGCAATGATGTACACTAAGTCGACGCACTTTTGTCGATTTATAAAGCACACAAAACGAAGCTTTATGTTTCGCTGAATGCATATATATATATATATATATATATATATATATATATATATATATATATATATATATATATATATATATATATATATATATATATATATATATATATATATATATATATATATTGGTATTTGTATCTAATATGGTAGAACAATTTTATACCAGTTTGATTGGAGTATGTGTCGATGAGCCACAATATATGGAATTATGCAATTAGCAACCTAACGCAATGGTGAGTTACATTTTATTAATTAAAAGCTTTCATTTATCTTTTGAAATTTAATTTGTATTGATTACTTCGTTTCACAGAATCATAATCAATCAGACACAAGGAATCAACTTTTTGGTACCTTTGCACTTTGGAACATTGCAGTATGTTTTTGAGACAGTGTCTACCATTCCAGATAACTCCAGCGTGTAGCAGTATGGACCTCTTGTATCATCAGTTGGGTTTCTATTGATTAATATATCGACGACAAGGGATTCATGCTCAAGAAAACATTGATCTAAGCATTTCATGCGATTGGTATATAAATTATCTATAACAGTTGGCGGGTAAACGTTATTTTTGATATTGGCCTAATTTCAAATTTACAGCCGCTCTTTTCATGTTGGGTGTTGTTCTCTCTGCAAAAGCCTTTCATGATATAGGATTAATTTCGTAAAAAAGATGAAAGCTAAATAAACCATTAATTTGCACAGATTATATATACTCAACAACAAAGGAAACGCCCGGTGATAATAATCGCTAAATTTTTCTCCATAGCATCTCAATCAGAAATTTAGTTCATACACATGAAAAACAGCTTGACTAGGATACATCTATGCATGGCAAGTCACTAAGATTCAACACTTAACCCGTTCACTTCACACGGTAAAGGTGATTTTCCTGTGCTCATCTCTCAATAACTGCTGTTCAATTGTGGCTTAGCTTACGTAGCCATTCGCTGTGACACATCACAACGAGTGCTTGGTTTAGCTGTGGTGACGTAGCGGAGGGGTCATTGGGGGTTAAGTGACCGACAGCTCGACTCAAGCCATCTCAGACTTGCTGCATGGGCCGATGGTAAGGGGGTGACAGGTCTGGTTTAAACCATTGAGTTAACTTATGTTATATTCACGAAAGTTAACTGTTAAACCAGTAGCATTTCACATGTCCCACCCGTTCTCAGTCCTCATCCACGTGTTGTCCAGATACTTTCACGCAACGGTTATGACGATAGTTTGCTGCAAAATCACTTCAATTTTTTATATCAGTTAGTCACTCATGGCATAAAAAAGATCATACAACAGTTTACTAGGAAACAACTACAATTTACGGGCGTCATTTTGCACAGTCATTGCGGGTTGTTTCGCATATATTTTGCAAACATGTTTTTCTGTTAAGTCATAATATCGTCCACTTGCACCATTCTCGGTCCAAGACTGGGAAACCAATTTTTAAAAGGTTTTGCGAAATGGAAGTGAACAAAACACAAATATTTGTCCCTCTCCAGTGAGTGCGTGAGTGCCAGTCTCTTGGAAAAACCATGAAACTTTTACATTCTTCACCAATAATTTTTATGTATCTGGGTTAACGTTTAACTTAACCAAAAGTTAAACCATTGGTTTACTTAAGCCAATGTTACTTCATTACACTTCACTTCAATATGGGTTAAACGATTGGTTTAGCTAATCCTTGGTTTAACCTAGTGGATTGACGCAATCAATTACCCCAAACAGATAATTTTCGTGAATACGGCGGCTGAAAAACTTGATAAAGTGTTCGAGCTTCAAAAGGTTTTAGGATTTAAGCTACAAAATATTTCAAGATTTGCTCTAGATATTGTAAAGATGCAAATTCAGTCTTTAATTTTATAGCAATTCTACCCCAGACCATGACGCTCTGGCCTCCGTATCAACTGCGCCCATGTACATAGGCATCGCTAGACCGCCCGCCTGACCTACGTCAATTAAAGAAATCTCCGTTGGAGAAACCGAGACAAAAACATGATTCTTTAGTTAAAAGAACCTTACGCCATTCATTTGGTATCCAAATAGCGCGATTAACTATCCAATGCAAACTCGTGCAGCGTCTGATCGCAGTTAAACGTAATCTGCGAGATATAAGGCGACTTCGAATACCGTGTGTCTTTCTAAGGGTTGAATGTCGGGTGTATCGGACTTCCTGAAACTCGTCACCCCAGTCGAGCCAGTCTCTCTGAACTGGGTTCGTAGGCGTCCAATAGTCGTTTGTTAACACCCAAAGGCCTAGGAAGATCAACTGGAGTCAGCCCGTTCTCCAACATTATGACTGCACGTACTCGATCAGCCATAGATAATATCTAAATGTTTTTACTAGAAAACCGTAACTGCTGTGCATTACTTTGTCCAGTGTCGGTCATAGTCTTCAAATCATCAAGAATAGCAAAATAACTGAGTGATTAAGTAATAAAGTGTTAAATAATCTAACGATTTTCATTAAAAAAAATAAAGAGTAATAAAAACACACACTGGTGCCAACGATAATCATAGAAGGTGCTCTAAAACGTCATGAATCTAAACTTAGGCAGCAAAAAACGCAGACCGCATATTCGTTTCAGTACAGATTTGAAAAAAACAGATCTTCGCGGTTTAATTTCATTTTTTTGCAAGAGAAGAAAGCCAGCAAAGGAATAGAATATTATACTACTATAGTGTGCCTAGGTTTAACAGAAGTCCCGTTCAATAACTTTCTAAAAGGTAAAAGGTATTTCAATAAGAGCCAATTGATTATGTTGAAAAGATTGGTACGAATAATTTTCATGCGGATTTAGTTTTTTGAAATACAACACTAAAATGTGATAGACTCATTTTAATCACTTGAGTGACTAATTTTGAGAATCATTAACAAAGGCTATGTCTATGCATTTTCAATGTTAAACAAACACTCCATAATGTAATACACTAATTTCAAATATGTCCATTACCAATGTACGCTTGTAATTTAATATTATTAAAGGGAAATGTGATAGACTCATTTTAATCACTTGAGTGACTAATTTTGAGAATCATTAACAAAGGCTATGTCTATGCATTTTCAATGTTAAACAAACACTCCATAATGTAATACACTAATTTCAAATATGTCCATTACCAATGTACGCTTGTAATTTAATATTATTAAAGGGAAATGCGGGTATCTCACCTACATTTGACATCCCTTCATACTTTCACAGTTTAATACTTTGAGCGTATACATTCAAAAATTGAAAAGAAAAAGGGGGGTCATCGATGTTATAAGAGAAATAAAGACACCGAAAGTTCGCGTACTTTTACTGTAGAAACCATTGGGAAAACACAAAAATTTCAATCAAAATGCAAAAATCACACATAATCTCAATTGACAATTGCTTCATTTTTTTCCTGTTTGAAGAACATGTCATACAAAATGTTTTAAGTAAATAAAAAATATATGTCACCGTATCAGTAAGAGAATTATACAGTCATTTTGACAAAATTCCATTGGCTCAATGGGTAAATGGTGAAAACAGTGTAATATGATTTAAATGGACAATACATCAACACAGGCCCTTCTAGGAACAAAATATCAATACAGACCATTTCTGGACACGACCCTATTTGAAAAGAAATTTTCGATCTAGACGGGTTTAGTACTTATTTATACTGTGTAAACATGGATTCAAACTCAGCGATATTCAATGAAGTGCGGATTTCGGTCGTCTAGATTCCGCAGAGATACCCGCATTTTCCTTTAAGTTAGCACTGTAAAAGAATATGAATATGAAAGTTCACAACATTTTTAAAACTGCAGGTCTACACAAAAGGTAGATATTCTTTCAGTTAATAACAACAGAAAATACATGTCTCTATGTAAATATTAATGAGCCAAGAAACAATATAATAGTAACCTAATGCTGCCACAAGATAAAGACACATCGAAACATCATGTCATCATAAGATGGCGATGATGACGTCCTTGGGTCTCCGTCCCAGGTGTAAATAATAGAATGAGATTCTCTACATTAAAATTATACTGTTCTGATCACGCAGTTATCGTCTTCGTTACACCTTTCCGTGTGCATTGAAGAATTTGTTCGTTAGTTTTAGAGGGAAACGGAGAGTGGGAATCGAAGTGTTTTCTAGATAGCATAACGAGAACTTCACAGTTTCACTAATTATTCGAATTGCCCAATTTTAACATACAATTCCATACAAACGTCCCATACTCACTGAATGTATCCTATTTCCTCTTATACTCACCGACAATAATTTGCAATGCTATCCCATTTCTCCAGTGCTACTAAAACATCAAACTGAAGATTATGATAAGCATCATCGGTTAATAGAGAATAACTTTTCCAGTCAATACAGGGCAGGCTTGCTCTAATCTTAGTTCTATGGTACGGCATGCCATTGTACTCACATTCAATTTCCTTCAATTCTGATACAAACATACCAATTATGCATAATTTAGCTGTATCATTGTCGTATCGTTAAGCACTAAACTTAGTACAGACACATTCAGATATTAATCTTTACAGAACTAAACTTAATGTAAAATTATTTATTCTGACTACTTTTCAATGAAATTAGTTAAAATGTTTTACGTAAAATATACTATATGCGTAATTAATTGTGCCTTTGTAAATAGACGTGGTATATGTATATACAAAGGTTTTTTCAATCATTTATTTTAAATCACTGGGAAAATGTGACTTGTTTGATTTAATAAATACCTTCGTCTAAAACCAACACCTCACATAATGTAAGTGGGTCTGAATCATACAACTGTGCTTTCTTCTCAATCGCTAGATATCTGAAAACTATCCTTGATACAAAACATAATCTTTCAAATTCGCATGTTTTATTAATTTTTTTATATTTTTGTATTTTGCTGAGTTTCACACATAAAGGGAAGATATTTCGAAACTGCATTTTGCATCTAACAAGGGATTCAAAAATTATGCATTAAGGGATCGTTTTAAAATAATGAAAACGCATGGTAGCCAAATTGTATATAAGTGTCCCTCCTCTTGCGGGGTATTTGGCTTGAATCCATATTGCAGTAAAATAATAAATAGTCACAGTGTTTTAACTGCTAAGCTCAACTAATACTAAAAGGAAAACAAGTGATGCAATATTTGCAAGTTTGTATTTTGCTTCAATTCCTTAAACATTATTAAATATTATACTTTCTTCCATTAAGCTTCCATTAAATATTATACTTTCTTCCATGAAGCTTCAAAATGATTCTAACATTTTGAATCCAACAACTTGTTAAATAAAAAAGCTGAATAAATAAGGTACGTAAGTCAGAGTAATTTTATTGCCGGATACCAAAGTTCAGCTCGTCTTTTCGATAGAAATATGACATATTTGCAATGTGTTAGTAATATCTAAAGATATTATAATATTTACTAGACATGCTCTTTCTCACCTTCCCGTTACAACGTTGTCACATTTTAGAGTGTATCCCCCATCAAGACTCGGTACTGATAAGCTTCTGTACGTGCATAATTCCTGGGATGTAGTAGATCTGGGATTGTGAGTATCTTTCATGAGCCACACAGAAAAACCATGCAAATCATCTCCTGTATGAAAAATTTAATGTACCTAAATCTAAATCTAAAACTTTTAAAACTAAAATATACAAAATTGCATGTCAATTATGTCGTAGTTTCGAAAGCTCAGAGTTATTCACTTATGCACAAAGTATTGCAAGTCTTTATGCAAGGTTCCATGTTTACATAAAATATAATATTCTTTATAGTTTTATGCTTAGCATTACATCATGACATCATTTTTCAAAAATTATCCTCTGCAACCGAGAACCCTAGAATTAATGCAATAACATTTACACTAGCTGCGAGGGGGGTGGCTACTTGGTATTATGTGTCTTGCCTTGCATGTCTTAAACCGCAATGCAGAGAAAGGGTGTAATTCTGTGATTAGCGAGAGAGAGCGTCAGTTTTGCTTTAAATGGGAACATTTTCTTTATCTTCTCCTTCTTTTCCATGATCAAAATAAGCAGTCGGCGTTAGGGTCGTTTTAAAATGTCATGGACACGCATGGTCATAAAAAAACACCTGACCACGTTTCTGTGTAAATTATGATCCTTCCTTACACTGCAGTTGCTGTAAAACCTTTTCCCTGTTTTTATTAAATTATATATGTTATTACTTGTCGCTTACCGCAACAGTCAATACGATTAAATAGCACAACAGCGGAAACTCTCCTAACGTCGTGTAAATCTACGCTCCACCAGGCACCAAGTTCGTAATGTGTCGTGGAGCAGTGTCCCGCTTGTATATTACCATTGGTGTTCCCATCAATGGCATGAGAACTTGTCATAGCATTGGTCGATTGCCAGGCCTGGTTACCAAGTATGCTGCGATCTAAGAAGTAAAACCTCTAACTACATAAAATTTAAATGAAATGGCAACTCTAAATTATGATTACCAAAAGTAAGGCTTAAAATTTGTCATCATCTAGAAATGGTTATACCTGAGAGGTCTATGTGAATGAGCATTGTAGATGGGGAATTTTGAAATTGACAATTAAAAACAAGCCCTACATAATTGGGTATTCATTCAGGTAGTTCCTTAAATTATTTAATTCTAATAATATAGTGTTGTATTGATATGAAAATATAATTTTATCACTAAACATTATTCGAAACATAACTGCTATGTCAATGTTTAGCTAGATATGAATAAATTTTCCTTATAAATTTTTATATAAGATCACATAATTTTGAGGCTTACCACATCCTTCAAGTTCAAATCTTAGAGAAATTCTGTTATGCCATTTTATAGGATATAGTCGGATAAAGCGTGCAATGACATGTTGCGGAAAAACAGAACGCATAATTTCACCATTGCTGTCTCCGTGAAACGGATGCACTGAACTGTCAGAATCGTTAATCCATTCAAACAGGGAATTGTCTCCATAACCTTTAAGAAATAGTGTTAATTAGTTAAGTTAAATGTTGTTACTTAATTTACTTAATTAAGCAGTGTCACTGTAATTACGGGGATGCTTTAACACAAGCAATAGTAATATACCAAATGAAACTGCATCTTAATGCAAAGGAAATTACAACTTAAAGGCGCAGATAGGATATGTTTTCTGGCATATGTCTTCAGTTGCACTTTAAACCTACGCAGCAAAGTGAATAAAAATCGCAAGCTACAGCCAGTAATAATAATTTGCTTGAGTGCTCAATCATATAAAGAAAATTACTTGAATTTTTGGAAAACTTTTGGAAAACATAAAGACAACAAAAGTTTGCAAATTATTTGATTATTAAATTCATGGTCATCTATCACACCATAACTTAAGCTATGTTTATATTTTTAGTTAAGCTCTGGTTTTATTTTTAACTGCTTTGAAAACCATTTTTGTGTCTGTGATTGATACATTCACTAGACTTCTCAAGCTGTACCTTCTTCAAAATTCAAAACCTTGTTGCATTTGAGTGTACAGCGCACTCGTCAATGAATGAACCATCGCATTCAATTTTATTAACTTTCTTATAGAGATTTCGTACATCAAGATAAGTTAGGCACTTACTGCTAACAATACGAGACTCGACTATTATATATGTGACGGATTTGTCAAACACAGCTATTATACACCCAGTGTAGCACTGGTAGGCTACACTGGACGAACGTACCAAGGAGTGGTATTCTTGTGATATTATTAAATCATGAGGCGCAAACTGCTGGGCTTGAAATCCTTTTGTGGTCAGTGATTATAAATATTTTTACCTCGATGATACGTAATTCTGGAAGCCCTTTTTATACATGCATTCAAATGAAGTTGAATACGAGTTGCATGCTATAATATATAAGTAAAAAGGTAAACAGCAGTAAACATGTAAGATCATACCAATTGTAAATTGAGTAACCCAGGAATCAGAGCTCAGACTGCCTTGTGTTATAACTGCCTGAACTACCGTGGGACGTCCAAGGTCTGCTTGAATCCACTGTTGAGTATCATTGTATAGAGCAGTCCAGCAGCCACTATTAACGATATTTAGACGTGACCTCTCCGGAGAGGATTGTGAGTCAAAACTTGAAGAAGCTGTCAGTGCCGTGTCTAATATTCCGAGGCCCGGTGATGTAATTAGTGGATTGAAACACGGAGAGTTTTCTAAAATAGGTAAATTTTGAAATCAAGCTGACGTCTAAAATATACATTGTGATTCTTAAACATCAATAAAGGTTCTTTCTTTCTTTCTTTCTAGGCTTCTGAAAGAGCAGTGCTAGAGATGTTCGGGTTCCAACGAATGCCATTATATGAATAAAACACATGCAATCCTACAAACTTTGAAATATCTTTTTCCATGCAGTAAAACCTTTTGAAAATTGAACACAGATTTCTCCAAAAGTAATGATTAAAATGGAAAAGTCGTAACTAGCCTGATGTAGTGATATCCCAGGATAAAACATAACACTTAATGGCATTGCCGCTAACTCTGCTTTTACCTGTCCCTGCTACTGATTGT
This sequence comes from Protula sp. h YS-2021, assembly GCA_949752745.1. Lineage (NCBI taxonomy): Eukaryota > Metazoa > Annelida > Polychaeta > Sabellida > Serpulidae > Protula > Protula sp. h YS-2021. Next base: position 9,852,798 of record OX457029.1, on the reverse strand, counting down.
GCGTGAGGGCGGAGTCATTTGAGAGCCGGAGTGCGGTCAGGTTTCAGTAGGCAGTAAACACATTGTCGGCCCCGAAGTATAATTTTTAATAAATGTATTTTATAGTAATTTTATGTTTGTTTTTCTGTAAAATTTGTGCACTCTTTGATATATTCAAATGGGACAAAAACTCTGTGACTGATGCAAAATTTGGAAACTCCCGTCTGCCATTTTATTCATTTATATAATATGAACCAATGTCAACCAATGCTATAATACACCAGACAAGGCCAAAGAAATCTACAACAAGACTCCAAACATTTAAATGCGTTTCTCGATGTACATGACAAGGCAATGATTGCAGGTTATTTATCCAGGTCTCTTGACCATGCCTATTTGCCTAATAAGTGATGTCATAATCACTGTCTGTTTACTCGCTATATACCATATATTAGCCGTTTGTTTGATATAAACCTTTTCTCTGGTACTGTTTGATTAAGATTTTATTGCCTTTTGAGTAATGTACTACTTTTTCCGCCTTAATTTGTTTTAAGTGCTGGTAAATAGCAAAACCATTCGTAGGATAATGGTGATGGCGTGATTTTAATAGTTACCAAATTGCTGCAAAAAATCAGGGTTATTTTTCTTAGCCCTTGACCGTATCGCAACTGTTTTAGTGCATAATAAGCTTAACCAACTGCCTTGATAACATAATCTATTCAAAAGAGTGTCAGTAATTCTGTATGTTAAATTATTCTAGTTATTTTCTTGTCATAGAGTAACGGTTTACTCAGGAACAATTTTATCTGTAAAATGCATGAGGAAAAAAGAGTTCAATTTAAGTCTCTAACATGATGGTTTTTCCACGAACACAATATTTCATTTAAATAATGGGGTGGGGAGGGGGTCTTCAGTTGGTAATCATTTTTAATTGCGTCATATGTGGCCGGCTACGTCTCTGGTTGAGACAATTGAACGTTAATTCCCGTTAACTCTCAATGGCTGGATTTAGACCTACACTCTGTCTAATGAGCTATCCGTCACATTTAACATTGATATGAAAGCACAAGAAAGGATTCTAACCACTGTATTTCTAAGTGTCTTATGGATACACAAGAGTCCATGTTTTTTCTAAAATGTAGAACGAAAATAAAACAGGATTATTCATTTCAGATAAGCACCGTAAACAATAATGCTGATTCAAAATTTGCTTTTGGATCATTTAAAGACGATACTTACTTTTACAGGCAAAGATAGCGCATGGTTCATAATCTATTGTACGATTTGAAAAAATAATGCATATCGGCATTCCCCAGTATCTGAGTTTATATGTATTCACAGGAATCCTATGTGAAATATTTTTATAGTTAAATGTTACATTATTTAATCGACAATCTGAATAATGGCTCATATTAATCTGTATATATTATACAAATCTAATTTTAACCCCATACTTAGTACAAACCCATAAGTCTCAATTCTGCGAAGTAAATCGGTTCTAATAATATCTCATGTCATTAACACGGGAACATGAAGACGCAATATTACTCTTAAAGAACTTCTTGTACATTTTTATATTGAAATAAAGGTGAACTTGAATTATGTATTGTATGATTATGAATTATATGCATGTTATATGCATATTAATTTTTTAACACAAATAGAACTACGAAATTAATGTTGAATAATTTTTATGTACAATCAAAAGATAGCTTACTGGCATACTATTTCAACAGCAACGCAATTTCATTTTGATGTTTCAATCAAAGATTGCAACAGCATTAGAAACTTTTAAAGTTTTTTTCATACCTGCATTTATTTTGGACATCATCAAATGATTCATCCGGCAAAATATCCGATGAAGTGATATTGATAGCCTCTAAAACCTTCCAAGGATAACAGATTCTACCTGTAATGCTCACGAACACGTCACCTTCATAATTTTTACCCTCAACAAAACAATCACCTGCAAAAAAAAAAGAGAAAACAACAGGTCAATAATGGGATGAGATGAATCAATGTTTTTAAGTCTCAAACGATTTATTTCAGAGAGAGACACACAGAGAGAGAGATATATATATATATATAAGGCTGCTTTAGTCATTATCTGGACCAGGCATACATATATATATAAGGATATCGTAGGCATTATCGGGATCAAGCATATATATATATATATATATATATATATATATATATATATATATATATATATATATATATATATATATATATATATATATATATATATATATATGGTATTATCGGGACTACATGTATTTGCATATTTTTTCATCTTCTTATGAATGTATTTAATTTTTTACGCAATTTGGATTGAAAGTGAATATTTAAGATATAAAATCATGCATAAATTAATAATCTTTGGATACATAGTATAAGTTCTCGATAATGCCTATTTTATACAATATATAATATATACAAGAGAAAAAAATATATACATATATACCTGTACCAGATTCACAGCGAATTCCATTGAAACCATCAGGACATGCACAACGGAAGCCAAATAGCATTTGACTACTCAACACACACGTCCCTCCGTTAAGACAGTAGTGTGTTTGACATATCACTGTAGCTGCTCTGTCATCTGGAAATACAAATTACTGTTTGAAATTCCGAAATCACCGAAATCTCTTTTGTAGGAAATGCGGAGTGCTGAAAGAGAAATACCCCTTTTTAATGAAATCGGAATTCGGCCTCCTTTTCCATTTGTTTTGGGACACGCATTGAAATACGCCAAGTGGCCTTCCCCCTCCTCGCCCTCCTCCGCGGGGAAAGGGTAATGCTGTCATGTTTTCAAAATTAAAAAAAAAACACAATTAAAGAAACATTGCTTTACACATCAGTATTTTGCTACTATCTTAGGACGTTTTGCCTTTAGAATAAGAATGGGAGTAAAATAATTAGCACAACATAGGTCATAGTTATATAAAAACAAACCTTGACATTGTGATATGTTGCAGGTCGATGCTTTGTAACGATTGTGTTCCATGAAAACATAACAATAAGGCCCATTAGGCTTATGCTGTGGATTCCTTCATAAAATGAATACATATTTACGCAGTACAGTTTACATGTGCCATTTAAATATATTATAAAAGTATCTGAACAATGACTGCCGCTTTCTTTTCTAAATAATGATTGGGTCAAGATGTTTACTAACACACTTTTAATCTGTAACAAGCGTTGAAATAAGAAAATATATAGCTTCACTATACTACTTCAATTACTCACAAAACAATACAATATTTTCCTTTCACAAATAACCTGCATTTATAAGACACATCATCCCAAGTTCTATCCGGAAAAATGTTAATGTCTCTAGGCGGTAGCTTCGGGTCATCGTTCAGTAATATACGCTCCCAAGGCAGGCACAAACGACCATTCTCGGCTACGGTTTCATATCCAGTATAGAAGTCATTAAATGCGTAGCAGTCGTTGATATTCATATCTAAGCAATAACAAGAACTTTTCTGATCGAAATTTTAATACTTAATTTAATCCCCAAAGGTAAAAACGACGCAATATTTAAAACTGATTTTACTGGTACCATTAACATTATGAATATTACTGAATGCCACACAGATATCGGTTGGTACACTAGATATCAAACCATGGCCGAACATGGTCATCTATGCGATCCCAAGGTAGGTACAAACGACTATTTTCGGCTTGGTTTCCTTTCAGAAGAGAAACCAAATGTGTAGCAGGCATTGATATTCATATCTAGCAAAAATTATGGCGTGAACCCTTACCTTCTGTCCACTTACAAAGGAAAGCTCAGCGATATTCAAGCAAAATCAAATGAACGTTTAAATGACACATATAAAATAAACATTGTCAATTGCTTTAGCTTAGTTAAAAACAGCTAAATTAACAACAATTTCATGTGATGTCTTTATAATATTTACGTTTTTTCTTCAAGGTTATCAAGTTAGATTAACACAATTGTAATTGTAGCTTCATAGCTTTATAAAATTATATTGATAATTTCGATCTGAACCAAACGATAACAGGACTGAAATTTATAGATTCTACTGTCATACATCGATCCTTTTTGTGGTTTACCCAAACTAATTCTGCATCTTGACTAAAAACTGACCACATGCAAGTTGTACCAGGTAGCATTAACTAATAAAGTAAAACCTCTTGAGAAGGAGGTTAAAGAGAATATTCTAATAACGTTCACGGTTGTGTATTTTTAATAGTAATTTAACGTGCACCAATCACTTATCACGTTAGCACATAGGATAAATTTTATTTTATAAAAACGACGCTCTATAGAGTTCTATTAATGCCAGTTAACTCCAATGAGCCTAAGAGCTGAATTCTATAAATAAAAACTCTATATGACTCCTTTAACTTTAACTTCCTCTTCTATTTTGGTTTAGCAGTATTCACAAGAAAAAACTATATGTGTATTGTTGAATGGTTGCATGAGTGATTCATAAATAGTGTCAAACATTAATACTACTTAACTGCAAATTACACAGAAACGACTAAGAGACAGCATTTTTCACGAGTAGGATATCAACTATAAACAAATACTATCATGACTATAAAACTCTAATGTTCTTTTGCGTTTGTACTTCAGGAAGCCTCTCTGATGTAAAATATCAGTGCAAACTCAGATCGTTTTCAGCCTCATCGAGGGGTGAATGATATATATTTAACACAGTAATCAAATTAACAAGACGCATTATTAATCACAATAATAATTATATAGACATGATAAAAATAAAAGTGAAAATGGAAACATTAGGAATACCTATGCAGCAGCGCTTTGCACAGTCGATCATTTCAATAAAGCCATTCTGAAATGCCATGCATACGCTGTTTCTGCTCCATCGTTCAGTGTCATTCCAGCTTGAGGAAAAATTATTCTTGGTTTACTTATGGAAAAAAACACCTATATATATATATATATATATATATATATATATATATATATATATATATATATATATATATGTACGCAGGTATCAAGATAAAACCTTTTGTTAAGATAACGTCGCTCGCAATAAGTGGACACATTTTAGGTTGTCTTACTATTTCCCAAAGAAATAAAAGTTAACAGCTGGGGCAAATGAAAATCTAAATCAAAGCTAATATTTTACTGACCTGAATAAAATTACGACACAAAGTTTTAGATTTAGTTTTATTTATGAAGATTCTATTTTAATTGGATGATGTTTTGACATGACTTTCAGTCTTACCTGCAGTGATTCGGGTCCTCTGTTTCCATATAAACAATTTCGTCACGATGCATTCTGCACACACCAATAGATATCAATAAGATACCAATATTTGATTTTAAAAGGTTATATAAAATTCTTATTTCGCTGTTATGCATTGCTAAACTCAGAGTTTTGTACTGTTCAGAATTTTCCTTAGCAGTTTCATTGAATACATGAAAATCACCAAGCTTGTCAAAGAAGAAAAATATTGCTTTATATATTGCATTGGAAATTCCAATCTTTTGCTGTTTACTAAAGGTAAATCAAAATCGTTGCTACAGTTTCATAAACATTAATGATGGCATCAACAAGACAACATTTTGGTGACATATTGCCGCTTTTTGTAATGCTGCACAATAAGTCGACACACTTATCGTTGCCCATAGAATAAAATTAATGATTTGAACAACTAAAAGTCTAAGTCAAAGTTAATGCATTTGTACTTCCATATTCTGTCATTATTCTAATTGCTGACTCCAGTAATTTTACCATTAAAGTTTTCCCATTGTTATGCCAGTTTTAAACTTGTATATAGTTTCCACAATAAGATATCATTTTCTATTTTGATGTTTTACAATTTAATCCAGAAAGGGTGAAAAATAAATAAAATCAACTTAATATTTATCTATTATAATACAGAAGAAAAGAAACATATGAAACATTTGAAATGATATCAAATATGTAATTAATTACTCAAGTTTATTGTAGACTAATTCTCACGGTAATGATATTTAGCCGCTTGCCTAGCTATATATACATACATATATATATATATATATATATATATATATACATATATATATATATATATATATATATATATATATATATATATATATATATATATATATATATATATATATATATATATATATATATATATATATACATTAGACTAAGCACAATATCTATTTTTCATCCCACTTGTGTATCTTTCAGCTTTTTAGCGTAACAAATGAACAATTAGATCTGCATTTGTTAACGAAGTCGTGAAAACGTAACCTATGTTGTTCAATATATCTTTACCTGCAGCTGCGAACAGCAATATGACATGGAAGTATCTGTGTTATGAAGCAATTTGTTAAAATGTCCAAATTGTGATGGTGTAGGTAGATATAAGCACCGTCATAGATAAATTTGAACTTTACATGCATCATATTTCCGACATTCTCACATTTCTCTCTCTCTCTCTCTCTCTCTCTCTCTCTCTCTCTCTCTCTTTCTTTCTTTCTCTTTCTCTTTCTGTCTGTCTGTCTCTTTCTTTCTCTCTCTCTGTTCTCTTTCTGCCTTCCTCTGAACGATGTTCTTTGGTATCCTATCTGGTGCACTCTCAACAACGCTATTAGTCGTGGAATCAGGTATTAACATATCATTAAACTTAAGGAGCTCACAAAAGTAATGATACCAATGGACTTTTTATGGACTTTGTATTCCTTACCTGTAGCATTTAGGAGAAAGTTGCAACGAGGTAAGATTTGACCCACCCACAAGAAATTCATCCGCTAACACCCAGGGAAGGCAATTTGAAAACCGTGATGTTGTTTTAAGCTCCACACCAAAGCCTGGTTCTTCACAAACACCTGTAATGAATTTTTTCTCCGTGTTTGAAAGATATATAAGCAAGTTCGATGGCCTAATTTTGACTCAATGTTAACTGAAGCGTGTAATCGATATATAAATTCTATTGTTGATTGCTATTAAGATTTATGTGATCTTGGTAAAATTTATGAAATGATGATTAAAACTAATTAGTTGTGTCTTCTTTTGTTTGTTTTTAAGTGTTTTATATAGACTTAAGGCAAATATATAATTATAATGAAAAAGCAAATCACAGCAAATCACTAGCAAACTTGTAATATTACTCGAGTACCTTCGCAGTGAAATCCCAAGTAGTTGCCTTGGCACTGACAATAATAGCCTTCCGTTGTCTGATTAGTTACAATACACGTGCCTCCATTTAAACACGGATTAGGTACACAGCTTAGATACTCGCCTGGCTCAAAACGGTTCTATATTGTTAAAATTACTAGCTCTACCTAGTCACACACACAAAAGGTTACTGATTCATGCTAAAACTTGAGCACGTAAGTAACAATAATGGAGAGTCTGAATGATACCGTCTTGCAATTAAATAACAAGTGACAAAATAAAAGGGTAAGTTGAACCAAATATAATTTAGTGATAAAGCGGTGACTCTGAAAACTTCGAATAAAAGTAACAAAAAAGTAACATAAGAATAGAAATAGTAAATAAAGGCAAAAAAATGGTGTGCATAAAAACAAAGGGAGCCATTGATGAAGAAATTGCTAGCCTATGAATAAATAAAAATCTCTCAAGATATTAAAATAATGAATTGGTGCGTTTTGGATGAGGATATTTCATAATAATATAAAACAACCAACCATCTATGCATCTTGGTATATAGCAGAATTCTTTGACCAAATCAGCTGTTGGCAAAAGTACAAAGCACCATTCTCCAACATCGTTTCTATCTGGATTCCTGTATAAATATGAGCGTATATTCACCAACGTCTAAATAGTCACAAAAGGCAATGAAGACAATGTGGGTAAAATACGTGTCGTACGTAGGTCATTCAGTCGTTTTGCGGAATAATATGAATTTAAGTAAAAATGAATGTGCCTATTTTTGTTGATCATGACAGGGTATTTGTTTCAACAATGTAATTGTGTGGAGTATTCATGAATAGTGGTTTAGTGGTTAGTACAATTAGAAAAGGGGTTACACTTTTAATTGGGCCTGTGAAGAGCGATGTATGCCGTTACAAGTACTGTCACATAAAGGCATGTAAAGAGTACTAGTAGTAGGGAAATGACAGATCTGGAACACCCCCCTACGCCCCAACCCCCCCCCCCCTAGGGGTAAGAAAATTTTGCGATTTCAGCATAGTTATCCGTTTCAGACGATTCTGAACAGCTTCGGTTTTGAGGACCCCCCCCCCCCCACCAGGGCTAAGAAAATTTTGCGATTTCAGCATAGTTATCCTTTTCAGACGATTCTAAGCAACCTTGGTTTTGAGGACCCCCCCCCCTCTATAAAACCACCTTTCACGAATGTTTAGATTTTTTTTTTCAATGATAGGATTTTTTGACTGGCGTAGAAAACTCTTTTTTCCCTTTTTTTTTATTCTTTTTATTCTTTTTTTTTTTATTTTTTGAAGTGTTTGTTTCAGCTATTTGAAAAAAAAATCACTCTAGTTTTTCCAGGTCAAATTTCAAGTCATTCTGTGAGGCAATACGCGTGAAGTGACAGTTGGCCTAGATATACCTATTCTATACACAACAGATGCATAAAGTATTAGCGACAGACGACCTTGGCATAAATAAGTACAGACTTTTTATCAGTTACGTAGAATAGGGGAGTGATTTAGTATGTTTTTGTTAGGCAAAGCTATGTTTACATTAGTCATGTAGCCTCATGACGTAAACCTTTACGCATATTTTTTTTGTACTTATATGTACTTGACAAGTTAACTCCTTTCGAAGTATTTAAAAATATGGCAGGCAACAATAATGGAGTACATTCTAATCAAGCTATTAACATCAAGCGCAATATGCAGGAAATGAACGAGGATGAAAAAAAACTTATAGAAAAGTTATCTAGTGAATCACGTAAGTCACTCTACCTAATTTCTTTATGCAGAAATATGTTAGAATTCGTGGTTGTAATCAAAGAAAAAAAACAACCACACGCGTCATCCAAATATGTGTTCAAATGAGTAGCACCCCTCCCCTTTTAAATCCCCAAGCACACACATACACACACACACACACACACACACACACACACACACACACACACACACACACACACACACACACACACACACACCACGACACAAATAAGCGCTTATTTCGCAATATATGACGGCTACCCTAAAAGGGTAGCCAGGAGGCTAAGCTCCTCAGTGTTTAGTGCAGCTACACTTCCGCTTGTGAGCAGCAACGGCAGTTGCCGACGACGTGATAAACATGCGTAGAACTGAGCAATAGTGTGAGTCTTTTTTCATGGCCTTCGAGCACACTTTCTCATGCTCACTCTTGCCAGTAATCTGTGGTATGCTAACCCCACAGAACTCACACAGCTCGTTATCTGAACCCAGGTACAGAAGTAGTTCCTCCAAATCATCTTTTGTTACATTTTGCAAGCTCACGTCGGCGTCTGGCTGTGGTGGGCAGACAGCAGGGATGCTGAAAGCGTCTGGCTGTGGCGAGCTGACAGCGTCTGGCTGTGGCGAGCTGACAGCGTCTGGCTGTGGCGAGCTGACAGCGTCTGACTGTGGCGAGCTGACAGCGTCTGGTTGTGGCGGGCTGGCAGCTGGCTTGCTTACGGTTGCCGGCTTGCTGTCCAGACTTGGTAGCAGGTCGACGACGGCTTTTTGAGAGGATTCTCTCCGTCGTTTACAAGCCGCCGTCGCCTTTCCGAATCTGTAATGTCCATTCCTCATACTTCGCCTTTTCCTGAGGGTCTCCAATTTATGCATCTCATAATATCTTCATCTGTAAGCAGATATTTTTGCTTACGTTCAGCGTTAAAAAAGCTGTCCTTAAATTCCATGTTACCATGAGTTTGAGTGTGAGAAGTCAGTCATGTGAGCCGTATATATATGTGTAGCTAGAACAATAGAATAAAGGCTCACCGCGTGACAAGCAATTAAACCTCTAAACCACCTCGCAGATGTCTGCATGAGTTAGTAGAAACTTGTCGCATCTTTGCTACTTGTGACAAAGAAGCAGCTGCATGTTTCATTCAAAGACGTGAGCATGCCTTTTTTTTTCAAAAGAGACAGATGACAACCTCAGTGAAGAGATATTTCTTTTTCAATTCATCTAAACTCTATGCTTTGAGAAAATGTGACAAGGCGTGAGTGTGAGAGGCCTCTGATGTGCGGACAGACGGCTAGAACAAAGACTCACCTCATGCCGAGCAATTAAATTTCCTCCCAGATACCTGTGTCGGTTAGCAGAAATATTTGTCACACCCGTCTTTGTTACTTGTAACAAAGGAAAATTGTAGAGTTTTTTTTTGCACTGTACGATTGAAACAGGTGAAGTGTTAGATCCACAGTAAGTAAGTTTTTTTTTAACACAACACTCAAGGGTGTGTTTGAATGTGAAGCTCTCACAACACGTGTTCGAATGAGCAGTCCATTCAACAAGTTGCAAAATCTTAAAAGACATTTAAAGGATGCTCACACTTCAGAAGAATGGGAGTTGGATCGGCGAAAACCCCTATAAAACCACCTTTCACGAATGTTTAGATACATCTTCTAGTTTAGATATATTAGAATTAAGTTTAACATCTGACAAGGAACTTGGAAGACGGGAAAACCTGGAGGGTATAAATGGGATGGGCGAGAACATATATTGTCATTTCACGTGGTGGATTGTGTGAGTAAACAATGTCGACATCCCTTCTTCACAAACGTATAGAGACTTTGGATGAGGTCTTCCAAGTGAACTATACTAACTATGTGTTTTCAAAACTTTCTAATTTTGAATGGGATTGGATTTTACAAGTGAAGAATTTGCATAAACATTGGGAAGCGACTGGAATGGTAATTCCAAGAGATCTTTTCATTAAAGCTTTTCTGAGTGAATGTGAAGACCTGAATTTACCAGGAAACACCTATGACATTGAATCAGCATTTATCAACGCCAATACAATTTGGGCAGCTGAACTCATGCTAGTTGTAGCTGCTAGAATTATTTTACATTATGATGACGGCGTTCCATTGACGACGAATGTATCAGAACTTGTTCGCTTCAACCATGGACGAGTTGAAGTGAATTCAAAACTTTGCAAGATGTTTGAAAAGGGAGCTAACTCAGCAGATAGATGGGTATAAAAGGAGTGGACTCAAAGGTATCATTTCATTGTGCAGCCATGGAGAACAAGACAAGCAGCTTTAAAATTAGTGCTAACTTAGCCATTACTGTGGAGCATGGAGAATTTGGGACATTTCTTCGAATCAAACGTGGAGAGAGATGGCTTGCTTTATCACCATCCTTGTGGAAGATTGTGTTGCAGAACTTGACAAGATTACGTAACATTGGCTTCAAACTGTATTTAACAGAAACGAAGTGGTTGAAGTCATTTCATACTTGGATATGCGCTATGTGAGTTTTGTGCACACATCGCTGTTTGAAGGGAAAGGATATACGCGTTACATCAACATGAATGACGGTGAATGGGAGACATTGCTTCAGGAAATCGAGAGCATAACCTCAACCATAGTGCCATGTACGAAATGTCATGGGAAGAAAACTCCTATCAAGCTGCAAAAGGACAATCGAATGAAAGTGTCAAAGTTATCCAAAGACAGACTGGCTGAAGTGCGATTGGAGAATATGAACGTGCAAAATCAACTTGGACTTACCTGTGAATATTGTGGAGCTTTTGGATATGCCAGTGATTATGATTGTCACTGTCACAAGTACAATTGTAAGATGTGTGAACCAGACAACTTCTGTATCAAGTGTGGTTCGCTAACGGTATCACCTTTTTGAAAATCATTTACTCGCCAGCCGTCACAGTGCGCAGACGCGTCATATGAACATGTAGGATGGATGTAGAAACGTGTTTTAAGGAGAAGTATGTGGACTACATGTTTGGGTCTGTTCAACAACAACTACAACACTTTAGCATCTATTGGGAACTTGCTCATTTAGCGCTAAAATTGTCAAACTTACGCGAGGATTTCATCAAAGAGTGTACGCTTTCAGGCATTGACGGAGCTGAGAATTTTGATGTGGAAGCAGCATTTCACTTTGCTCGATTTGATCCAAGACTGTTTGATGAAGTGAGAGAGTGGTTAATGTATATTGCAGTATAATGGCGGACATTACATTGAAACAGTATATTGTGCAAAAAACATATTGTGAAGAAATTTTATTAGCTGTAAAAAAATTTGCATTTTTATTATGTCCTGCTTGTCAAAATGAAGAGTGTCAAGAACATACTTGCCATTTCGCAAGTGTCTATACATATTGGAATGAAGCTAAATATTATATTCATTTAGATAAAGTGTTAGACAATGTCAACAAACGTTGTGAGAAGTATGGGTTAAATGCTATAACATTTGATGAATTAGTTGGTTAGTTTGATGAATTAGTAGTTGGTTAGTATGCATTGAAGATGAATGGACGCCAATTATTCACACCATTGTGTCTATACTTGATTTATAAAAACCTGTAACATGTGTTTATTGGACAACGAAATAAAATGTAAGATATGTTGATTGAGGTATGAGGTGAAATAAAATGTAGCGTATGTGTACAAATGCTTTTCATTTAGTGTTAACATGTCAACGTGGAAGGAATACTTAACCAATATTTACTTTAAACCTGGTCAACCCGGTGCATTTGCTGGTCCTTACAAACTTTATCACATATTAAAAAAACATGATCAACCAATTACTCATTCCAAAGTGAAGACATGGTTACAGAATCAAGATGCATTCAGTTTACTACAACCTGTAAAATATAGGTTTAAAAGGCAACATGTCATTACACGCGGTATTGATGACATGTGGGATATTGATAGCCTCTTATAACGATGACACCCGCTTTTTATTAGTTGTCATTGATGTGTTTTCGAAATATTTGTGGGTGCAGCCAATACCTAACAAATCACATACCAGCGTCATACAAGCTTTCCAGAATATTTTTCATGAAACACGTCGAAGACTGCGAACTCTAAGGTCAGATAACGGAACTGAATTTAAAAACAGATGGGTAACAGCATTTTTGAAGAATGAGGGAATTCATGCTTATACGACAAAGAATGAAACTAAAGCCAACTTTGCTGAGAGAGTCATTCGTACTCTAAAGGGAATGATGTATCGATATTTTCTACATAATCAAACTTATCGGTATGCAGACATCCTTCAAGAACTGGTATACAATTACAACCATAGACCACATGGCTCTCTCCCTTATAAGTATGCTCCTGCAGATATTCGAAAGGAAAATGAATCTAAAGTGTGGAAGTATATGTATGTAAACAAATTGAAATTGAAACCAAAGAAGAAGAAAAAACCTTACAAATTTAAGATTGGTCAACATGTTCGCATTTCTCACTTGAAATATACGTTTCAACGAGATTATCATATAAAATGGACACAAGAAGTGTTCATTATCACACGTCGTTATAAGAAGCAAGGAATACACTTGTATCGTGTGAAAGACTTTTTAGACGAAGATATTGATGGTCATTTCTATGAAGAAGAATTGCAAGCTGTTACAAAAGATATTGAATCCATCTACAGAATTCAACAGGTCTTGAAAACACGAAAAAGACGAGGTGTAAAAGAATTATTTGTCAAGTGGTTAGGCTGGCCATAGAAATTTAACAGTTGGGTAAAAGAAACAGACATTCAAAAATAAAGCATCCATTCACATGTTTGGTCTCTGGACCTACAGGCAGTGGTAAAACTTCTCTGGTGAAGGAAATTCTAGAACAAAATTTAATTAAACCCTCTCCAAAAGCCATTTTATGGCTCTATGCAGCAGATCAACCTTTGTACAAGGGAATGAAAGGTGTAGAATTTTATCAAGGCATTCCAGACGACATTGAAGAGCGCTTTAACCCGAAAAAACCAAACTTACTCATCATAGATGACTTAATGACTAAATGTCATAGTGATGAGCGTATGACACGCCTCTTTAGTGTAGGCAGCAGCCATCAAAATCTCAGCATTATTTTTATTGTGCATAATTTATTTCATCATGGTAGAGAAATGCGAAATATTAGTTTGAATAAACATTACATCATTCTGTTTAAAAATCCTAGAGATAGTCAATAAATAAGTACATTAGCGCGACAAATGTATCCTGGAAAATCTCACTTTCTCATAGAAGCCTATCAAGATGCTACGAGCAAACCTCATGGCTATTTATTCATTGACTTGAAGCCGAAGACAAATGATCAACTACGTATTCGTACAGGCATTTTACCAAAAGATACACATTACGTATATGTTGATAAAGTAGCGTATGAGCAAGAACCAAGTCACTTAACCATTCGCAGCCAAGATGTCTAAACGTATTCAAGCGAATCAACCTTTTCTTCATTTGCTCGCACGCAGTGGGCCTAAACGACGTAAATACTTGTTACAGCAAGCTACTAAGGAGGAATTAACTAGCTTGTTTGAAATTTGTTTGAATATATTGCGAGGACATTTACCCTTAAGCTCAAAAAGGTATAAGCAATTCAAGCGTGAGCGTCATACCCTTCGCACTCTAGCAGATAAGAAGATATCACTTCAAAGAAAAAAGAAGTTGGTTAATCAGAAAGGAGGATTCCTTGGAGCTATTGCTAAATTTGCATTACCTTTGTTAGCTCAGTTGCTTCTAAAATGAAACATACTTTGAAAATGGTTCTCATTCCTGAATATGAATATAAAATGTTGTTGGAAAATAAGGGAAAAGATGGTGAAATCAAATCGAAAGTGAATAAACTTTTACGTGGGAAACGAACTCGTGAGAAGGCAATTGAAATGTCTCAACTTCTTGGTCGTCATTTACGAACAATTCAATCACAACAACAACGACAAAAGTCTGTTACATCATCTTGTACACCAAAATCAGAAAAGTCGCAACAGTTTCTAAGTTATTTTCAACCTATATATCATGGAAAACTAACACAACTTTTGGTAGAACTGAAGAAACATGGTACGAGATGGACAGATAAAAATGAACTTGTATTGAAAACTGGAGATGTCATTGAGAATTCCAACATTATTGATTTGTTGAAAGAAGCATTGGTTGCTACAAGAAGAAAAGAACGACGACAACCGCCGCAGGGCTGGAAGCAGTTTATTGAGGAAATTGTAGACGCTAATATCCCAAAAGCTGTTTTTGGAAAAAAGACAACTCGTGAAGATATTGCAACAGAGATAAAACAGCGTCAACAGAGGTTGTTTCCAGAAGGATGGGAAACTTTTTAACATGGTTTAAACAGTAATGGTGTTGCTGTAAAGACAATGAAAATAAAAATAATATTCCTGTAAAAATTAGGTGTGTAAGCACTTGTTGTCAAGGAGAAGTAGTAGACAGTAATATAGATCATGGAGACAGTGAAGACGATGTGAGCCAGACATAATGTATATACACATTCAGTCTATCTACATCACATAAACGATTTAGTCATCATGGAGTCAACAAGTTTTTACGTCACTTTGCCCAGCAATGCTAGTTTGAACTATTATCCTACTAATAAGGCGTCTAATTATCAAATTCGTTTACCTCGTACAATATATTTGAACGGAAAATATAAAGTATCCTTAGCTGAAATTCAATACCCACACACATGGACGACAAGGAGGCCAGGAATAGACTATACTCTGCATTATCGATCATCATCATCAGATGTATTTTATCCAGTTTATATTCCATATGGTTACTACAGAACCATACCTGAAATATGTACTGCAATAAATGCAGAATTACAAAAATCTATTAATGCAAACCCTATTAGGTTAAAGTATGATAAAATTAGTCGAAAAGTTTCTCTTATTTTAAAAGAGGAATATGATATTGTCTTTTCTACTGGTTTAGCTGAGATTTTAGGATTTAAACCAGGTAGATGGTATAGAGAATCCGGTCCTGCTGAACATCAATCCGATGTGAAACATGGATTTTATACACTTTATGTGTATTGTAGTATTTGTGAGCCACAAGTAGTTGGAGATTATTATGTTCCTTTACTACGTTCTGTTCCCATTGAAGGGTATGATGGTGATATTATTATGAAAACTTATGAAGAACCTTATTACTTCACTGTAAACACATCCAAATTTGACACAATAGAAATGAATATTAAGGATGACACAGGTTATATTGTGTCATTTCAAACTGGGAAAGTGATATGCAAACTTCATTTTCGACCAAAAGCATTATGAAAGCATAAACACACGATCCGTCAGCATATCGCAACCATTTTCTTCGTCAAGTGGGCGGGGAATTACCAGGATTTAAAGGAGCACGAATACAATATGGAGATGGTATTGGTTCAATATTAGGATCATTGGCTCGCAAAGCTATTCCACTGCTTAAGGCAGGGGCTAAAATCGTTGCACCACATCTTAAAAAGGCTGCGAAAGATGTCGCGAAAGATGTTACAGGCCGAGTAGCACAACCTGTGATTGGTGATGTGTTAGGAGGACAAAAGAGAGCACAACCTGCAAAACCTGTCAGAAGGCGAACGGCAGCCAAACGGATAACATCAACAAAATATAAGAAAGATATTTTTTAAACATGTCTTTAATTCATAATCATTCTTGTGAATGTAGCCTTTCTCCATTAGAATGGTTTCACGTACCACCAACGCAAACTGCTGTAGAAAAAAGTTATAATGTCGACTATCAACCACTCACTACCATTAGAGAGGGCGCTCCAATAGAATTCTACATTCCTGCGAGTACAGAAGAATATCTAGATTTAAAGAACAGTAGACTTCATATTGTATGTCGCATTGTAAAAGCTGATGGAACACCATGCGATGTTGATGATAATGTATCATGTATCAATGATTTGTTTAATGGGTTATGGTCCAATATTGAATTGTTTCTAAATGATCGTTCGGTATCGCATAGTAACAATACCCATGGTTATACCAGCATCATATCTCATCTCATTCATGACTCGGAAGAAAGTCTCAATTCTGAGCGCTCTCTGCGTCTCATCTATAAAGATACTGCTGGGTCAATGAATAGTCATGAGGTGAAAAGAGCTAATCATGAAAGATATGTAGCAGATTTTCATGTAAATGTTGATGGTGGTGAGGTAGCTCTGCAGGCAAATAATAGTTTGCATAATCGTTATTTGTATACGCGTCAAAGCCGTGAGTTTACGCTTACAGGCGGTTTAAGGGTAGATTTGTTTGAGCAAGATCGCTATCTTCCCAATGGTATTAGTATGAAATTACGTTTACATAGACAAAAAGATGAATATGTATTAATGGCTGCAAATAATGGTTATAAAGTAGAAGTGAGAGATGCGTTTTTAACCATTCGCAAAGTGAGGGTTAGTCCAGGTATTCAGTTAGGACATGCAGATGCATTGATGAAAAGTCCTGCTAAGTTTATTATTACTAGAAAAGAGTGTAAAGTGTTAGCTATTCCAGCTGGATTTCAATCTTTTGTGAAAGATAACATATTTTTAGGCCAATTACCCAAACGTATTGTCATTGGACTGGTTCATAATGAAGCCTTTGCTGGAACAGTAATGAGAAATCCATACAATTTTGATCATTTTCTTCTGAACTATATGCAACTTTACACGGATGGTGAACCAGTCCTATCTAAGCCTCTCAAACTTGATATAAATCGAGGCAAATATCTGGATGCTTTTGAAACGCTTTACAATCTTTTGATAGATTGAATGGTGAGAAAAGTTCCATTATAAAACGGGAAGATTGGCCTAGAGGTTATGCTTTATTTTCTTTTGACTTAACACCTGATTATGATGGTGATGATCATTACGCCCTTATCAAGCATGGGAATTTGCGACTAGAAATGAATTTTGCTGGTGCTTTGCAAAATACAGTCAATGTTATAGTGTATGCTGAATTTGATAACATTGTTGAAATAAGTGCAAATCGTAGCATTCAATTCGACTACCAGTCATGAACACGAAGCAGATAGAAGCCATCCTATCCCATGATGCCGCGACAAAAGACTTGTTTCAAGGTGTGTTTTCCATGGACCAGTTACCATCTTTACAACGCGGTGCCTATGTCATCAACACAGACGATCATGATGAGCCAGGAGAGCATTGGGTGGCAGTATATTATGACAAAGACCCTGTAGAATATTTTGACTCTTATGGACTTTTACCTATAGACAGTCGTTTGAATAAGTTTTTAAAGTTTAATTTCATGTATAATTCAGTTCCATTACAAACACCGATATCATCTACATGTGGATTTTATTGTGTGTATTATATAATTCAAAGAGCTCGAGGACATAGTCCTTTTGAAATCATTGATGTATTAAGAAGAAGTGATGGTGATTTTGTAGTCAAAGATTTTGTATATAGACATTATAAACCATTATTTTATTGATGTATATAGATCACTATGTTGTATTAGTTAAGGTGTGGTAAATGTCATTCATAACTAAAGGATTTTGTATATAGACATTATTTTAATAATGCTGTATTAGTTAACGTGCGGTAATTGTCAATGTTCATTTATTATTAATAAAAACAAGACAGTTCTATACAAGTTTTCTTTTTATTGTGTTATACATTATTTTGCATTCTTCTTTATTCAACACATAGCATGAGGAATTAGTTACATTTCAAAACACTTATTTTACAAACCCATTCAATACATCGATAAACAAATGCCATTCATACCAATCTAAATTAATATATGTATCATGGACATTGCATCCACGTTTGTAAATGCTATGAAAACTAGCATAGCACTGTCCATTACCAAACTTTATCATTTTAACATCTTCGTGTTCAGACAGTTTCAGTTCATATCCATGATCATTTATGTCAATGTCCATCACCATAACACACATGAGATGTGTCAGCTCAATGGACTTGGTGCCCCGCATGAGTTGCACTCCTTCCTCTTTGAATTCAAGCGTCAGGTTCTTTCCAATCCAATGCTTGTAACAGAGCGTACCATTCCACTGTGTTGAGGGTGATGTAGTCGTATCGTTCTGCAAGCTCGTCATACTGACGAAATCGTACAAACACGTCTAGAGAGTTCTCAGTCACACGCACTTCTAAATCCTCTGAGAGTTTTAGAAGAAAGCCAGGTATCCTCAGCCTCTCTAGATGGTCTTTCAACACGGATTGTTCGTCAGGTGATAGAATGATATACTTTCCAAAATGTCTTAACACAATGTCATCACATAAGCTTCTCAGATATGAGAATCCATGTGTAGTTGGTTCATATTCCGATAAAAAGTCTTCCATCTCGTTCAACAGTCAGATCAACTATGAGCTGTCTTCTCTGCAAAGACGTTTTTTATGTTCGGATGATGTCAAACAGTGGATGTTGTATAACTTCTAGGAATCGTAAGACTGCGCGCCAATTCTTGATATTAAAGTGAATCATATCTGTATATGGTGTATCTGGCACAACTCCCTTATAATCCTTTGGATAATCCTGTAAAAGATTTCTCCAAAATGTCACGCGTATGTTAGAATCATGTTCAGTCACAAACACTTCCACTTTATTTTCAAGTCTACGTTCAAACCCAGCTTCAAGCGGTATGTTTTTAAAGTCTTTCCACACTTCTGGTTTAAACCGATGATAACTTATTCGAGAACCTATTATGACTTCATTCCTATCATTTACAGTAAGGTAAGCACCATTGTTAAACATGTATGCATTCATGATTTTTCACCTTGTTATGCGCTGTCTTCTTGTCTGCGAAGCCTTTTATCCACTTCTTTCACTTGCTTCTTCAACATTTTACATTCAGGTATTGTCAACAAAATTCCCTTTTTCGTAGGACGGTTTCTTCCAGTCCCCTCATCTCTCAGGTACTTGCGAATGTTTACCACACCTTCATTGCTTTGTTTCATAATCCTGATATACTTTCCATTTCCTAGAGAAAGCATGCCATCCCACGACTGTGGTGTTGGTGCTGTCGTCGCCGTCGTCTCCACTTTCAATTTCTTGATGGTGGTGGTAGGATTTTTCACTTTTAAGTCTTTCACTGTATCTGCAAGAGTATCCATATCAGTTGCAGATCTTTTACGACTTTCACGTTCCATGTTCACGCTTCAATGTTCACACCTCAAATAACTCTTACGTTGGAGGACCTCCCCCTTTTATAACGTTGCTTTGTAATGTCCATGCGCCAAGGTTGAATAGGCACCATTCAGCACGTACCGCTTGTCGTCATATGGAGAGAGGGCTACTTTCTTCAACTTCTCTGAAAAAAGCTGGTGGTCATGACTTTGAATAATGTGTCCTGTAGCCATCGTTTGAGTTTGGTTGAGTAAACTGTCTCTATACTGTACATGTTGCATACGTCTTTGACAAGCTCGAGTGATGCCTTTGGCCGTATGTTTGTCTTTCCCGCCATACATTAAACTGTACATTTTCGGTCTGAGTCCAACAAATTCTTCAATGGGGATGCCCACCGTCTCATCCTTCATTTTTCCAAGCACTTTTTTGTTCACGTTGGAATGTAGGAAATGATCTGACGGATAGTCACTTGTGTCAAACAGGTCAGCATCTTGCTGCATATCTTTGTAGATATCTTCCGTTTCTATGTCATAGCATAGACTGTCGGTGTCGCTGAACAACAACTTGGCATTAGGTTACTTGACCATGATGTAATTGTAATGAAAGTCAAACATAAGCACTTTGCTGAGATCGAGAATGGTGCAGCCAACTTGAATGGGCTTATCAAGAAGCAAATCCACTTTGCGTAAATGTACGGCGGTCAAATCTTCGTTGAAAATTTTAAATTTGTGGAAAGAAGGTTTAGCCACGAGTTTCTTGAACCGCTTTTCTTTGTGAACAAGTTCGACATTGATTCGCTTTCTCACATTTTCTATGGTTTTGCCAAACACAGAATTATTCATGAGTTTGAAGAAGTCTTTCTCAAATGGGTTCTGGGCCAATTTTCTCTTTTCCGTGTTCAAGGTAATGTATTTCTCCAACCATTTGCTCTGTTCAAACATAATAGCACGGTGCACTTTGGTAACTTTCAACCCCAGTGAGACGTACTGCTGCAAATTCCTATAATGAAGCACATATTTCTTCTTGTTGTATAGGTTAGGTATGAGTTTTTCACCAGGTTTGCCTTTCATGTTCAGATCTTTCCGTAACTTCTGACTGTACTCGGACAATTCTTCTACTTTGACGCATTTCCGTTCTGGAGCCACTTGGTAGTGATTATGACGATCATGGATTGTATGTGGGTATTCTAAATCCACTTCTAAAATGTACCCAATGTCATCATCTTCAGTCACATCCATAAAGTCAAGGGATTCAGGCTCGCTCACCCACATAAATCCACGCCGCGGCATGCTTTGCGACATGGCCCAGCCATACAAGTTGTTTGCGTCCAGGTACATCAAGTAGTTGTTTGGCATCTCAGAATTGTAATTTGACACGTAGGGATTATTTGCTTTCGCGTACTTGTGCGTGATCACAGATATTCCTCCACGTAGGCCTTGTTTAACCATTTGGTACATATCAATGTCAGTGATTAATTCCAACTTCACCTTCGTCGCTTTTAGCATAGCATCCCACGACAGTCCTGGTGCTGTATAATAATGGGCAGGATCCAATTCATATGTGTTAAGGCATACTTGACGAAAATTTTCAAACACGTCAGCCAGCAGCAGCACATCTGATTTCAGGTACAGGTCATGGTATTCGCCAAATGTAGTACAGTTGAATGTATCCCACACCTTTTGCGCATGCGCATAATCCTCGTCGCTGATGTCTTCTTCACTGAGCAGACTGTAAAACTTGTCCTTGGACGGTTGTGTTTCAGCAAACTTGGATGACTCATCCACGTAATCATAGGGGTACACTCCCTTTCTCAGAAGTAAATCTTGTTGGTCACTATCGTGAATGTGAGACGTCATGTTGTAGAAATTGTCTTTCCCTTCTGCCGCAAGGTTGGATACTAACTTCTGTAGAGAGGTACTCATAAACTGAAAGCTGTCTGTAAATTTCAGATGGCTCATGGTGAATGCAATATATTTCTCAATGGTGTTGGGAATGACCGTAATCGTTTCATTTTTGAATTTCCCAATTTCCTCCATGATCGGGTGACTGTCATAGCCTCGCAAATTGTGGAAAAATACAGGAATGATAAAAGAATCTTTATCGCCCTGCTTATCCTTTCTAAGTCGAAATTGTAAGTTGCATTCATTATGCGCTGCTCCGCGATATTTACCATTGATATGGTCATGATCTCTCACACGATCTGCTCCTAGAGGCTCATGACAAATGTAGCAATCGATGGCGTTCTTAAAATTCTCTTGATCCTCATGGGTCATCACCATATCTACCGGCATCTCTAAACCGCGCACAATACGGTCACGCTCGTTGACCATATGGTCTAAAAAGACTTTTACAGCATTGTCTCCTCGATACACGACTGGTGCGCGTGTTTCATATTGACTGACAACCACATAGGCAAAGCTGTTTGGACGATGATGTTGATACTTGTCTCAAAGTCGGCATAAATTACAAACGGTGCTCGCTGTTGCTTAGCCACATTCTTGAACTTGATAATAGGTTCCTTGGGAAATGATAAACGTTGCGCTCCATGCTTGCCACACACTTCACGATGTTCATCTATAAGATCTTGTCGTATAAACCCGTGAAGACAGTTGAAACAATAAAAAGCTGCACCATCATGCTTTGATCGGTAGACCATAAGTCTGCTGAAATTCTTGATCAAGCAGTAATGCCTTTTCTTACCATTGCTAATCATAAGTAAGTTAATTTCTCTTGCACTGACGTTTCGACTAAGTTGTATTGGAACAACTACATCATGTCCATATCCAAACACGTTGATAGACACATCATTCTCCTTTTCAAACCTTGGAATGTCCGTAATAGGTGTTGGAAATGTCATGCCTTCTACCTTTAATTCCTTCTCAAATGGTGTGTAATGATTCACGCGATGGGGGTTGTCGTTATGAGGGTGGACATGAGCCAATACAGACCATAAGAAGCACTTGTTGTCATCATTCTGAATGTTTAATACACCCTTCGTATTCTTCACTTTCTTCGGCAGCGGGATAAAACTGTTCGCTTCCAGAGATGCTGACGTAGCTGTATGTACTTCAATGTACAGTATATTATCCAGAAACCAGCCAGAGCCTTGTCGCTCATGTTCATCAAACTTGGTAAACAATTCTTTATAGGCTGTTGGTAAGTCCTGATCAATATCCGCTGGATTGTACGCTGCATACGTTGGACTGCTGATAAATGCATTATCCACTTGTTCTATCATGATACCTTCAGCATTTGGTGTCATTTTCTTTAAAGCGGGCATGCACTACAATGTACCATTTCATTCCATGTTCTAAGGTCTCCAGCAAATGTGTCTTGATACGGTTCTCTTGCTGTCGCATTTCAAGCAGTAAATCCGTTCCATTGTCGGGCTCAAACCGTTTTTCCTGTGCGTTTTCACCAAGACTAACCCTTCTGCCTTTCCCTACTTGCCCCGTCTTTCGCCTCTTTACAGTTTGTTCTTCCTGAGGTGGAGTGCATGTATGCACATCAAACACATCCATTGAGGGAAGTATTACATTACATCCATGGCAGAGAACTGAACTCGGTATGAAAATGCCATCTTGCTCCATCTTTCGTCTCTTTGCTTCATTCTGTCGATCAAGCTCTTCAATAGCACGTTTCACGACAGTTCTCATCTCATTTTCAGCGCATGTATGCGACTCCAACAATTCCACTGATGGAAATGTTGCATAACACTCATGGCATAAGACTGGTGAGTCTGAACTATCAGCCATTGTTGCTGTCACACCAATTGCTTGAACTGAAATGGTTGAAATATGTTCTCATACATCCCCTTTTATACCACTCAGACGTTGTCATAACTATGTTGAAAGCGCAAAATTTTCTTACCCCTGGGGGGGGGGGTAGGGCTCTGATACAACGGATGGGGGGGGGGGTCCTCAAAACCGAAGTTGTTCAGAATCGTCTGAAACATATAACTATGCTGAAATCGCAAAATTTTCTTAGCCCTCGGGTTGGGCGGGGGGGGGGGGCTGTCCTCAAAACCGAAGTTGTTCAGAATCGTCTGAAACATATAACTATGCTGAAATCGCAAAATTTTCTTAGCCCTAGGGGGGGGGTCCTCACAATTTCTTACTGGTGACAGTCGACCCGGGGGGGAAGGGGGATAGGGGGGGTAGGGGGTAGGGGGTAGGGGATAGGGGGTGTTCCAGAACTGTCATTTCCCTACTACTAGTACTGAACATTTTATGAAATATTTAAGGTGCCACGTAGATAAAAATGTTCGACGCCTCTCATAAATGATGTGGCCATAGTAACATCTTAGTTTAAATACCAGTTGTGGAATTATAATGAAAAATTTTATAACGAACCACAAGAGTGGTTACAACAGTACTTGTAGAAAAGTAGCAAAAGCCGGTTAACTTTTATCATTCTAGTAAGTATTATATTATTTTTATTATATATTATCTTTTATTATAGTACCGAGTAACAGTATTAGCAAGAGTATCAGGTACAACAAAGAATATAAACATCTATGCAATTATGATATGCCTATTTCAAATGAGCCATAGTTTAGCAAGTATCTGTTAACAGTAAAGAATGATTGGCAAAAAAAACTACCATTATAAGTAAACTGTTGCACGTTTACCTGCATTTATTTGCCAAGGCATTGAATGACTCATCTGGAAAATTGTCGAGCAAGGTAAAGATTCGTAGAGTATCAAAATATACCACGTCCTCCCACCACAAACATGCTTTTCCCGACGCAGACGTTCTGCTGTTTCCAAAATATTCAATGATATTTCGATGGTTTATGCACTCGGGACCTTTTCGAATCATAAAAAAAATCATTTATTTCAATAAATTAAGTTTTACCTAAAGCGTTCATTTTTCATTGCGTTTAATCAAATGCTGTTCTGACATTATTTGTAAATATTTGCCCTAGCGTGAGACTGGGTAACTGAACAACCGAATGGTTGATGAGCTGGTTTTAGGAGTAACCAATCAAGTGTGTTTAATTTATGTGTGAGAACTTAAGTGTATGAGAGATCTTAGTCTGTGAGAAAGTAAGTGTACATGAAACTTATTGCATGAAGAACATGGTGTGAGAAATATGTGTGGAAACTAAGCATGTCTGAAACTAGGTATCTGAAAAACAGCCTGTGAGAAACTGTGTAGCTAAAAAACAAAGTGTGTGAAAAATCAAGTCTATGTAAAATTCAGTGAATAATTAATAAAAATCCCAATGATATAAGTATCGAACTGAGGAAAGAATCTATTGAGTGGCTTATAACTGCATATAATTTTAAAGCTAGAAGACGTCCTGGGTGTTACTGAAATCACAAAGAGCCGAGTATTTCTATTCAACACGTCTGATCCCTTCTTTGCGTCACAGGAGTGTTCTTTTCATTTAATTTCACAAAGCAGCAGAGAAGTTTTTATAACTGTCCAAGATTCTATTTGGCTTGATGTGTTGCTAAGAAGTTGTTAAGACGAAACAATGCTAAATAGTAAGATAGTAAAATTC
The DNA here is from genome assembly GCA_949752745.1 of Protula sp. h YS-2021. NCBI lineage: Eukaryota > Metazoa > Annelida > Polychaeta > Sabellida > Serpulidae > Protula > Protula sp. h YS-2021. Next base: position 9,827,312 of record OX457029.1, on the reverse strand, counting down.
ATGAATAGTGCGATACGAAAGAAATATCACAACCGTATATGACTTTTTATTACACTGAAGGTAGCTACTATCATAGGAACTAGCCTTATCACTTATCTTAATGTTTACAGTTCATTAAATATAAGACAGTTATTTTGTGATACGGACCTGGAGATCGCACAATCCCATCATACCATTCAGTGTTATTTGAGGACGGTAGCTTAGACTTTGTTGATGCCTCTGTAATTTCCGACTCTGGAGCAGCTGAAGTATGTTAGAAAAACGACAATAAATAATATCACCAGGTGCCAAAAAAGGTACATAATTTTTCGTATAGTGTATTTCAAATTATCGTTAACTGTAGCATATTATTGCTATATTAGTTTAAGCAAATAACTATATGAAAGTTTCAATGTAAAATCATGCCGGTTTTTGTGTTCTTCAAAGGCAGTACGGATTCACCTGATATTTCTCTAAAGGGAGTATGCGTTTCTAACTTATCATTCGTGTCTGTGTGATCATTTTCAACTGTCATAATGAGATTGCCAACGGTTGATGTCGCAGTTTGTGTATCAACATATGCCTCTTCTACCGACATGAAATCAATTCCAAATATCAATAACGTATTAGAGTAACATATTAGACATTTCAACAATAAAACTATTTTTTTGACGGAAAACCCTAAATGGGTTGTATATATGCACATATACCACCACAAATACCCGTTTAAAAATCACTTGGTTGCCTTTATTGTGGCGGATACTTTATTTTAACCAAAATGCAAAAGTAAAAGGTTAATCTTAATATGTAATATTTAACAGCTACAGATGACAGATTTACACGGTTAAAAATTACTTTTATTCTTTTCAGAAATTAAAAATGGTGCTGATCAGAACACGACAAACAGTCGTACCTGGAAAATATAATCATGTAAAATATGTAGCCTGTGAAACTCATACCTGATGAATTAAATCGTGTCAAATATAATACCATTAACAGAGATATGGAAGATACAGCACCGATAACTCCCAAAATGATAACCTTTCTCTTCATTGTGCCAGTTGTAGCAATGTAACTATTTCCATGCAATGCTTCCCGTATATCAGTATAAAGTGTTGTAAAAAGGCAGATAAAATTTTTACAAAATCTAATCGTAAAAATGTCAAACCAGAAGTTGCCAATAATCTCCTTGACAAAAATAATTTATATATTAAAGGAATTGACGAGTCCGAGTAGAGAAACTTGTACCTTTTCTCTCAAACTAAAATTGCATATTCTTTATACCATACGGGTACGAACAAAACCTGAAATAGCTACACTGGAACCCCGGAAATCGGACCACCTACGGGACTGGCCAAAAGTGGTCAGATTTCCGGGTTGGTCCAATTTCTGAGGTTCCAATATATATATATATATATATATATATATATATATATATATATATATATATATATATATATATATATATATAACCAGTGGGCAAATTTTATGTGTAAGAGTGCCTTACGCATCTTTCTGTTCTATAATCGTAAACTTTGTACTTGCAGCCGATCTATTGTTCACAAGATAATTCAGTGGCCATTCATATTTACACTTGGGTCGAAAAAATCTGAAGGCTATCAAATCTGACCAAAAACAATAATCAGTTTTTACATCAATTTTACAGCCAAATCTACATAATCTGGAGACTAAAAGAGTCTGACACAGAATAAATCAATATGGATATTTCAATCTAAGGCAACAAAATCTGAATAGTCTACTGACAATAAGCTTTATTTATGATTTTTCACAACAAATTAGTCCATTTTGGTTGGTCCAATTTCTGGCGTTCTGTCTATGTTGGGGACTCAGAAAAGTGGTCCAATGGTTCAATTTGCGGGGTGGACCGATTTCTGGGGTTCCTTAGTAATAGAAACCAATGGGATACATTCGGTTATGCCGAAAAGTGGTCCGATTTCCGGGGTGGTCCTATTTACGGGTGGTCCGATCCCGGGGTCTGGTGTATCTACATGGACATAAATGTGGTTTATTGAACGATGCAAGTAGCAAATATAGCATGGGAAAGAGGTAGCTGGTTTGATAATTTTCTACTTGGTGCTCCTCTTGTAAATGAATAGCTGAAAAAATGGAATTCAATATACTACACTCTATACTTGTTTTCACACGTATACGTTTCAGATAATTTGGTGCAAGTAATTGCATTTTGATATTTATTATTAATGTCTTTGTCTGCCAAATCTAAAAGACTGGAAAAATACGCTGCTAAAATAATTTGCATTGTGCGTCTATAGCATTTAGCTTGATGCACAACAGATACACATTAATCGTACTGGAATACATATATAAAAAGTTAAAGGTTTTTTTCAGTTTAGCTTAAGAGTGTTGCGCTACAAAGGCTTAATCATTAGTCATGTCATTCCAGTACATTTTTTCCAATTAAATAAAAGACACTGTAATTGGCAATTTATTTAGGTTATGTTTTCCCCATCATCCATAAACGTTAGCGATATGGAGAAAAAGGTTCTAACAAACCATCACCTGGTGCATTAGTAATAGAGAACGAATCAACACGATTATAACGTTGCTTACTAGAACATTTTACTGACAAACACTTCAAGTTCGAAGGGTACGGATGTTCGGTATCAATGTGCAACAGTATCGATGTGTCAGTGGAAGCATTTCTCTTTTTTATTGATAATAGATGCTAGTATTTGGTGGCTACCGCACATCCGCTTTCTTCAAAGTTTGAATGTTTTGCTTACTTGCAACCTTTCGCCAAAATTATTTCAGTCAATTTCACGCATTCTGTCTGCATCACTGGCGAGACGTCTGTCCCTAATAACAATCTAATATTGTATAGATGTCAGAAAGCGGAGTCTTATCAAAATTATCATTACAATTATTATATCACAGCTCAGACAGAAATTGAAGCCGTACCAAGGTTTTAAAGATGATGCCAATTTTCAGAAGGTAGTAGGCTGGAACTGTTAGATTTGGAGGGGTACAAGTTTTTTCCCGTCTAACAGCACAAATATCGATTATGTGTGTATTAGTGCAAAAAAGTATTTATTTAATTTATGCCCATGTTATATAACAGACTTGTTGCTTGTCTTCCTAAAATGTTTAACTTTAAATAAATGTATGCCTATGCTACTTAGGAGATATGCAGTTAAAAGTTCATCTTGAAGAAACACTCTCTCCACTCTTACGTACTCATTTTCATGCCTATAACTAAATATGCATGAGCCGATTACGAACAACCAAATACTACCAATCACATGTAGAATCTCAGATTTATTGAAAAAGGATCTTGACACCGAGTCCTTGTTTCGTCTGGAAAGAACAGAATATTGATACCGCCAGTGCACCATATATGACAGTTTTCAAGTCTCCTATGTGTCAGGAAAAAACACGGACCTTGGGAATCTTAATGTCACCGGGTCGACTGGATCAGTCCTACAGATAGTTAAAAACCAACCAAAAGACTATTTGGTTATGAAAACAAACATATCTAACAAGGCAGAGAGCCACCGCTCAAAAGCATAAGAAGAGAATAAGACATACCGGCAAGAAATGTCTACCCTGACAGACAAACTAAGTGGTTTACTAATTACAAAATGTAATGCCTTCTTGTGAGGACTATGGAATATGTTTGAGAACGATTGTTTTACACTTATTGGACAAATTATCCTTGAAGTCCTTTCGTTGCTTGGTCACAATACAGAGTTGATTTTCAGTTCGATATCCCTTTACATGATTATAACAGCAGGGCTTTTATTTTTTAGGAAAAGTGCCTAATTTAGATATGAAACGTGCTGTATGTCGAGAGCTTAACACGAGGTTATATGCATATATATGTGAACTTCAAGACATAGCCAGTGGAATAGTCATAATACTGGCATAATCCCACAGTATCGGATACCAGCTAAATAAATTTCTTTTCTGTGTAATGAACACATATAAGATGTTTTGATACGCTCTGCAAAATAAACTAGCTGGTTTTAAGGCTATTTTCAAGAATGTTTAATAAACACTCTTCACTCTAATTTTGCCAAAGTTAAAGTCAATCCAACCTTCAATGATGTTAGACTGTTTTACTAAACCCTTGGTCAGATTTTGAGTTAATTTTGAGCTAGAAGTTTTAAAACAATGTTCAATTCAATTTAAAGCATAAGCATTTGAGATATCAAGTAGAGTGACAAGCGCACTAGGGAGTAGTCCACACCACGTAGGGAGGAAGTGACTCAGTCAATGACAGTAATACCTGTTACTTGCAAAACTGTGAGAGATAAATCCGCCTAAATCTGCTCATTACTATCACAAAAAAGAACAACTTGAATTGGATTGGCTGATACTAGGTTTCTCATTCCTAGAGGAGACCAAAATAACTTTTGGAAGAATTGCATGGATAGCTTAGTATTAGATTTCCTACTTATAATGCTTATTGGGAAGCGGTGCAAGAAAAATATCGTGGGAACACCACACTCAGCTTGAGGTTCCTCAATAATAAACTTTGTTGCAATTATGTTTATAACCGATGACCAGACATTTAGCCGGGCAATATTCAGTCGAGCGATATTTAGCCGAGAACCATTTTACCGAGGAACATTTAGTCATGCCAATTAGCCGAAGGGTATTTGGGCTGTAATTCAGTGTCAATTTGTAACTGTGTGCATTCCTGGCTAGTCATTAATAAAGCACTTATTTCAAAATCAAATTGTACTCAATTGAATTGTGAATAAGAAAATTCATCAAGTGCGGGAGATTGTATTAAAAGCTAATTATCGAAACTGCGACAGAAACAATTTTGATTAAATTGTAGTCGATTGAATTGTAAACAAGAAAATTCATAAAGTGCGGGAGATTGAATTAAAAACTAATTATCGAAACTGAGACGGAAAAAAGTGTGCTGTAACCATCTGATGTATGATATCCCATGATGCGAAGAATAAATTCAGCGTTTATATAATTGGCATTTCATCTTTTGAATAAGTAACACTGTAAAAACGAACCAAGAATAACAACATTTTCCTTTTTGACAAATCTAACAAAACAACTTTGCTAGAATCATAATTTTTGGCTCAATGCCATAGATACCAATTTTCGGTTAATTTATGTGGCTGAATTATCATCCATAGAATCTTTCGGCCAGCCCTTTTCAAGAAACGCCGCGTAGTAATTATGCTTTCATGTTTACAACAAACTGCCAAGGTGCTCTCAATTTTTGAGTGTCAAAAGTGAATGTTACAAGTATCATTAAAGGTATGCAAATGTAACATAGCAGCCGGACTTTTTATTTTGATCACTTATTAAGTATTCTTATACTACAATGCGCTATGAAATTGTTAACACGTTTATACAAAAAACTGTTGAAAATAGTAACAATAAAAAGCAACAAGAACAAGATCTTTCAGTAATTATGACCAAAATACAAATTGAAAACAATAAAAGACTTTTTTCTGTTTTTTATTCGGTCGTATTTTATTTCATTCTAATAAAGGTTTTCTATGGAGATCTCTCCCTCAGGACATCCCGATGCACATGTTAGAAATTCATCAAAACAAGTATGGTGGTAGAGGATAAAGTTCTCTTCAAGGCACTGCTCCAAACTTTCCATGCACTCTGCAGCGCATTCTCCGTCTCTTCTACTTCGTACATTGCCTGTTACAAGCAACACGTGCATCTATAAAAAAGAAATACGTACAATAATAGAAATTTCATGACTAATGGAATCAAATTATGTGATAAGAAACCACATTTAGGTATATAATTTGATCTATAGCATAATAGAACTGTTTCGTTGTGTACTTGTATTAAACAGATACTCTAATATGTGACATTCGATGAAATTTTTGATTAATTTTAAATTAAAAATTGAACAAAGACAAGCTCAGTAAACAATAACGTACAGTGAGATAATATAAAAATCATGTTTCGAATTTATTCCTGACATAATGATTCATACTATTTTTAACATGTACAAATCTTTACTTGATATGTTTAATATTCCTGATTTATTTCTGACATATTGATTTGACTAATAATTTAATGTACAAATCTTTAATTGATATGTTCAATATCCTTGATTTATTTCTGACATCGTGATTTATACGAATATATTTATATACGAATCTTTACTTGACATGTTCAATATCCATTTCTGAAGTCATGATCTAAACTAACAATTTTCATGTACGAATCTTTACTTGTTATGTTCAATTCCTGATTTACACTAATTTTTAATTGATATGTTCAATGTTACACTCGATAAATGGTCAATGTTACACTCGAATAGCTGCAATATAACAGCTATTAAAACAAAACTATTGCATAGTTTTCAGAAAAGTAATATGTGTTGATAAAAACCTGTAAAATATGAACTCTTTTGTGTGCATTATGTAATTGTTTTTCTTCGAAGCTTAGCAGCGCTGAGCTTATCTATTATGTGAATGCGTGATTACTGGCTGTGGCTGCAATTTTAATTTCAGTTGGTAAAGATAGGTCACTGTGTATTTGAAGGGACTGGTAATAGACTGCTGCAGTTGCCATTTGTTTAATTTCTAGAGGAAATGGTAGACTTGAATATCTGTGCACTATTCACTGTAGATCCGTCTGGTTCAGGCCGTAAGAAAGCTGAATCTCGCTCCATGGAATCTTGATGAGATATAATATAGTATTCTGTCAGCCGCTTAGTGCATACTGTAGGTCATGTGGTATTTTGTTGATCAGGACGTATGTTGGAGTAGAGGGCATATTTTATAGGTCAAGGCGTATGTTAGAGTTTATGGTGCATTCTATAGGTCATGGCGTATGTTCTAGGTTTAATCATATTTTATGAGTCACTGCTTATCTCAGAGATTAACGTCTGATGCCACACGCTACCTTTAAAAACTGACAAATATCTCGCAGTAATTTTTTATCAGAATATAAACCCTTGCATTCAACAAATATGTTGATAGGTTTGAGCGAAATGCTAATAAAACCTAAATTTCTTCTAACATGAACAAGTGATTAAATTTAAGAAATGTGGTTGCAAACGAAAACTTTAAGGCAAAATAATATTTCTTTTTTTTATCAAGTTATATTATTTTTTTCACAATCTCGGTACCTCGTTGAACTTGAGTACTTTATTTCGAATTTATGGAATTTGGAAAATGCAATTATTTGCAGATCTGTTTTAGTCTCATAATACGTAGCTCTAATAGCATGTCATGTTACATAATAATTTTTTTGTAATGTTCACTAAAACAGATTAATGAGAAACTCACCATTATCACGATGCAAACCAGTTTTACAAATCTCATATTTGCTTATTGTTTAATCTGTTTGTGGTACAGTCAGAATCCAGTTGGAAAATAAGCGCTTCTTGCTTTACTGACGAGCGTCTTTAACTTATATAAAGCTCTCATATACCATAAAATATAGAATATAAAGTTTCGTTCGGGGCAACCCAACGAAAAAATACGTGTGCGATATCTTAGACCTCAGTATGAATTACACAGATATGTACAACATAAATGAAAGGAAAAGCCGATTCTTTGTTTTACAAATGCATGTCTTAACAAGAATCTTTAAAATTTTCAATGAAAGGATACTGGCAGCACAAAATTCTATCCATTGTTTTATGTTGTTTTTATATTTTTCAGGAACTGTTCTATGGAATGCCGTTTTAACATTTAATGCTTATTTTAGATATCAAAATATAATTAAAGATATCAATAAATTAATGTAGATCTCAATAATTTATATTTTCCTATCAATAATTGAATTTTAGATGGCAGAATTTTATTTTGAGCTCAAAAAATCAATTTTATAAACTTTTCAGGGAGACACAAATTTACACAAAATATAACGAATTGTCAATTAAATTTTGGATATGAAAACTTGAATTATTGAGATCAATAATAACAGCACAATTTTTGATCTCTATAATTGCTTCTTTTTTGCACAGTAAAAATTTAGAGAAAGATTCTGTGTAGAAGGACCGGTCATCATTTATTTACAGATGTGTGTTTCGGAATTTTTTGTTTAAAAAATATGATATTTACATATCAATTTTGGAGCTCAAAAAAATCATTTGCAGATTTCGAAATACAAATTAAATAAGTATCAATCTGAAATAATGAAATCTGAAATAAATTCTTGATACCAATAAAAGGAAAATGAATTATTGAGCTCAAAATTGATATTTTGCTCTCAAATATTTCACTTTTACTATCCACAATTGAATTTTTGATATCAAGAAATCAATTTTAGATATCATTTAATCATTTTTGATATTAATAAGTATTTCTTGATCTCTCTAAATATTTATTGATATCCAAAATTATTTTTTGAGATCAAGAATACATTTAGAGATATAAAAAAATACAATTACAGATAGCAAAAATTAATTCTTCATATCAAAATACAGATTTTTTGAGATCAAAAATAAATTCTTGTTATAAAAGAATCCATTTTTGCGATCCAAAATTAATTTTTGATATCAATGATTCCCCAATAAACGTGAAAATTGCATTCCACACGATTTTGTGCTTTGGCTAAAGCACAGAAAAGTGATCCAAACAAAATCAACTTTAAAAATGAAAACTATCATATAGAACTATATGATATATTTATCACTCTTTATTTTCTATAACATATATCATGAGTTATTCCAGTTTATAAATGGCACACTGGGATCTGGGATACTATTTTTTGGCCACTTATGGCATATTCTAGAAATGCATACATAATTTCTACACCATAATTAAGTTTCCAATACACTTGACACTGAATCAATATAGTTTTAAGAAGATGATTGACTTCTCCTAGAAGTACACTGCTTTTGTTATTAATTGAAAGTTTAAGTTTACATCCCAACTGAATACCTCTTTGTCTGTTAAACTGCAAACCAATGGTCAAAAAACGAATTTAACACAAATTGTCTCCCACATCCCTTTAGAACTGAGATGATTAAATTGCTGTAAATAAGAAGATGCCGTTCAAGCCAAGGCAGTCATTATTCTGTTTGCATTGTGTAGCATGTTTTTTACATATTCCTGCTTTCATCTGCTGCATTGGTGTTATTTCCTGCGAAATCGCAGACAATGATTTTTTCTTTAAAATAACAATGAAAATAAAGATTAATATCTACAACTATAAATGTTTTACGACATTCCTTGAGACAGACAACTAATCAAATTAACATAAAATTTGTCGGAAAACGTGTAGAAAATCAATTCTATACGTACAGTTTATAATATTCTATTAAGCAGATATTTATAATATATTCATATAAGATGCAACAAAATATTTTACCATGATTGAAAACGGATATAAAATAACGATACTGATGTATCTGTACTGTAAAATGCAAACTTGTATGCTGCGGTTTACACATCTCCTTCATTTGTAAATTAAACCTATTGGACTCTAAATGTTTTGATTTAAATATATAGTGTCAGAATAGAAAAGGACTTGAAAAATGCACGACTTTACATTCTGTGACATTATCAAAACTTGTATTTCATATTTTTTTCTCAGGGCATTCTATATTAAATTAAATTTCTCAGATTTCATAATATAGTTGAACAAAACTATTTCAAGTGTTGTTTTTTTACGTAACAAAATTATTATTTTTGTTAACGAAATAATTCTATTAACTGCAGAAATGTAATTTTACGTGAAACCGCAAATGGAACTTTCATACATAAAACTTAAATGCGGTTTCAAACTAAAGAAACACGTTTGTGATGTGCCTCGACGTTACCGCACTATATTACGACGAAATAATTGGAACTGAGCCATCGCATCTCATCTGATTAAGATTTGCGAATGAACATGGCGTCATTTCATACTACATTTCCTTTTTATAAATGAATTACGTTACACGTACAATTACTATAGCAGGAGAAATCGTACTTTTTCAAACACAAGATATTTGGCATACAAGCAACTTGTATCAGACCCATATAACGATTGTGAATTTGAAGCAGTAGCAGAAATATTAATGCTATGCTAGATCATATGGCGGTTGTCCTAACCGAACTCTGTAATTTAACGTAACTACATTAATCTGTTCATGAAATATTTTATTTATAGTTACCGTAAAAGAAATGAACAATTATATATTTACGTTTCAACAGTAGTCTAAGCCGGATTGACACTATCAACACGTGAGAAATGATCTGCAATGAGTTATCATGTACGTGGTTCTAACTGAGCTAGAGTCTATTTAAACCGATTAAAATTCATATTGATTCTAGAAAATGGTTTATAATCCGAGTAGGGCTTTTAAATAGAGCAAACCTTCGAAGACGTTTCAGCAGATGCTCAGTTATAAGCATCATTGCCATTCTCCTTCTGCAGCACCTTCGCTGCTTTGTTCTAAACTCTTGCACACAGATTGCTTTACACAGAAACAGATTTAGCTTTTCCTCTGTGCTATTGGTTGTGTTCAAAAAGAAATGTGGTATTCGTCCTTTGCTGAGGAAATGATGCAGCCGTTCATATATCTTGATAGCCCATTGCAGACGGCTCCATCTGTGGCTACGATCATTAGCCTCGTAATTTTGAGTAAGAAAAAACACACAGGTTTTTAAATAATATGATTTGATTAAGTCATGAAAATCGTTATCTAAAAATCCTAGGTTTGCAAGTTCTGAGACTACGGGCTCGAGAACATGCGTTATACGAATAGCCTTTGCTAGCTTATAGCCTCGGCGAACGTTTTCCGGAATAGAGGTAATGATTTGATTTTCTATCATTGAATAACCAAGATAACAGTGTTCATTTCCTGACCTCGCTAGTGTAATCTGATAAGGCACTCCTGGCTTCCTGTATCTGTGATGTGGCAAGTTGACTGGTCCATAAAACGGTAACGCTGGTACAAGATCCACTGATATGGCCATATCTTTAAATACTTTTCCTCTCCAAGTCATCGACAATGCTGGGTATTTACCAAGTCTGTTTAGGTATCCCTGCTTGCTCACGGTTAAACAGCTATTTTGACAGAAATCAATCACATTATTGTCAACTAGTTTTTGAAAGACATCCCACAGCATGGATAACAAGTTAAATTCATTCATTTTGTTTGAATTTCTGAAGCGTGGAAGTTTAGCATCTGATCCATCGCAGTATCTTATATCTATGTTCTCATCCCCTTCGTAACGAATATCAAGATGACTTGCTAAATCTTCCAATACCAAAAGAAAATCATATTCATTGGGTAGAAACGGACGTGTATTTTCAATACTACTCCCTACTAGCACTGGTCGACACGTAAGCAACGGCTCCTTCTTTCCTATAGCTGTTGCAACTTTCTCAAGGAAGCTGACAATCGCATTTCGAATTATTGTGGATTCGTCATGATTGCGTTTAGGCTTCTTTTCTCTTCAGCGCGTCTGTCGTAGCTACGCGTTTTCTGTGCTTTTATCCTGCTGGACGTAAATGACAATTCTTCATACCATTTGAATAAACTTTGTATTTGGTCTTCAGAGAAAGTTTGGTGTATTAACTGTATTATCTTATAATCCGGGCTTATCTCCTTTTTACGGCACCGAAACAAGAAAGCAGCGATGGGGTATACATCGACCTCTTTTAAAGCAGTGAAGAAGTCGGTGCTGGAAAAAAATATTTGAATGTGCCTAAATATTCCAATATGTACTGCTTTGCTAAACGCAAAAACGAATGAGTCCTTATCATTCGTGTGTTTAATATCGAAATGCCCTAAATAGAATTTTGTCAACATTTTTAAATGGAATGATTGAAGTGTCGCGGTAGTTGAATAGGTCCGACACCACATCCTGTCTATGCTTTCTAGAATTGCCTCTGGGGATGATAACTGTATTGCTTCGTGAAGTACTGATCTTATAATATCCTCATATGCAGGTACAACATGGGGAAATAGCACATCAGCTATCATTTTAACAATAGCTTGGTTATTTTTTAGACATACGTCGTCAAAAATCATATAGTCTCCATAGAGCATGGACAGCAGCACGTTGCGAGAGGCATGGGGTAAGAGCATCTGTACCATGAGTGTATCACCGTAATCTGCAGCTGACCACACTAACCTATCCGTCACAATCTTTTCAGGATGGTAAGCACTACCACAATCTTTCAGCCATTCACGCACAGCTGGTATATCCTCGTGATACATATGTGTAAGCAGAGTCTGCTCACTCTCATAATAAATACAATACTCACTTGCACAATTGATGTTCTGCTGTGTGACATACATTTGGATGTCGTCTGTGGAACAATTACTAGGTTCCACAAATAAGTGTTCATCGGTAGTGTTTTCGGTTGAATACCCATCATCGTCTAAATGCAATGTAGCATGATTTTCCATGATTTTGTTTGTTTCGTTGTTGATATCACCAAAAAAAAGCATAGTCAATCAGGATTTGACGATTTTACACGAGAAAGGATGAAAGCAACAACGAACTGACACTGCCACACCCTCAGATACTTCTGAACCCGATATATATATATATATATATATATATATATATATATATATATATATATATATATATATATATATATATATATATATATATATATATATATATATATATATATATAGCTTCATCAGAGTTATGATGATTAGAAAATAGCAAAATCCTGTCACTTACACAACCGTTATTTTTCACAGAAATAGACGACATCTTTTTCACGGGACTTTCATATTTGAGATTAAAATACACCAATCCTTTTACAGACCCTTGTCATTAATATTTTACTTTTTACGCCACCTGCTGATTTTTTCCTCATCTAATCAGCCTACAATATTGTGTCTCATAATACGAGATCTAATACCTAAAATTCTCCACAGATTTGCTTGTATTTCTTCAGTTTGTACATAGAAAGAGCCTAACATATCAGTGAAGTATAGTGTTCAAGTATTTATGCACTCCAACAAATTGGTGTGTAAGCAGTACATAAAGAAGTACTTACATGCATAATTAAACAGGCCCAAACGTCAAGCCAGGGGTTATGTTTGTATACAGTATTATTTCTTTAATGGACGCACGAATCATGAAGTGCAGCTATAATGTAAAGAATAAGTCATATGATAGAGGGCATGGTCGATGTACTACGCACTTCATCAGTACTTTTAAATGAAATTCATTTTAAACGCTACTTTACCTATAGCGAGGACATTCTGTATGACAATTGGCGTATGTCTTTTATCGTTATGTACAGGATTTTAGTAATGAATTCCACTTGCTGTGTTTCATTATCGAATTCTAGTTGATCCTTTACAAATGAAGCAGTAAATTTAAAAAACCATCTTTCATTGGAAATGTGTTTGATGGTCAGCATACACGTTCGTCACCTTTACTTCTTTTTATTTTAGTGCAAAAGATTTGAATTCGAATACATCACTCACTAAAAATGCCTAATTAGAAAATATCGCAAAACTCGAAAAGATCATTCAGTAATTTTTCGTTTAAGGGACAGGAGTTGGATATAACAGGAGAGAATCTGGGATCTTCTACAGCACGTACCGAGGTCACCAAGGTATGACAGTGTCCTCTTTCCTGCCAAGACAACTGAAATCTCAGAGACCAAATTGCACAGACTTTGAAGGCCCAATGTCATGAAGGTAAAGTAGTTTATTATATTAAGGAAATATATAGTATCTTTACATAGTTTACCCGCTCATGACACTCGAACAGGTGTAACTAGTAAATTTCCAGTATACTGGTAAATTTGAAAGTTGTATTGTTATTCTTAAATTGGTAATAAACTGATCAACTGGAGTGCGATAATGCACCACTGCACACAGAATAGACTACAAAAACCGGAATAGCTATCAAATATCAATTAAAAACACATACACCTTTCTACGATGAACTGTCAGTGCTCTAGTTCAACTAAATAAATTGAAAAGTGTAGCACAAACTCTGAAAGTACAAAAAAATACATTCATTATAGCTTCCACGTGCGATAAGCGTGCAATAAGCAAGCAGATAATAGTTTAATTGCCTTTGTAATGTAAGGAGTACATCATGCTAAAGCCTTTGTACGTTTTGAGGTAATTTAACAGAGCAAACGTCTAATTGTATGGGTCAGTTGCATATTGTGAGTACCTTGTGAAAACAGAAACGTTTCTTAGAAAGGTTAAACTTGGAAAAAAATTTATAAATAAACCTAGCTTGTCTAATTATGTTGGTGTGTAGTTTCAATGTGTGTGTCTTATTGCTTATCTCTTTCAATTCATCAAAATGTTACATATTATCTGCATCTTTATTCGATGGACTAGAGAAGCGAATACCTCCTGGGCATTTAGCTCGTTGTCACTGAACTCCGTGATTGAGGAGCCATGTTAAGAGCTTTCGCACTCACCCTGGTGGTACGATGGTTATGGTTATAGCTGTTTGCACCGGTGACAGCTTTCGCTGACTTTGGTGATAGTCAGTTATGGAGATAGCTTTCTGCACTGTGCTGGTGATAGGGCAGTCGCGCTGATAGCTTTTGCGCTGGTCTTTAGTCTTAGCGCAGCCATTTTGATAGCTAGGGGTAATGCAGCCTTGGTAATATATCTTGCACTGACCCTGGTGGTAGGATAGCCATGGATATATCTTTTCCACTTATTACAGTTTTAAGACAGCCATAGGGGTAACCTTTGCACTGATACTGTTGGTAGGGGAAAGATGCCGACAATTTTTCACTGGCCCTGGTCCTGGGCAGCCATGGTGATCATTTTTTAGCTGACCATAGTAGTTGGGCTGTTATGTCGATAGGTTTTACACTGGCACTAGTTGTGACGGCGGGTGAAGGCCATGCCGATTACGAGGTGGTAATGTTTACACTTTCATTGACAAAAAGGTCAACTGAATAACAAGCAGAGAAAAAACACGTTAAAGTTAACTTGTTAATTCGAAACAAAATACGGGTTTTGGTTCTCATTTGCCACAACACGTATTATGGCAATACACGTGCTAAATGCACAAAGATACAAACTACAGAACATTTAACCTGATAATAACTGATATTTTAATAATATACACCGACATACTGTAATTACAAGCACACCACACAAAATAGGAGGAATAGAGAACACAATACTTGCCAGCTATTGCTCGCCTTAAATCCCACATCCATATGCCGAATTCAACCAAAAATTACACAACCACAAAAACATAATATTACTAGTATTCTAGAACGCAAGAGAGCCTGAAAATATTGCGTAATCAGCTTTTATATGACATTGGAGCTCACACGCGAACAACAGTATCGGGCAAACAAAATATTAACATTTGATTGGTCAAAAAATAAATAAACAAAAAATAAAAGTGAGGAAAGGGATTTCAAGAAGCACTAGTTATGGCCATAAGTAGCGTCTGCATTCGCTACATGGCTCTCCACAATTAGAACATAATTTCTCACCATATGCACGTTACAGTAATGTGAATTACAAACAATGTTAACACAACACTGAGGTACATAGCCAACTGCATGTGAACACTAGAGTGCAACTCCCTCTACAAGAAGCGATGAATATTAAAAAACTTATTTAAGCGTACTATAATCACTAACAGTTAATAACATGTAAAAGTAAATTGTACGTTTGTATGTCATTAACAGCTGAAAGTGTACATCTTGCCGGGGAATCAACCCTACACTTGTTCCTCTGCAGGAACCAATAGCACGAGTTTATAAATAGGACGCTTTAAGTAGGATAACTTGTTGACCCGCTTGCCAAGTTTATCCAAATGCCTATCTCCTATCACCAATATGACACTTCGAACTAAATTATCGGAGGACAATTTACATCAATAACGCGGCCCAAAAGCCAGGAACTGATCATCTTTCACAAGAACCACCTCGTTAACAGTCATGTTTCGACGAACACGAAACCACTTCGACCTACACTGTAACATGCGAACATACTTCGATCGCCAGCAATTCCAAATTGATTGACCAGCACTTGTACCCTCCTGCAACGTTTAACTGAATAGACATCGTCACGCAGAAAGCATCCCTCAGGAGACACTGTGACTTTGCTTTTTGTGTTAGCAGATGATTAGGAGTAAGCGGCTCAAGAAAATGAGGATCGGAGAAGTTCTCCAAAGTTAAAGGTCGACACTTCGGCTAGAAAGGTTCGTAAGGACTCATCGTCAAGTTGGCTTCCATGGTGGAAAAGAAGAGTGGCAAGAATACTGTGCACAAACCTAATCAATCTTTCCCAGGCGCTAGACATGTGACTAGCCGTTTGTCAAACAAACAGTCATTACTCATGAGAAAGTCTCTGACCGCTTTGTTGTCTATTTCCCCCAAGACAACTCTCGTCTTGTCATAGGGTGATGCTTGAGTGCAACTCAAAAATTGAACACATCTGATTGGATACACCACTGCACCCCAAGAGCACGCTCGAAACCAAGCTTTTGTGGTTAGATATCAACTTTCTCGGCCGGATGATTTGCTTAAGTAGGGATGGAAGAAAGCACTTCCTCTGAATTAGCAATAAACTTGTTCAACTTTAGACCAACTCCTATGCAAAGCGCTGAAGTACGTTTGATGAGGCTGACTGCCTACTTCACTTCAGAAACACTGATCAAACCGTCATCTACATAGAAGTGATCTTTTAGAAAATTTGACACATCGGAACCAAATTCCTTCTCAAAGTCGTCCGCAGCACGACGGAAGCCAAAGTTGCTACACGGGCTAGACTTGAGGTCAAAGGTATGAACACACATTCAAAAGACACATGGCTCCCTAGAAATATTACCATCTACCTTTGTGTCAACAAATTAGAATAATCTTGTCAGCATTGCTAAAAACTGGAAGTTCGGGATAAAAGAAAACTTTCAAGCACTCTATTAAACATGTCACGAAGTATGCCACGTTCATGTGAACATATGTTAAAGGCTCTGATCTCAAATGTATAACGTTTAAGTGTTATTTTGTGAATATAAGGATCATTTTAGTATTGACTGATTGAATAATAACTGTGGGTCGTATATTTTAAATTTTGTGCACAGAAATATCAGGATTTAGTGAAAACTAATGGATTTTAATGGAATATTTATACAAATGCGTAACGTTAAAAGTTCATGTAACACTGATTAAAAGTTTCCGCATAGAGAATCAAGTAAATGGTTTCGTGTTGTCTGATATGAAATGTGAAATAAAATGCTTCGGAAAATTTAGTCTTAAATGTAGTCTTACATGAGAAATGAACGATATTTTGCTTAAAGGAAATAATCATCATGGATACTGATATATGAATACATGGACATTCTATGCTGAACTGCTCTCCGGTTACATTTAGGCCAAGAAAAGTTGATTCTTAGTGTTACGGAACAAAAAGCTCAAATATGATGATCATTTGAAAATTTCTGTTGTTGTTATTCATTCTCTGTGTTACTGTTGGCGAAATTGAGACAATCATAAATCATAAATCACTCTAGAGCAAAGACATACAGAAATCGTCATACTAGAGAAACACAGAATTTGACTAGTGTACCCTATTTTAGTGAGTCTAAAAGTATACCTATGCGGATATCGGATAGGAAACAGAATAAGATTTCAAAACAAGGTACTGCATCTGCTACGTATTAAACAACCTTGCTTATGTAGACCGTTCCAGCAAGTTTTCTAGACACGTTAAAATTGCTTCTTTAAATGCCAGGTCCATACAAAATAAATCGTTATACATTATGGATTTTACCATAGACATAGATAATAATATCGATATATTAGGTATTACCGAGTCATGGCTCAAGCCTGATGAAGACTACATTGTGGCTGACGTGCTCCCTGGTGGTTACAGCTTTCAAAATATGCCCCGTTCCTCTGGACCCGGTGGCGGTGTACTACTTCTGTACAGATCGAAATTTGATGGCAAATTTTCAGTTTAAATCTTTTGAACATATTAGCTGCACTCTCTGAATAAACAAAAGACATATTTCGCTGCTTTTGGTGTACAGACCACCACCAAGTGTAATAAATGGTTTCAGATACAGCCAGTTTTTCAATGAATTCGAAAGACTCATTTGTGATTTATCGACAAGAACAAATGGTTAAGTTATTTTTTGGTGATTTTAACATTCATTTTGACTCTCTGTCTGACAACAAAGCTCGCAATTTTAATCTACTGTTGGAGTCTTATAATCTCCAACAACACATCTCATCTCCTACCCACGACGCTGGACGCTGCCGGAATGGTGTAATGACAATTAAAACTAATATTTCCATGGTTAATGATTTCCGGCTTTATGACATTCGTTTATCAGATCATGTTGTAATTATCTTCGCGATCACGGTTAGCCCTCCGCCACCTGTCACTAAATCTGTCATCTCATGACCAATAAAGGATTGCAATTTAGAAGCTCTCAAAAATGATATAGCATCAATCGATGTTCGAGGCGCTATTCTAAGCGTTCTATCATTGATAAATACGTTCCTGTGGAAACGCGCAATATCATTATTCGACCTAACACATGCTGGTATAGTTCGCTTTTAATGCAACAGAAAGTGATTCGACGTCGTCTTGAGCGCAAGTACTCCAACTCTGGCTCAGAAAATGACAAAACGGCACACAAGGAACAGTGCAATTATGTTAACTATCTTCTACATGAGGCAAAAACAAAGTTTTTAAGGAATAAAATTTGTGAGTCTAGTTCCAATAAGAAGAAATTGTTTGAAACCGCCAGAGAAATTCTGCACTGGAAAAGTGACCCAAAATATCCAAGTTACATTGAAACCAACCAGTTACCTTTCAATTTTGCCACCTATTTCTCCGATAAAATTATCGAGATGAAAGATCAAATTCGTTCCAGTAGTGTGAATAAACTTGCTTCAAAAATTCAGGATAGCCAGGAAACGAATGCAATTTTGAATAAATTTTCCCTGCCACTGTGAAAGATATTGAAAATATCATATCAAGCTCAAATTCTGCAAGATTTGACTTAGACCCTATTCAAACGGAACTTATTAAATTATGCAAGCATGAAATTTCTCCTGTTATAACTCAAATAGTGATGCAGATGTTCTAAAAAACGCACTATTGAAAAAGTCGTCTCTCGATCCGAACAATTTTAAAAATTTCAGACCGGTTTCAAATCTGCCCTTCATTGGAAAAGTCATCGAAAAGTAGTTGCAAAGAGATTAGATACTTACTTCCAAGAACACTCACTTTAAGTCAGGGACAGTCGGCGTATAAGCTATATCATTCGATAGAGACTGCTCTTTTACGAGTACACACGGATATTGCAAGGGATCTCGAGCAGCGCAAGGTTGCTGTGCTGCTCTTATCAGATCTAAGTGCAGCTTTCGACACCATATGCCACGACCGGCTGTTGAATCGACTTCACACTCGCTATGGATTACGAGACAACGCACAAGCATGGTCCAAATCATTCCTGACGAATAGATTCCAGTGTGTTTCACTCTTTAGGGTTTCTTCACATCTCCTGGAGTTGAAAACTGGTGTTTCGCAAGGTTCAGTCCTTGGACCTATCCTCGTTACCTTATACGTTGCCCCCTCGAAGATATCACCAGAAAACACAAAATAGATAGTCAGTTTTATCCAGATGGCTCGCAACTGCACATGTCTTTTAGTCCATCTAGTCCTTTTCACGAAAACATAAGTTCACTCTAAAAATGTGTTTCCGACATTAGGCTTTGGATGTCTGAAAATTATTTAAAATTAAATGATAAATCTGAAGTTATTCTCATTGGTTCAAGTACAAATATTAGAAAATTTAATAGTGTTTCAGTTCGAGTCGGAGATGCGGAGGTTAAATCCGAGCCACATGTGCGAAATTTAAAGGCTATTTTTGATGAGACCCTTTCTATGAACAGGTTTATTTCCCATAAAGTTCTTACTACCAGCGGGTCATAGCTCACATTAGAAAATATTTAGATTCTGAGTGCGTCAAAACTTTAGTACATACGCTGGTAACATCAAGACTGGATTATGCTAACAGTTTACTTTAAGGAACTAGCAAAACCCTCCTTGCCAGGCTGCAAATTATCCAAAATTCAGCTGCCACGCCTCATATCACGAGTTGATCGATGTTGCCATATATCCTCAATACTCAAAGATCTCCACTGGCTTCCTATTGCCAAAATCTTGAGTTCAAAGTTCTAGTCATTTGTTTTAATTGTGTCTATGGCACTGCCCCGGTGTATTTAGGTGAACTTATATGTACTGCCAAATCTGGTCTAGTCACGGTGTGAAATTAATTGTTCCGTTTTCCAGAAGTACAGCATGTGCCAATAAATGTTTTGCGATTATCGCCCCAGCACTCTGGAACGACCTACCTGCAGCAATTAGGAACTGTTCTGATATAAATGTTTTAAAATCTTTGCTTAAAACTCACCTCTTTAGACAAGCGTATGCGTAATCCATCCTATATAATTACATGTATTTGCATGTTTTTTACCAACAGTAATGTTTTACTAATTTTATCTATTGATTCAAACGTATGTGTGTCTAAGTCATTCTGTGAATGGTTACTGTGTAATGCGCTTAGAGGTATTTTTAGAGTAGGCGCAATATAAATGTATTGCAGCAACAACAACAACAATATATTGAGATTTTTGTCACACGATTTGCAGTGCACGCCTAATATATTATAGTTGAAAAAGATAACTAATAGCATCAATAATTTTGTCAACATCTGAAAAGGCTGTAAGTTCGAGATAAAAGAAAAGTTTTCAGGTACTCTGTTAAGCCTGTCAAGAAATATGTGTCAAGATTATTGTAACTTATACAAGTAGTTTGTCTTGGTAACACACAAACTGGTGTGTGGTATTAAGCATTTATTTTTCATAAGCAATAGATGGTTGGTGATTCCATTATTGCACTTCTGTTGCTCAAGGAGACGAGTATCATGGGGAGTGATCCTTGAATAGCTGACTTAAGCTAAGGATGCCCAGCGAGAGAGACACAGAGAGAGAGAACGGGTTTCTTCTTTCCCAGCGAAGCTGTTAAATGCTGCCAAAGATTTCGATAGTGATTGAGTAGTGCTTGTTTTCTACAACTTGACTGTAATTATTGGCTGTAGGTGAAGATTGGTTTTGTATATATATATCAAGAGAAATGCATTCAAATAAAGGGAAAATATTGTGAGTTTTAATAGCAAATAAAAGAAAGTTTCCAATTATGACGACAGTAATGACTACCACAGAGATATCTTGTGAACTGAATATTTCACAACAAATAGATCATTTACATAACAATTCCAATACGATATTTTTAGATACACCGAATCAGACATTTGATCTATGGATGGGAGTTTATATACCGGGATTATTTTGCACGCTTGGTATATTGGGCAATATTATATCTCTCATCGTTTTGTCATGTGATCGTGGAAACTACCCCACGTTCTTTTCACTGAAGGCTCTTGCGGCTTCAGATATCGTCTTGCTTTTATCGGCAATGTGGCAACAAGTTATTCCAATGTTTTGCGCTAGCTTCCACTTCAGAAACAACTTTTGTCGAAACATGGGATATATACGCGTATACACATGGCCTGTAATTTGTATTGCTCAGATGAACTCAATATGGCTTACCGTTATCATATCGGCGGAGAGATACAGCGCGATTTGCCGACCGCTTCACGCCATCAACATGCGAAACCATCAACGCGTCCGTATTGCCATCGCATGCCTGACAGTTATATCAATTTCGTACAACATACCGCGATATTTTGAATTCGTTCCTTTCTATCACACATCACAGAATAACGTTACTATGGTGATAGTGGGTGACACGCCATTACGCCGTGACATCATATACAGATATTTCTACAACACGGCACTATATTGTTTAGTTATATACATAATCCCCTTAATAACGTTAATATTTCTCAACGTTAATTTAGTCAAACAGCTGCATAAAGCGATGCGATGCTGGGCTGAATTGAATCGCGTCCAGCAGAGGGAGCTGCGGGCCACAGCTATCCCAGTGTGCATTGTGCTCGTGTTCTTCTTGTGCGGCACGCAATCCCTCATCAGCTTCACTCTTGATGCTGTCTTCATTCACACTTATCATGAATGGATACAAAAATACACTGCTGTTGTCAACCTGCTTGTAATAATTAACTCCGCGGTGAATTTTCTCATCTTTTATATGTTCGGTAGTAAATTCCGCCGCTTGCTCAAGCATATGGTGTATTGTAAGCTGTACGCCATGCGTCTCGGAACAGAGTCGCCGATATTTAGAAAAAGATTTGCCACAGCAATGAACAGCCAATCAGCTCATTCAATTTGTCAGTGTCAAAGAAGTCCTTCTTTTCAGCTAACATGATTTAACTTTTTTATATTTTACTAAGTGACATATATTGAAGCATACATTCAATGTTGATGAGAGTAAATATAAGAATCCATAACTATCTACCTAGCTCAAAATTTCCACCTTGTTTGCGTTATTTATTGGGAACGGAAAATGACATATGCCATTAACTGTCCCCTTCCCCACACTACTACATATATGGTCACAATTTGATGGTTCGAGGCATGGCAGCAAGGAAGGGAAAATAAAGATTACTGTCAAAACAAAAAAATTAAAATTGATCCCTGTTTAATTTCAATAGATCTTGTCAAGGTGATTGACTTGTTCAGTGTTAAATATAAAACACTAACACCTACAGATACGATTGTGGAACACGATATTTTAGGTAATAAAAAAATAAAAACTTAGGCAAAGCACAGAAGAGAGCTCTCTGTTTAGCTGATAAGAATATAATAAGTATGATGACTAAACTTTTGTTTTAGTTTTATTTAGATTTGAAAATGTTTTAAACTCAACCTGTGTCAGTTTAGGTTTTACCAGAACATCAATAACACTCTTCAAAGCCAGCGAAAGTCGGTAAGGCCATGTGGTATATAGAGAGATTGAAACTTTGAGATCATATTGTTAAATTTGCATTATTTTGATTGAAAGATTATACTGTTTAGGTCGTTAAGGAATGCAGCGGATTACGGTCAAGATATCGTTTTTGTAGAAAAAAAGTTATTTTGACATGACTTTTATGAGAATGTTTCTGCAAAATAAACCTCTTAATGGCATCCTGGAGAATGATGTTCATAGCTTCACATTGGAGAAAACAAATATAGAAAATCAGAACTGTATATATTTTAAATAGTAAATATTGAGTAAATTGAATTGTAACTCCAAACCCTACTCCGAACTCA
The DNA here is from genome assembly GCA_949752745.1 of Protula sp. h YS-2021. Taxonomy (NCBI): domain Eukaryota; kingdom Metazoa; phylum Annelida; class Polychaeta; order Sabellida; family Serpulidae; genus Protula; species Protula sp. h YS-2021. The sequence continues at coordinate 9,804,191 of OX457029.1, read as the reverse complement.
ATCAGATGTCAGCCGAACATAAAGAGCATTGAAAAGCCTGAGACTTGAGCGATGCATTTCAATATGTGTGTATGGAAATTTTTTAACAAAGTGCCATATTATATCATGACTAATAGGCTCAAAAATCAATTAAATATGCTCAAAGTGATTTATCGTACGTCGGGAGTAAACAATTTATTTTTGGTTTGATTGACGAGTGAATTTTTTATTCCTTACCGAATAATCCGAGTCTCAAATATTAGTAAAGAAAAAAGGAGTTAATTCTGGTATGTTAACTTATTAGAAGTCATTGGAAAAGTATTTTCACAGACAAGATCTTGTTCTAGGGGCCGATCAGCATTCAGCTGTTTAAGAAGCATGCGAGCGTTACCAGTGAGTATAGGATGTTACCGGGAGTTTCTCAAAAGAAGACCCCCCCCCCCCCATTTAGAAGGCCCGAGGCTTCTGTTTGGAAAGTGTTTCCGAAAAAAGTCGCCGGGGCTTCTATTTGGTTTGAAAGTGGCCACAGTAAAAATTGTTCCAAATTAAAGCCCCCCTTGGCATCTTCATTGCTACTGAATAATATTTACTGGCGCTACTACTACACCCAATCCCCTTGAGTGCACAAACCACCCCTAATCCCCATTTTTCAACATAATACAACCGCCTACTCGGGCATGTAATCCGGAGAACAATTTATTCGCGATGTAGCCAGCTTTTCAGCAGCTTTGAGAGTCTCAATACAAGCATGTCAAATTACATGAGCCAGCCGAGTTACCAAACAAGGCAAGAGAGAAAATCCCATATGCGAAAAAAGCAAAGTCTAGGTGGAGAAGGACTAAGAAACTTTCGATTAAAATTCAATATCTATTTGAAAAAGACTTAGGAAAACGAATGATTTGGCAATTCAGTTATTTGCTACCATTTAGTCCAGTTTATGCCAAAGTGCGAAGTTCTGCCTTTTCAGCTCTTTTGGCGAACCGCAAAAAATAATAGCCTGGTGGGCGAATTCCTTGGGAACATTCCTGCGTAACATCTAAACATCTAAAGGTGCCGTCATTTTGTCCGTTTTTCGTCAATCGTCCTAAAAAGTAATAGCCAAGTGGGAAGGCCAGCACGAAAACATTTCTGCGTAATATAAATTCACATACGCACATACATTCAAGCCCCCTATAGTGATACGACTAACCCAGTACGACAAAGTCGACTGGGTTAAAAAGCGTGGTTTGAAAATTATTTGTATCCCCGGGGATACTATGTGGAAACTGTTTCCGAATAGAAGCCCCCGGGGCTTCTATTTGGTTTCAATATAAGATGCTCAAAATGTCGAGTTTCCGTTTAGAAGCGCAGGGCTTCTTTTCAGAAACTCCCGGTAATATAATATTCATATACGTTAATTCAATATTAGAGGTTGATTACACGACTATTAGAATATGACGTTGCAAAGACGTTGAATACATGTCCCAACGAATCTTGAGCCAGTTTGTTTGGTAGACTATAAAAGCCGTAACAGCACTTTGTCTGGTTTTATATAGTTACAATAAACTCAGCTACAGGCCATGGCCTCAACTAAAATTTGCATGAAGCAATTTTTGTTCTTGTTCTTCTGAAAGAGCGGTAATAAGCTCATTTAGCGAAATTTTTCGGCATCCCTGTAGCGCCGTTTCTTGTAGATGTAAACAAGGAATGATAATAAAGATAATGAACGTGATTTGGGCGTTACGAAAAGAATAAATAGCTGTACTTGGAATATGGTCGATATCGACATGTCCATTTCGAACATACGTCACATTTATATTACGAATATGCATATAATTTCTAGTGCGGTATAGACTATATATAACATTAAAGTACACTGTAAACACTTGTATTGTAATAACTTAAAAGAACAATAAATGAACAAGAAAAAACATAACAGAAGAACATTGAATTATAATAAACTTGCAAGAAAAGTTGAATCATAAAAGTGGCGATCATTTTTAGAGTACGTTGTTTTACACAATACTTAGTTCTACGTTTGTGCTTACAAAAAAGCAAACAATACGAAAATTTATTCTACGATAGACCAGGCTGAATAGTGTCTTCTTTTCGCACCAGAGCTCTAATCAGTCAATTATGCAGTCTAACAAGTATTCATTTTTTATATTTTATATTTATATTCTTATCTTTATTAAATACATGATTTGCGTAATTTCGCCCTTAAGCACGTAACCACTGTTTCAAAATTGCAAATTTTGCATAAAAATAAGTTTCGATACAAATTAGGGTAAATATAACTTAATACAAACAGCGATGTATAGAAAATAAAATAAGGGAGATAACAAAATATGTTTAATAAATTGTATTTAGTTACAAATAAGCAAATGATATCTCTTTAGGTCAATATTCGCACAAAAAGGTCAACAATATCTAAGTGTTGATTCAACATAGGTCAATATATACTTTGTACATTGTGTATTCTACGTTGGCGTTCCAATTAGCATAGAAAAAAATTATTGGCTTGGAAAAAGACAAATGACATTACAGCATGTGACAAAATTAATATATGAGATCAGAACATTAGATATAAGACCCATATAAAATGTCAATTTTTATCAACAGTGATTGTGGACATGTATGGTATTATTTAGAATTCAAAAATTCTTGAGCAAACACATAACTTTATCCTATATATACTGTGATCTATCAGGAAGAAGTATAAGTAAGTTATGATTAAGGAGTCAACTATAATGTGTCTAATTATGATCTGTTTATTCAAAGGCAGAAAGTTGTGCCTGAGGACGTAATGTTTATCCTTTGAAAATTCTATCCAAATCTTTGTTTATTTTCGAATTACGGAAACCTTAGCATTAGTTTACGTGTGCATCAATATCGCTGTGTCTGTGCATACATGGAGGAAAATGTTTAGCATGATTATATAAATACATGACCTATTAGTCTTTGTAGTTCGAGGATGTGGCAACTGGTAACCATATGTTTTATACGACCCCTAAGACCAAATGCCAAGTTTGAAATAATACCCCACCATCTCCTAACGAAATTGGTGCTCCGAATGACAACATGTTTGCTACCAAGTTTCTCCCTTCTCAACATTTCCGGGGGTTTTAACTCTTCTTGCTTAAAAATATAAACAAACATATTTACAAAATACATCAATCGTTCCTTATGTATAATCATTGAATTTTTCTGCATTCTTGTGAATTCATGAAACTATTTTAATGATGACGGTTCTTACAAATGCATGCAATTACACCACTCCTTACACTTATCATAATATTGACTGTTTAAATATAGTCAAAGACAACCTTTTTAATCACCAACATCACCAAGATGAACATTTTCTGTTTTATGCTTAAAATTGCAATACTAAAATGATGGTTTGTTTTAATTATTTCTTTATATAAATTCCACATTTTTATGGATTTCGATATATATTTCTTTATACAAATTACTCGATGGCAGACATTGTATTGAGCAGAAACTATATTACAATAATTGACGTCTCTGATTCAAGAAGTACTTTTTAAAATAATTCCATTATCCTCTTTTACTTTGTAAAATATTATTTCAGAAACTGACATGGATCCTATTTTAACTCTCGATAAAAAACAAAGACACTGTCCTTTTTAGGTCAATCTGTTTTATTTTGGTTTCAAACAGTGTGTTGGATAATATTGCGCTTAATATAGAAAGCCTAGAAGTAGAATTCCTTGCAACGGAATACTGAAACTCCTGCCACCTGCCACAGAAAAATTGCAGTTGTGTTTATTGTATGAAATAAGAAATAATGCGATAGGTAGTTTCGATAAAATATAAATGGCATGATCAGCTTCAGTGTCTAATACATATCAATATAACTCCTGACTGTCTGCATTTATTCAGGCCGTTTTATTTTCTGCAATTATGCCTACAATTATACATTAAGAGCAAGTTGCCTGTATTTTATAGGACGGGCAATTCATTTCACAACAAATCGTTTCCATATGAAACAATAATCTTTCAAAAATGAATTAATCAATTAGGATGACAAATTGTGCACGCAGCTAAAAACCACGCGATTTTCTGTTTCTAACTCTCCTAAAATAATATATGTCTATAGGTTAAATATTTCAATAAAAATACATCTTAAAGATACAGACAGAAAAAGAAATAGAGATACAGAGAGACAAACAAACAGGTCTGTAGATAGACAGAGGTAGCGAGAAAGACAGGCAGACATAGACAGAAAGAGACACAAACAGAGATAGAGACTGAAGATAGCAAAAGAGGGGAGAGACACAGACACAGACAGACACAGACAGCAGGCAACCAGACCCAGAGACAGGTTGTCAGATAGGCTTAACAGACAAAGATACACACAGACAAACGTAGAGGGTGAGGAAGAGAGAGAGAGAGAGAGAGAGAGAGAGAGAGAGAGAGAGAGAAATAAAAGTATATGGTATATATTCTGTTTGGGCTGCAATAAATAAAAAGGTAATTAAATTTGTTTAAATATATAACGGCCACTGGTGAAGTGCCTGTAGCAATAATAAATACCATCAAAAAAGAAAATATATATGTGTCGTAAATCATTATGACGTCATTCTAGCTCAAAGTGTAAGCATACATTAAAACAAACTTTTAAATGTGATAAAATTTGTAATATTGTGGCAGTTCCAAGTGCAGGGTTCAGGGATTGCAATGGCTCCCTTTGACTGGCAAACTCGCTATTTTCCTGACCCCTCTACAAAACTTGTATCCACTACTGATATGTATGGATGAAAGGTTATTTTGTGTTTATTTTTGTGGTACCAGATCACTTAAAAAATATAATTTATGTTTCTTACCAAGTCAAAGCTAACCACTTGAATTTAGAATAAACACATAAACACAGGTTATCTTATTATCGTTCCAGTGTTTAATTGCTGTGTCTTTCGCTTTTAGGTGCAGAAAAATAATCACAATCCTTACAAATTACTTGGAGGGTGGTTAGCTCAATTCACTTAAGCATCTGTCTGGTGATCCAAGAATTCGGTTCTGTCACGGGATGGTGAGAAGGACATTTACGTCAGCTCGACTGTGTGAATAGAGTGGGATAGATCAAAAGTCTGAGATCAAGAATCTAAACTTAGAGCTCATTAGGCTTAAAACAATCGATTTTGAAATCAACTGATATTTTGTGATAAGAGGCTCTAGAATAGAAAAGAAGCATCTTTTAGTTATTCTTCTGATGTTACTTTCCCCACTTTTAGAAGCACTGAGATTGATATGGAGTAAAACCTCCTATTCTCATTAATTACATCTCCTGGAAGGTTAATTAAAGGAAACAGCATGTAAAGAGAAGAATTATCTTACATCAGTAACATTTGAACATTTAGGGGAGGAAAGCTTGTGAAGAACATATCAGAGAAATTTGAACATTTAGGGGCGGGAAGCTTGTGAAGAGTAAATCTGTAAAATTTGTACATGGGGAGGAGGAAAAGCTTGCACAGAGCGTATTTGTAAAATCTCAACATTTGGAGAAAGCTGGTGAAGAACAAATCTGTAAAATCTGAACATCTGGGGGATAAGAAAGCTTGTAAAGAACAAATCTGTAAAATTTGAGCATCCGGAGGGAGCTTGTGAAGAATAAATCTGTATAATCTTAACATCTGAGGTAAAAAACAGTTTGAGAAGAGCAAATCTGTAAAATCTAAACATGTGGGGGGATAAGAAAGTTTGTGAAGAACAGATTAGTCAAATCTGAACATATGGGAATGGGGAGCTTGTTAAGAATAAGCTGTAAAATCTTAAAATTTGGGGAGGGGGTAAAGCTTGTGAAGAGCAAATCTGTAAAAGTTGCACATGGAGGGTGAAAAGCCTGTGAAGATCTTATCTGTAAAATTTGAACATCTGGGGGAAGCTGGTGAAGCAGAAATCTGTAAAAGCTGAACTTCTGAGGGAAGCTGGTGAAGAGTAAATTTGCAAAATCTGAACAGTTACAATTTTTAATATATCAACTTGCTAGGATGTTACCGAAATGGCCAAACAATATCGGTCTGCAGCAGCCTGTGAAGAGGAACAAAGAATGGATTAAATAGCTGACAGGGATTAGACAGAGCTCTGCCGCAAATTTGGCCAACATCACAGAAAGTCGTGGCATGCATTGCCCATAAATTAAAGAATAGTATCGACCCTGATTCATCAGCCATAATAGTATTAATCGAGGGATTATCCAGTGTAGTTTTTTGGTGTACATTTTACTTTATACGTGGATAAAATTAGAAAATTGTTAAAACTTTTCACTTATTTATGCACATATTAAGACACTTAGAAAGTAAACTAGACTTAGTAGTAAGATTTGTTCGATTTTTATGTCAAACATCTAAAATTTTGTTATTTGCGCTAATTGAAACAATGAAGTAATGAAATTCTTCACGGGATAATTTTTTCCACCTTCCACTTCACGGGATAATTTTTATATCTTTATTCCAAGACAAGTTATGGCCAGAACACCGGAAGCTTTGTACTTTGTTTCTATCCCTTGTTAAGCAGTGCCTTTCACTTATATTGTATTTCCATACTTGAATTTTCAATGAGAAACTTTACTTTACATGCTCTTTAAAAGATCCTCACTTCACATGACAAACTCTGTGCTTTACTTCCCGTCGTCGGTAAGCCTTGTGTTTTATCTTGCATCACAATTTTCATGCATGGCGTTACTTTACTATACAGCTCCTTGTTTAACCTTAAATTACAATTTCCATGTTTGACTAAACATGCCTTTTACTTCATATGCCCGGCTTTGTGCTTCACTGTATAATACAGGTCTTACTGTGTAAAAACAAAGCATGAATAATGCAAAAGACTTATCATTGCCTGCAAATTCCTTTCTCTGACAACACTTTGCAAGTGTAGGGCCTGTTTTGTTAAAATTCTTAAGTTCCATCACATCTAATGGCATGTCATAAATTTAATATGTGTCCATTTCGCTTTACCAGATATTTGTGAATTGTTTTTTTTGGCAATACCACCTTTTATATGCTATGCGTGTCTTTTGCTTTGCCACCTTTTTACCGGATATACATGTGTTTGTTTTTTTACATTGCTAAATACTCTTATATTAGTTCCTCCGCTTTACCGGATACGAATGTGTTTTGGTATTGACTTGTCTCTATACACGTGTATTTTTGCATTGTCACCTTTTTATCGGATATGTGTTTCTTCGGTGACTTCGCTTTACCAAATACCCTTGTATTATTTCTTTCGCTTCTGTGGAAGCACGTTCAGTTTTGCATTCAGTAACTTTATAATATAAAAAAGGTGTGCAATATAGATACGGTAAATGGCTGCAAGGCTTCTTTACGTCAAGTCTAAGCTGTAAAAGCAATAGTCGCTGTTAAGATTAAGACCACATCCACACATTATCACAACATTAATTTTAGCCAGTTCTTATTCATCGTTTAGACATCGTTCTTAGATATTTAAAAACGGTTCTTAGCCATTGTTTTAAAACATTTTAACGCGATTAATCTTTGAAAGGAGTCTTGAAGTTTTTCTGCAACCTGTTCAGTAGTATGGATGGATGTGTTGGTGATGGATGGGTGGGTGGTGGATGGGTGAGCTTTGGATATATGGCAATTGATGGGTGGGACGATGAATTGCTATGTGAAGACAAACGCCTTGGTGACCAATGGCAAAAGGGCGACCGTGTGTATGGCTTGTAAGAATGTTTTCTGAACCAGGCAGTCCGGACGATAAACCGCCTGAATGATTATTTCACGAAGTACCTGGTCTGTCGATAGCCAATAACTAGCACATGCCTCTTTGTATCATATATACTAAATTCGTAAAAACCGCAGAAAAATTCTTGAAAGATTGAAGCAAAAATTCAGCAACATTTCAAATCAAATAATTGGCCGTTTGGTCGTTGGTCTCAGTAGGTCTTTCGTCATGTGATGACGTCACAAATCAGTGTAGGGGGCTTCAAATCTCATCATTTTGATTGTTTCGGCAAAGAAAATAACCACATTCTGATTTTTCACGAACTTTAATGTAGACCATCAGATAATCTTTAATTGTTATGTTGTAATTATTGAAAATATTAACCTCTTCTTGGGTTATTTGATTGTTATGTTATTGGGAAATATGCTGGAAACTCTGTTTATTTTTGTGTTCAATGATTAAGTTAAGTTAACATTCTGAAAAGTCTCTGTTTAGCAAATTATTATGCTTCAAACAATCACTGCAACTTTCCTTTTCTAATAGTCTATTTATAGGGAGCAACATTGTTAAATGGCTGGCATATTGTATTTCTTCATAATATAGTGTTAAAGATCGGAGACTATTAAAAAAATGAGTAAAATACGACAGTGGTTAAAAAATTCGTTTCTTATTTCTCCCAATCAACACACAATTATTCTGCATTTTGTGAAACAAATTGTCTTGTGAGGTTTTAACATTGCTATGTAGTACAATGCTTGTCTTATTTGACGTTTCCTCTTGCCAATTTGGGGTGACATAGTTCTAACATGAGACATTTTGATTGGAGACATTTCTAAATATTCGGCATTTTGATATTGCACCTTCGGAGAAAAATTGTGACTTTACCCAGACAGTAATATAAAATACTAAAATGAATAAATTTTGGTATGCAGATTTGACATGCACAACGTGCTCATTTGACATGCACAGCATGCACATTAGTCTTGTACATGATGCTCATTTGACATACTCAACATGCCAAGCAACTAGAACGTTTTTCTTTAGACTTGGCTTTTAATTACCGTGCTTTTACATTCTCTGGAATCAGAAAAACTCCGCTCTAGTGATTTTAAACTTCTGTGTGGATACAAATAATATTATATTATATATTCTTTCACATTCCATGTTTTGCAATATTTTATGTTCTGTTATATTCTTCTGTTTTGTATTCTTCTGTAAAAAACTAAATATTCTATATATGTCTAAATGTTTTTCTTTTTTAACTCAATTCCAATAATACCGATTCCTAACAAAAACTTGAAATACTGCAGTTTGATGCTCAAGATATATTCTATTCAAGTCATATATAACGTGACGAATACAAGGCTGTCTGTACTCTAGTGACTGCTGTACTTCTAATGTACTTTGCTCGCCTAGATAGTTTTATGTTTTCCATTTCAACCTTAAAGATTAAGTGCAAACAGAGCACCAAAATTAAGAGAACAAAGTAATCAAAACGTATCTGCTAGTTCTGCAATGACTAGAAATAGTTCAAAGAAGATGAAAACGTGAGTCTAGTAAGTAACTAAGGTGAAAACGGAAGACTAACCAATTTAGAATTTCATTTCCTGAACATATTTGTTTTTTTATCTTTTGACGAAACAGCTGTTTCGTAACTGCGATAATTTGTTTCCATGAAAAAGCAAAATAAGAGTGTCGAATCACACCTAACATGACCTCACTTTGAATCACGTGCTTTGAGTGAAACGTGAACGATGTTATTTTAAGAAGTTCATTTATTATTTGTACATATTATTTTTAGCAGTCAAAAAGTACGCATTTTTATAGTTCGCTGCTTTTCCATGAATTTTGAATGAGAGTCATATTAGTGTTTTTGTTAATATTTTTTGCTCTGGGAGTACAAATAGTAGCAACGCTAGTAGTATCATAAGGCCTCTGGTAATAAAGCGAGGATACAGTGAATCATTCTCTACAGAAAGCGAAGGCAGTACATCACTCTTGAAAGAAAGAGAACACATATTCTATCGCCCTGGTAAGAAAGCGAAGACACAATATATCGTTCTCGTAAGAAAGCGAACGCAGTCTAAATTATATCCAATAATAAGAAATAAACAATTCTTCGCTTAAAATTGTAAATACTTGTAATTGGTCTGAAGGACCTTTAAAAGGTATTTCTGGGAATGGACATTATGACTTTTTCCAGAGTAGATACCAATGATAAAATAAAACTATACAAATATTTCAATATCGTTAGTTTAAGAGACAGATCTGTAAATAAATCATAATGTATATCTGTCAAGACCTTGGGTTTGTAACTGAACGACAGTTAACAAAACATTCCAAAACTATTGGAATAAGGTTATTAAATGATAAATAAAATAAGTGGTTGATTTTTAAGACGCGGTAATAAAACTACTGCTTGTCGTTATAGAAGCAGTCTTACATAACTACGAAATGTGTTGTTTAGTGAGTGAACTACTAATGAAGCTTTGATAACTGACGCAAATAAAATAAAAACGCTTTCGTGACCTAACAAAGGCGATCACCAGCCATTACTTGTCATTTTACTTAATTAAGAAAAAAAATTTTTACTTAATTTGGAAAGATGATATTGTTGGTTTCTTGGCTATAGAGTGTTCCTGTGGTCAATTAATTGTAAGTGGACACAAATGAAGCACCTAGTAGTGAATTCGCGCTTTTGAATTTACTGAAACCCTTACACATTTCGTCTGTAATATGTTGAATTAAACGTTGAAGAAATGATAGAAAAAAGGATTAAAATTGCAAAAAACACTAGAAGATTCAACAGTTAAAGGTTAACTTCCTTTTGTTTTTTACTTTAAATAACAATTTCAAATACATTTAACTGACTAAGCAGCAAAGATTAAAAATTAAAAAGTTTTTGATTTTATAATCACAAACAGAGTCCATTAGATATTACTTACCAGTCGACAAGCAATGGTGCTTTTGACAGAGATTAATTATTTCTAATTGAGCTCGAAGTTTGCTCAAATTCTTGAATATTTTGACTTGAACAGAGGTTGTTAAACATCACTGAATATTGATTCTTAATAAATATATATTCTTTTATTTCATTTTCTGATTGTTCTTACAGAAATAGAAGCAACAGTAAAAATAATGACCACAATAATAACATTAATAACTGCAGAGACAGAAGCAGTCATAGTAGCAGTAGCTGTAACAGTAATAAAAGTATTAGTAGTAGCTTTAATAGTAGTAGTAGAAGCAACAATAGAAGTAGTTAGAGAAGTAGTTATGGTTCTGGTGCAACAGCTTAATTGATCAAAGCAGCGGAATTGCATCAAGTATATCATTTGAAGCATAAATAATTCATCTTGACAACTTAAAGTAAAAACAAAATGGTAAAAATCCAGACTATGTTAAATGAAAAACGACGTGCTTTATAGAAGACATTCAGCTTTAGCAACACCATATAGTGCTCCCGACAAAGGAGTCATCAGTTAATAGGTTTTATTTGCAAAATATTCTGAAGGTCATTCTCCTGAACTAAATCTTTCACCGATAAATTTCAAACGTAAAATGCATACATTACATCCAGTTTTATATTTAATATTCTGTTCACAAAGGGAAACTTCAAAGGCTAAAATACGTATATCATCCTTACTCCTTTGTAGCATTGATCACGCAAATTAAAAAAATAAGACCACTTATACAACAACAAGGCATGATTCTCGAAGAATTTTTAAAGAGCTCCTCAGAGCACCGTAAGTATGAACTAGAACTTAATAATCTCAATAAAAATTAAACTTTAAATAATAAAATAAATATTATAGTATTTAAGGATTTGGCAACGAGCCAAAAGTATCAAATGCATAGCCCAAAAGACTCAGTGGGCATTAATTTTCATTGATAAGTGATCTTATCCACTATACTCCCTTAGATAAGGGCATTGGAGCGATCACCAAATATAATCCCTTGCGATAACCCCAGACAAAGCTTTGACCAAGAACATAAAGGTGACTGAAACAGTATTCCTTTTTTTATTAAATTGAAATAGTGTTTTGCGACAACTTTTTTTGTTTTCTCTAGAACTGTCAGTTTCCACTAAGCAAAACAGCTGGTTATCCCTCGCTGAACAACAGAACTTTGCCCATGTCTCGAATCTGCAATGGTAAAAGTTTCTGCAAATGTACTTAAAAATTTTCACTCAGAAAACATTTGAAGGAATAAAAAGTTTTTTTCTGAGATTTTAAAAACCTTATGGTTTTCCTTCCACTTTTCCGTTATTTCCCGAGCCTAATTAATTTGTAATAATCTCTACTAACATTTCAGGCCATTCTCGTCATTACTAAGGACCAAGACGTTCAGAGAAAGAAAACGTTGTTTGTTGATGCATGTAGGTGATGTATAGCACCTCAAAAAATATTAAAAGGGTACCTGAATTGATGACATTTTAGAACTCAAACATATTTTCAAAAAAATTGTCGGTGTGGGGTTCAGGTGTCTGAGCTTATTCAAAGCTAAAATGAAAAACCTGAAAGCCAACGCTAAGTTTGTAACTTTAACTGCCGATTTTTATATGCATAAGAATATAAGCTTATTCTTGTTACGTATATTTATTAGAAGATGAATATGTGTAGGTATGGCAACAACAATAGGGCACTAAACCATAACTCACATGCCCTATGAGTGCGATTTATGTGTGACGTGACCCCTTATTAAAACGTCATGGGCACACATGGTAACCAGTTGGTACATTAATGCCAGGGGTTGCAATGCAGATAGATATGTGAGATTTAATGCGGTACTACTGCAACTGGAAAACATTTGTGATGAATTGACTCATATTTCATATGTGTTCACATCATTTAAATATGCTAAGCGGGAAAAAAGACAGTTAAAATTCTAATATGTCCTACTTTAGTCTGAGAGTTTGAATATCAAAGCTCGTGTTTTTACAACTATTTTAAAGGCATTAACAGTTTTTAAAGCAATAAATTATTGCCTGTTATTTTACAGAAGGGCACCTAAATAATAGTATTTTACAACATATTTAATGCTAGAACTTATTTAGAACGGTATTATTAAAAGCAGTGCTGTTCAGGTGTAAGGCGCAATTGTGGTCATCTACAGGAAGCCTGTTTTCATCTTGTCCTGTTCGGATCCCGAGGGGACCCTTTGGTATCATATGTGTTATCATGCGAGGAGAGGAGTAATTTTGAGACATTACGCGGTCCACGAGGAATGCCAGTTTCGTCAAAAATGGTGGTATAAATTTCTTCCAGTACTTCCAGGATTCCATAAATTTTTATGTCTACTCTAAAATCCAGGGTTACGCATGCTTACTAATATGTGCATGACTATCAAACGGCTGGAGATATGAGCTTTTGGAACTTCTTCACTTTTTATTGCAAAATTTACAGGCAATGGGGAAGTTATAAATGTTTACCCCACCATTAACCACAGATGTAACACGAACCAGCTCAGCAAAATGTACCTTCTGGTCTCCACGTATTGACATGAATGAAGTAATTATCAATCTTTTTGTGTAAAGTAGGCGTTTGACCTTCTGCAAAATATCACTTAATTACAAACATACCATACAATTTTAGACGATTTCTTTTAGAAACCCACACTTTTAAGGTTGGGTTTCTGCAATGACCTATAATTATGACATTTGGTGATCAAACATGTTTATAAAGTTTTTCTTTTATTATGAATTTATTTCACCGTAGTCAGTTCGTCTATGCATTTTCAATAAATGTAATTCATACAACATTAGTTATTCTTGCAACTAGGTAAGTCCAGGGCTTTTTGGTTTCATAACCATCCCTCAATGTGGATTAATCAAACGCGGAATTTTTTTTGAAAGAAAACATTTTTGGTGGAAACGAGCACTGAATGGGATGTACCTCTTTTATCAATGAAATTGCTACCCCACGTGGACTGCACCATGACTGAAATTTATCCAACTGTTTTGCATTATTTCCTTTTGGATATGTATGGTAATGTATATGATGCTAAGTGCCTCAAGCAATTTGTATTTGACAATGTGCTAGATTTGACATGGCATTTTGATTCGGTGTTCTGACATTTTTTCAAGTGCCTCAAAGTGTTATTACGCTGTGTTATTACAGTAAGATCACAGATTTCGTTACAAAACAAACTGTAGCTATTTCAATATAACGCTTATAAGAAGGAACAACCTTACGATTTAGTGGCCACGGCTGGATGACATAATCACAAACAATAACCATTAGATGAAAAACTTACAATTCTATGCCGCTAATCATGATCCTAATAATTTTCCTCTGTTACTCATCCTAATTGACACCATTTAAGTAAAGATGATTGAATTGTGGTCACTGAAACTAAAACCGTCACTGAAACCGAAACGCAAGTAGCTTAGGAAATCAATAACTGATAATAAATCTGTGATTGGTGATGATACCGTAATTCGAGATAGGTCTGTGATCAACTGCGTTATTTAATTACGATAAAGTTCTTAACAATACAACAAATGTTATAAACTACAAAAACCTACAATAAATACTAAAACTTACAAAACAACTGCTATACACACTAAAACATACCATAAAAAAGATATTAAGCAACTCCAAAAACAACTATAAATATTTGAAAGTAATGTTCAGACATTGCCATTATGGAATAGAATTAAGAGAGTTCTGTTGATTAAAAGAAGGTGTTAGTGCTTAAATCTTCATGATTATCAAACTCTGCTTTGCATTGCTGGAAAAAAAAATTTAGCCTTAGTTTATTTTTTCTTCTTTTTTTCTTTGTGACAATAATCCGGAAGTCAAAGTTTGCCTTCTAATAACTTCCATTTAACAACTTTCCACATTATGACTGACGCACGCATGTAATGCTGCATTACGCTAGTGGTCTTTTCTAAGTTTGATGGTCAGATGACAATTTTATAGCAAAATTCATAAAAATTACGCCAATAGTTGCGCAGTCAATAAAATAATTTATGCTTGATGTTATGTTATGTTTGATTAATTGATATATCAAATAAAGTGAAATGGGATACTATTTTTAAACACCATGTAGATTATTCGGTGTCAAACATGTTCAAAATTTACTCTTGTAGCACTGCTCAATTCGCGTGATTTCAATTAATCATTTGATTTACGTTTAGCGTTAAGATCAGTCGTTAAAGTTTTGTGTTGTTCAGCAAACAGGCATTTATGACACTCACCACATTAACGACATTTGGGACATATATTTACATTTTTACTTTCCAACAAGATGGCATGCCGCGTTGGCAAAAAATATGCAACGGTCAAACAAAATGTTATTTGTCGTCGTCCCAGATCAATCAACACCAATGCAGGTTCAGAATATGTACCCCAGATTTGTCAATTGCTGTGACATATATTACAGTAAGATCACAGATTTCGTTACAAAACAAACTGTAGCTATTTCAATATAACGCTTATAAGAAGGAACAACCTTACGATTTAGTGGCCACGGCTGGATGACATAATCACAAACAATAACCATTAGATGAAAAACTTACAATTCTATGCCGCTAATCATGATCCTAATAATTTTCCTCTGTTACTCATCCTAATTGACACCATTTAAGTAAAGATGATTGAATTGTGGTCACTGAAACTAAAACCGTCACTGAAACCGAAACGCAAGTAGCTTAGGAAATCAATAACTGATAATAAATCTGTGATTGGTGATGATACCGTAATTCGAGATAGGTCTGTGATCAACTGCGTTATTTAATTACGATAAAGTTCTTAACAATACAACAAATGTTATAAACTACAAAAACCTACAATAAATACTAAAACTTACAAAACAACTGCTATACACACTAAAACATACCATAAAAAAGATACTAAGCAACTCCAAAAACAACTATAAATATTTGAAAGTAATGTTCAGACATTGCCATTATGGAATAGAATTAAGAGAGTTCTGTTGATTAAAAGAAGGTGTTAGTGCTTAAATCTTCATGATTATCAAACTCTGCTTTGCATTGCTGGAAAAACAAAATTTAGCCTTAGTTTATTTTTTCTTCTTTTTTTCTTTGTGACAATAATCCGGAAGTCAAAGTTTGCCTTCTAATAACTTCCATTTAACAACTTTCCACATTATGACTGACGCACGCATGTAATGCTGCATTACGCTAGTGGTCTTTTCTAAGTTTGATGGTCAGATGACAATTTTATAGCAAAATTCATAAAAATTACGCCAATAGTTGCGCAGTCAATAAAATAATTTATGCTTGATGTTATGTTATGTTTGATTAATTGATATATCAAATAAAGTGAAATGGGATACTATTTTTAAACACCATGTAGATTATTCGGTGTCAAACATGTTCAAAATTTACTCTTGTAGCACTGCTCAATTCACGTGATTTCAATTAAATCATTTGATTTACGTTTAGCGTTAAGATCAGTCGTTAAAGTTTTGTGTTGTTCAGCAAACAGGCATTTATGACACTCACCACATTAACGACATTTGGGACATATATTTACATTTTTACTTTCCAACAAGATGGCATGCCGCGTTGGCAAAAAATATGCAACGGTCAAACAAAATGTTATTTGTCGTCGTCCCAGATCAATCAACACCAATGCAGGTTCAGAATATGTACCCCAGATTTGTCAATTGCTGTGACATATATTGTGCTGAAGGTAAGCTTTTTATCAACAACAAACTTTGGCAATTTACTTTGCTTTTTAGCACCGGCGCGATCAGAAAAAGTAACCACATACTTTTTTTGTACAAAGTTGCCTACAGAACCTGTTGTGATAATTGTTTCATTTATCTGTAAAATGAGTCATGAAACTTTGTTTTCATTTAATCTAAAATTAATCGAATTTAGCCTTGGTTAATTTTGCCAAAAAATAGCTGACAATTAAAATTTATACTAATAACTGCAAAGACTAGGTTTAAGAAATGCTTATGACTATGTCTCACCAAAACCTCAGATTCGGGCCTATTGTTTCGTGTGAAAATACCATCATCCTGTCATTAGAAAGCAGGCGTAATGATTTCTCATAGGAATTTCTTCTTTTGGTATCTTGATATCGTTGACATCAATCAATCTTGTTTTGTTTGATATATAAAGCGTTGAACGGCTTACTTACGTGATGAAAGAATTTCATTTTTCAAGAGTAATAGCCCTATTACTTGTTGGGTTACAACTTCCGTCTATACTTCCGCTTCCCACACTTTGTGAAATTTTGTCTAGCATCAAATAGTACTCCACATAATAATCGCCACCCCATCACCTCGACTATGGTTTCATGTATGTTTTGTTGAATTTTGTATCGCATTGGCTATGTTTTACAGACAAAACAAAGTAATTGTGTCAATACTTAATCACCCTGCCATAAAACAAAAGACGCAATTTTTGCTCAATAATTGCACGGTTTGATATGGATGTCTGTCTTCATCGAAGCTGCATGTTTCCGCGTGGCTCCATATGGATAACAACCATCCACAGAACTACATTTTTCTATGGTTTGATATGAATACTCGCCATCACTCGAGCGATGTTTTCTGATGGATTCATATGGATGATAGCAGTAATCGGAAATACATGTTCGCATGTTTTATGTTCAATTTAAAATCGTTGTTTTAAATGTATTTAAACTCCATGGGGAACTAAAGGCCGCTATATTGTACCCCGGCTTCCTAATCTCCAGATGTTGCTTATTGCATATCATTAAACACTCAACGTTTCATCAACCCATGAAAAGATTTACCGCTGGGTCTGCCATCCTTTCATCAACTCACTAATCGGGATTGATTATTTCTAATCACCCCTACACTCTTGGTAAACACACAGGAGACGGGGGTGGCCGGGAAGCATTTTCATCTAACTTCCATTCGCATTGTAGCCGGTGTTCACAGCACAGTAAGAAATAGCAAATCCTGCTAGAATAGCAGACATGTTAAAATAAAATTAACATCCTCCTCTTTCCTCGCCTACCTCCAGAGACAAGAAGGATGGCTGTTCTAAATTTTTGTTGATTTCAGGTTAACACTACCCAATAAATTTGTTTTGTAATTGACAGTTAGTTAAAATTTCTTCTGTATTTTCTTCTGCAGGTTATTGTTTTTCTCAAATTATTAGTTTTGCTGTATGTTGATGAAATATTGGAATACATGATTGCTACCATTTTCTGATGTTTAAATGTAATAAAATATTTCAAAGTCGCGTCTATATCATTGCAATTTTTATGTTGTTGCTATAGTTACACAACGTGATAATCGTCACAATAATCGTTAGGCAATAGTTATCAAAGGGAGCAGGGAAAAATCTACTCAAGTAATATTCTCGCAATAATATATTTACTTAAAAAATCGACTCCAAAAAATTAGCTTAATATGAATTTCAGCAATCATAGAGTTTAATATTTGCGTGGTTTGATATCGATATCTGCTATCAACGGCGTTCTATGTTTCATGATGTGCAATAGATACAAGACATCAACAGGTCTACAGTTTTGCATAATATAAGCAAATGCAAACCACTAATGACGCTAGATATTTGCATAGTGTCATGTGACTGCCAGCCATCAACAGAGCTAAACAATTGCAACTCACATAACTTTTAAGTGCACGCTTCGCAACTTGAAATATGAAGTAGCAACGTTTATAAATATCTAAGAAATTTGTAGTGTTTTAACATTGAACAAAAATTTATGAAGTATTATTTAATTTACTTCATTATGGCTAAGAATTAATTTATTAAGGCATATAATATATTGCGTGTTAGCCTTGAATACAATTGCCATGAAATTTAGACATATGTGATAAACAAAAAAGACATCTTAGTGTGTTTACAGTGGTACCTCTACCAGTGATTCAGTCATGTGAAGCATTGTGATAATCGTCTTCTTCAACTCCGGCGTGTAGTTTAAATAAATCACGCGTTAGATGGCATGATGTTAAAACATTTTTAAGGGATGAAATTGGTATAAAAAACAATCATTTCTAACAATTAGCTCTGAAACTTGTTTTAACAAGTAAGTCTAAAAAATGTTATTCTCCGTACACAAACATTGCAAACACCTAAAACGCTACATAAGTTTTACAGACTTTTTTACCATTTTAAATCAAAAATACAATTCTTTAATTTAAAATATACGCTTGTCTCTTCAAAGTAATCATTTTTCAGTATCGCTCTTCTTTAACTGATTTCTTACTACTTGTTGGTTTGGAAATAGTTTTAAAACGAAGCTATCGTGTTATGAAATACATCCCTGCTACGAATTATGTCTCTTTCAGGCTTAAGCACATTTTAGCTGATGAACGTTGTTTTTCATGTTCGTTAATTCAAGTAGTATGCATGGTGGGGATGCTTGTTGTTGTCTGTTGGTCTGTCAAAAATATGAAGTGGATGGTTTTGACCAAGTGAGCTGTGTCTGTTTTCATAGCATGGTCTGTGTGATTCATAGTAAACAGATAGCAGGCGGTATAACGATAAAACCACGAGCCAGGGTGCGAACAGTGAGCAAGACTGAGGGTGTGTTTATGGTCCAAACACGAGTGTGATTTTAGGTTTTATTTCACGATATAAGTACACAAATTCCACAGTGTGTAGCATGAGGTTTTCCACAATGAAAAGAAATACGACTGTGTGTATTTGCAAAAGACACTACTATTTCCTATATACGTTCAATGGCAACCAAATGGAATGGAAAAAAAATAAAAAAATAAAAAAAAGTTAAAGCGCATATACTAGAGCATTACAGTTAGAATTGAATATTCCAATATCACAATGGTTTTAAAGTATTTTTTCTATCTGTTACAGTTTTCATTTATAAGAGAGAAGAAAATGCTAGAAAAACAGCACTATACACCGCATATTTTGGCTTCAGTGTTTTCTCATCTTCATTAAAAATCATACAAATTTTAATACAAACCAAAATGCAAAGAATCTGCACTTTAATTATGTCATTATTGTTCATCCAAACAACCATTTTAACGCTAGTATTTTTGCTGTGGGCATCAAGTAGTTTGTGATTGGTAGATTCCCATTGCCTCTGAGTTGCATAGAATATGCATAAATTTTCTGAAGGTCCGTAGTGCTCAGCACTTTTTAGGCTGTAACTCCAAGAGTACCGTCCCTTGGAGATGAATATATTTCATCGCAATTATTTAAAAGGATGTAACACTCATGCTGTACTAGGCGTTCCCACAAAATTGGAAAACGGGTGTTCTCTCGGAACTTTACTTCCGGCGTAAAATAGGGGATGTTATTTTAAAACTAGCGGCCTGTGCTTAGGGTCCTTTCAAAAAACGCAACCATGGACATTGGTAACTGGTTGGTATGTGAGGCCTCCTAGGGGTTTACATTTAACATCTACCAAATAAGCAAATCACTGTAACATTCGAAAGGCAATAATAAATTATGGCCTTAGTCGTCTTTGTCGTGATATTTGTAGAGAACGAGATGAGCTAGTTTTTGAAATAATGCAAAAAAATGTGCTAATATTAGCATAGAACATATTTGCTTATATTCCTATTTAAAAGTATTCATAGCACTTTTATCTGCATTTACCTGAGTTATCTAGAGGGTTCGTAGAAAAAGAGTTGTCACAGAAGGCATCACCACTTTTATTACAAATCAAATAAACTTTGTTCAAGTTTATTTGCGTGCATAACGTGTTTTGAGTTAAAAGTAATGAAGCTAAAGCCACCAATTTCCCACTCAGTTAACTATCTGTATTGGTGCATAATAAGATACACGCTCACATAGAAGCCACATAATCAGCTAGCGTGATCAATAAGTTCCAGCCATGTGATTACCACGTGTTAGCAGCATGATCACAACGTACAAACTACGAGATCATCATTCACAAGCCACTTGATCACCATACCGCATTCTATGTGATCACCACGCAAGCCAGCTGATCAGGATGTACAACCGATATACTCACCAAATACATTGATATGATTGATACGGAATAAAGAACTGGCATTCTTTTGTACGACTCGTACATATTTTCCCCATTGTGCAGCCTTCAACAGTGTCGTTCCAAACAGAGAATTGTACGAACTTTACGAACTTCAAAATAACTGCCAAGTATTATTGCTTTCTTAATAATAAGGAAAATGATATGTTGCTAGATTTTCCAAATCTTTCTTAATTTTTTAAAGCAGTTTAAATTGATATGCAAGAATAAAGAAAAAAAGCGGTCAGCTATTCAATTACCTTTATATTATACAATTGTCATTATTCCTAGAATTTTAATAAAATGACACAGTAAAGCCAACAGATATATAGCAAAGGGCATCATAGAGCACAAAGCAAAGTCCACCGCAAAGTACACAGTAAGACCTCCAAAAGGGTTACAGTAAAGGCCACTATAAAATACACTGTCAAGTCCTGTAAAAAGTACCAAATACAAAAAGTAGTTTCCGCACTTTGTATCTCGATGTTAGACCAGTGGCCTGTGTACAAGACACACAAAGCTAGCCAGCAAAAGACAGTATCGCGTGTGGGATGAATGAAATTGCCAGGTTGGGATTTAATACAACACCATTATTAATGTGCAGTTTTTTTGCAGACATTTTAATTACTCCGAATGCAAGGCTAACGCATGATTGTTATATTCTACGGATAGGAAAACGAGAAAATAAAGTGAGTATAAAATTAATTGTGTTTGTATTCGGAAAGACGTTGCATGATTAATTTGTATGGCTAAAAATTAAGCTGTGGTTTACAAGGCTGTGAAAGCTTCTTTACCATTATTTAATCTCGAACTGGGACCAGTGCTTGTGTTTCATTCATTTTCTATTTAACATATTCTCACGCAACACGCCTAAAACAGATGGGACTACGAATGTAAAATGTTGAAAGTGTTGAGCTATGATGTTTAGATGAAGGCTTCCCTCGTTTTCTCTACTTAAAATTATAAAATCTATATCCTCTAAGTTATCCTCTTGGTAATACAATATATCAAAAGTTGTATTACTAAGAGCTTTTATCTGATCAGCAACGTGTCACTGCTTTTAACACAATTTAAGTGGATTCTAGTAACATTTCGGTTTTTACAACGCTGTATAATAAGTCAATACATTTTAATTAGGTTAATGATAGTTTAAATCCAAGTTAATATGCATATTCTAGTAAATTCTATAATTGTTCTATCCCTGACGTGAAAATTTTAAAATGAATTATTCCAGTTATTATTGCCTAAGTATTTCAGACTGGTTGCCACTTGATGATTTTTAGCATTTTGTCGACCTATTACCTATTGCCGGAATCAATACCTCAACAGGTTTCCAATTGAAATCCTCCAAAGCCCCTATCGTAAGCCTTTTCGGTGGTTAATTTGTAAGCTTTGCTAGTCTCTCGCAAAATTGATCCAATGTGCATGTGACATATGCGGCATTGGAAGTCTGCAAAACATCTGCATTTTCATTCAGTCTGATTTACAGCCTGGTATACATTATAAGACGAAAGATTAAAGAACTTAAGGATCAGTTAAGTGTTGCCTTAATGTACTCGTGGATGAAACACCAGCAAGTTCAAAACATGTATTGTCTGTCTCGATAACCACAATGGGGCATTTTCTTTGTCAAACCTGATTAATTTTTGTACAAAGTAGGCATATGACCTTCTTCAAAATATCGCATAGATAACCATTCCTCACATTTTAGGTAAGCTGTCTGTTTTTAACCTACGCATTTTAAGGTTCAATTTTTATAGTGACTTATGATTCGACTTCCCAACACCAAGCATGTTTATACAGTTTTCTTATGGCTTTCAATACAAAACGTGTTTCTCAACAAATTACTTTTGTACCTTTACTCAACTTGTAAAATTATTGTTCACTTGATAAATGTTTCGCTTAAAGCTAGGTTTCTGTACCTGTGTAACCTTAACAATTGACTTTGTCCTTTAAGCACTGGTAAATGCTCAAGCTTAGACCTTGTTATTGGTTTTCTAATAAACATAAGCAGTTGTTTTTACAAATTACCCGCAGATTTGTTCCGTTAAAAGAGACCTGTCCATAATGAATGGTTTAGTCTGCAGAGCTGCCAGCTTCAGGTCTCTCATCAATTAGACCCGTATTGACTTTCTTTCAAAAGGACACTACTGTATCTAACGCAGATATATGTCTTCTATTTAAAGTTAATGCTGTGAGACTTGAAAGAAATATGTCAATAACACTGAACGCAAAAGGTTGTCTGGATTGCAAAAGAAATATGCTTGGACTACTGTATCGACGACCAGCGTTTCGCCAAAGTGCGTGTTTCTTTGTGATTTTTAAAAGCACTTTGTTTTTTTCCTTATTCAACTCTTGAGTGGGATCTATTCTACAGAGACGGGCAAAGCTCTGAAATAATCTCCAGCTGTGCAATTACAGCAAAAAGATAAATGTTTTGGCAACAGCAAAAGTAAAATGAATGTGTTCGCTGCATGGCTGAATACTCGGGCTTTCCTTCTTTGAACGTCACAAATGATAACAGATGGAGCATTGTGTGGATATTGTGACCACCTGCGCACATTGTAAGCATAAGATCTCGCCATAGGTGTTATTCTTGACATATTATTTTAGAGTCAAACAATTCTTAATGAGTTTTATGTATGAATGAAACATTTACACAATATATATATATATATATATATATATATATATATATATATATATATATATATATATATATATATATATATATATATATATATATATATTTATGATTTCAAGCCGTCCTGTGAACACGAAAATAAACACGCAGGTGGGATTTTTATAAATTTCTTGTACCGCCAATGTTTAATTAATATATTTACAATTATTTAACATCAATACAATTACGCAACATCAGTACAATTACGTAACATCAATACAATTACGTAACATCAATAATTGATAGATGTAAAACAATAAAGAAGAATTACATCACACATATTTATAAGAAAGAAAAAATATAATTCACTGATCCAAAATTTGTCTGGGGGTCAAACAAATTGAAATCCCCACAGAAGAACCCCACAGACAAACGGGCAATCACACTGTGAAAGACGGTACGCGAAAATATTTATCAATAGCATTAGAACGCCACCTGCCAATATGAGAAATGCGTGTTTTATTTAAACCTTTTTGGAGGCAATATGTCGCGGCACCTATTCGAAAGGAATGTGAAGTATAACCCTTACAAGTACCAAGGGAGAGAATTAATGCCGATTTGAGAACGGTATTAAAAAATGATGGAGAAATAGGCTTTCCGCTTTTTAAAACGAAGAGAGAACCAACTTTTTGTGTACGAAGTTTTAAATAATTTGACATCGCTTCAACGGGGCAAAAGGGGCCGGGGGAAGAGGGTATATGCAAATCAAAGTGTCTACCCTTACTATGCTTAAATTGTTCAAAGTGGATAGTTAAACCGACTGGTTTTCCTTGCTTCCTTTTAATTTTAATATTATTAGCTAATAACAAATTTGGATTGTTGGCGGATGTGGAAGTGAATTCACCAACACGAAGAAAGGCATGAAATGCTAATAAAAATAAGGATTTAAATAAAGCAAGATTATAATATTCAGTAAATATTTGAGGAAGAACGTCACACATTCTGTGTAGCAAACTCACGGAAATGGGCTTTCTATGGTCAGAATGATAATGTTTATTTTTGTAACCAACCAAAGCCTTTCTAATTAAGAATTCTTGGGTGAGGTCTGGTTTCTGTTTAAAGCGATGAATAAAGCAATTGCAGACATGCGAGTTAACATTGTATTGTATGAAAAACCTTGACAAGAGCAATACGCAATATATATAAGCAACGCATTGATTGATGCAGGACAAGCTGGCTGAGCGAACATTTTACATGTTTTTTGAAAATGTTCCCACGATCTTTTGTACACAGAGCGGGTTGATACTGACAGACTATTGATCACCATAGTGGTCGCAATAAACAGCATGGATCCAGCTCCTTGGGAACAATAAGAGGATCGTCGTCTAAATGAGGTGCCATTTCCTTTGCGGCATTTACCTTCAAACGAGATAGCAAATCTGATATTCTATTCTGTGATGAAGATAAATGGACAGCGTGTAAACATATGTTATCTATCAAGGATCTAACCACTAATTTTCTAACTAAATGCATGGTCAATTTACATTTTGTTGTTTGATTATTTATGATGGACACAAGAGCCAAGTTGTCTGTGTGTAAAATCACACTTTTGTTTTTCAGTTTCTGTGAGAACAGGTGCACGGCGATTACTATCGGGATAAGCTCTAGAATAACAATATTATATTGTTTGAAAGAGTCATCCCATGTGCCGTAAAACCACTCATTATCCAAGACCGCAGAATAACCCGCGGATTTACTGGCATCAGTAAAAACATTGAACTGATTTTGAGATAGCCATATATCCGTATTTAATAACGTGATGCCATTAAATTCTCGTAAGAAAACAAGCCAAGTGTGCAAATCCTGTTTGGCGGACATAGTTAATGGAATTAATTGTTCTCTGTTCACATGACCACAAGTAATATCCCACAGTCTTCGGAGAAAGGCACGACCTGGTTTTATACATTTACAACAGAAATTTAACAAACCAACGATTTTTTGAACATCACGCAGTTTTACAACATGTAGTTTTATGATTTGATTTATTAAACCGACTGCTTTGTCAATTTTATCCTGGGGCAACTTGGCCTGCATTTGCAAAGTGTTTACTTCTATACCATGCAAAACCGCACATGTAGTTGGAAGGACGGTTTTTGACTCTTTTAGAGGTATACCAAGAAATTTTGACAGTTGAATGAAAGACTGAAGACCCCGCATACATTCAAAGGATCCCGCCGATCCAACAAAAATGAAGTCGTCCAAAATATGCGACATATCGCTGAACTTATAAATGTTCTTTATGACCCACTGCATTGCTGTACTAAATTGCTCGAACACATTACAACTTATGCGGCATCCCATAGGTAATACCGTATCGTAATAATACTTGCCATTTACTTTAAAACCTAAGAAATGATGGTCCCGTTTAGTTATAGGAATGATTCGAAATGCATCTAGGATATCACATTTAGACATTAATGCACCCTTTCCTTTTTGTAAAATTAATGTTACAACTTGATCAAACGTCTCATACCTGACCGAAGAATAAATGTCATCAATGCCAGAATTTACAGAAATATCTTTTGGCTGACTCAAGTCATGAATGAGTCTAAAGCTGCCTTTTTCCTTTTTGGGTACCAGTCCTAAGGGGCTGACGCGAAAATGTGGAAGAGGAGGGTGTGAAAAGGGGCCTGACACGCGGCCTAATTGTATCTCCTTATTGATCTTAGAAATAAGAATATCTTTCCGGTCTGTAGCTGATTTATTATTCGGAAGTTCGTGTTTTAGATCGGGACCATCATATCTGAGGTTAAAGCCGTAGCGAAAACCGTCAATCAAAAACTGTTTGTGGGGGTAATTTTGCAGCAATATGGCAAGCCTATCTGGATCAATTGGTGTGGGTAAAGAATAACTATTTTTTAGGTTTGGCGAGGGTTTTGTTTTGCTTGCCATTGGTAAATTCAGTGGTGCGGCATGTTCTGCCTGGGTGATCACTTTGACATTTAAAGCACTCGTGTTTGTACACGCAGTTTGACCATGTGCAGATTCCCTGGGAATTAAATTGTCTGCAATAACCCGGGGGACAGAACACGTTTTTCCGAAAGGGCTGGCTTTGGGAACGGAACTGTTTCAACTGTGCCGATTTTGCTGCGGCCAACAAATAAATTTCCTGATGAAGACTATCCCATGTAAGATCAGGGGAACGCTCCCTGAATTTACGGAAGTCCTCATCGTACTTGAGAGCAGCTTCTAGACCGAACGATTTATACAAGCCTTGTACAAACGACATATATTTAAAGAGCTGCCGTGACTTATCTGGAAAGTATTCTTGATAAATTGAAGAGAAAATTTAAAAAGCTGAAAACCATTGCTCACAGGATGCAATTTTGAGCTGCTTGGCCTTCTTATTGAGAGTCACACTGCCACTGTGTGAAATATTAAGGCTAATGTCTTGTTCATCCGGGTTCAGCAATTCAACTAAGGAAACGTACTGATCACGCTTAATTTTGTCCAGAACGTTCCTGGCGACATGTAGGTGCAGAGTACTGGAGGCTGAATTGATAGGCTCACCTTCAAGGTGTGGATCGTCCGCATCCCGAAATAAAACTTCAAGGTCCTCGTCTTGGTCTTCCTGATTTAATGTTTCCCGATTTGTGACCGGCGTTTGTGTCGCAATGGCGTCCTGTATAGCTTGGGCGATTACTGGTTGGAGCTGCTGGACGACTTCCTGGACAATGTCATCTTTTTTTGTCTTCTTGGAGGAAGCAGCAGTTGCTTTAGATGCCTTTCGTTTTGGAGCCATATCTATAGACAAGACAGGAAGAGGAGAAAAAAGTGTAAAATTGCTAAATAACTTAAGATAAACCTTAAGAAAAGAAAAAAAAATAGCTTAAATAAAATGATGCAATTATTGCTAATTTAATAACGAACCAGTGAAACAATGAAGCTTCAGTAAAAAGTGAGGGAGTCATGCTTGGAGTTCAAAGTACATATTAAGATTAATTATGAAATCCAAACCGAGTCCCGTTATTATTATTATTATTATTACCATTATTATTATTATTATTATTATTATTACTTAATCGTTATTATTATAATGATGCAAGTAAAAAGTAATAATAGGGAGTTTAGTTTGGAGTTCTAGGTAATAAAGTAAATAATATGAAGTCCAAACTGAGTCCCGATATTTATAAAAATATTAATTGTTTTGTACAATAAAAAGTAAAGAATTCCTGTTTGGAATGGATAATTGAAATGAAAAGCTCAAACGGTGTTACATAACATCAAAAAAGATGTAAAATTTTAAAAATTACTCACTCGCGTTCAGCTGGAATTCTCCTGGTTCACAAATTATCCAAGGTTTGCACGGAGCGTCAGTAACAAGATATCCTTGGTTATTTAAAATTATTTACTGTAGTAACTGATCTTGTGACGAAACAACAGAATCCTAATGACGACACAAAAGAATCCAGTTTAAAACGTCACAGCAACACCTATGCGAATATTCGTCCCAGTTTAAAGGAAAATACTTTAAATATCAGCAGTAATGTTTAAAGCGTCCCAGAGGTATCCAGAATATACTATATAAGAAAAAAAATAATAGAGATATTCCAACAAAATTTAAACAAATTTATTTCTTAGCTTAATTATATAAAATGTGTTACACGCGAGGAGAGTAAAATGAATGAGGTTGCTGAATGCTTAACAGCTACCCTCATTGAGTACAGATAATTTTAGACCAATCAAATCAGAGGGACGGCTTATTCATAAATCCGTCTAGGTCAGTGGGCGGACCTAAACGGCAATATATATAAATAAATATATATATATATATATATGTATCTGTGTGTGTGTGTGTGTGTGTGTGTGTGTGTGTGTGTGTGTGTGTGTGTGTGTGTGTGTGTGTGTGTGTGCGTGTGTGTGTGTGTCTGTGTGTGTGTGTGTTTAATAACAGCATCATAAAACTGTTAATAAATTGAAAAGAAGAAATATTGATGAGTTATTTTATATATTCATATTTGCTTATTTCTTTATTTTCTAATCTCATTCACTATAGAAACAGAAAGCATTTCATTTAATATTTGAATTCCATATAGAAAATTTAGACTGATAAAAGTAATTGAGAACCCCTTCGACGCCAAGGCATTGTCCCTAGTTAATACTATTTCATCCTTTACCTCCTGTAAAACTGGACTGCAGCCTGTTAAGCTACGGATTTTTACTTCAACTAACTTAATCAACTAGCAGTAATAATAAACTCTTCCACTTCGATACCAGAATGTCATTTTATCAAAACACATCGGATCATATAATATTTTGGAGACGGGGAACGCACTCATGATGTTTGAAATATTATTGAAATAGTGAAAAAGCAACCCGGCGATTCTTAGAACAGCCCTAAAAGTGCAATAACTTTTTATCGACTCAAAAAAGCACTCAAGAAAATATTTGAACAGCATGCACACAGAACATCTCCTTATCATACACCAAGTCGTTACTGGTCGCATTTAAATGCTTTATCTTTTCACACCGTTTAGAATTGGTACCGTTTTTAGTATTATGCGATTTAAAATTTCCCTTATCTTTCTGGCATTTTATATAAAAATATTGACTTAAAGGGATAATTAGTTAAAGAAATAGTTGCAATTACCAGTTAAAAAGTAGCAATGCAACGAATATGTCACGTTATTAAGCTTAATGATTTCCGCAGTCATAGCCATCTCAATTGAACAAAATCATGACATCAACTAATATGAAACTGACATGCACAGTCGCATCTCACCATAAATGCTCCATGAAGAGCCACGCCACTCTGGATATACTTTAATAAGCACCACTTTCGACCATACATCCCTCACACAGCACCGCCCCTAGCCATACTTTCTCTATTCGAGATATGCTCATGCTTGCCATTTTCTACACAGCGCTGCGTTAGTTCATACATGATCTATGGAGGACTGCCTCACGTCATAGTGTGGCACTGCGTCATGTCACACATGCTCTATGTACTTTCTTCGAGGTCAATCCTTTAAAATGTATCGTGACGTGATTTAAGTGGTCTGATTAAGGAACTGAGTGTAAAACAATACAAAGTGTCTACTGTTAAAATGGCACCTGTAGGTTCAACATTCTGCATTACGCAGTAAATTATAACACGATATGGACAGTGGTGGATTGAATTACTTCTATTCACCAAGTGATCTCACATATATAAGCATTAAATGAAGCATTGTAGGCAATGTTAATCTCACTCTATAGCGAAATAAATATCACTTTGATAATCTCCATCACAATATCATTTGTATTCCTTTTTAGTGACTTCCATGCGTTTAGCAATGTCAGTGAAATACACAGAGTGACAGGTTTAGGTCCATGTTAGGCGTTCATCGGTAACATTTCATGATCACACGTTCTGTCCTTGTCGGATGTGTGACGCAATGTGTGTTATTGTGTGTTATTTCATGATAACCAGTATCCTTAGAATGAAAATGTCACCATTATGTTACACACACATCAAAGCTCTTCAAATTTGTATTTACAAATAGTATTTATAGAATCCCACCGCTTCCACCAACATAAAGTAAGTAGATTTAACTGAGCTCTGAGAGCGACCTATAGCAAAAATGTATAAGACCTGAGTTTCAGTTTTGAAACAAATACATGGCTAAACATAAGGCGTTCAGGATCAAAAATATTTTATTTTTCTTCTTACGAAACTTTATGCGCTGCACGGAATGTTGCACGCATGTCGTTTTCTTGCGCCATAGCGTTTTAATACGCCATGGCGTTTTACCTGCATCATATGAAACGATGCATTTACGCACATACCAACACATCGTATTACCAATGGATTCCGTTTGTAAATGGATGCATTTCATTAGTATTACAGGAAACGATTTTTGTCTAGGAATGAAATTGATCGATAAACTTTCCTGAGGTGAATGGATTTGGAATATTCTTTTACTGTCAGTGGCAGAGCGTTAAAAGAATTATTAATTTTCTTGCTGCAGCTCGGAAAGCGTGCAATTAGTGCGATAAACAATTCTAGTGACCCACATAAGCATAAGAAATGCAAGAATCATGTAAACAGTTACTTAATCAGCATGCGTGGAATCCAACGGAAAGATGCTGTCAAATCAATATATGACCGTTAGGTTAACTATATCATTTAAGTAGTTTTAAATATAGATTTAAGATCCACCACAATGAGCACTATTTTGAGCACAGCTTAACGTAAATTCTTCAATGTTTGTTATAAATACATATGATGAAAACGTTTTCTAGTAAAGGTCTTGGGTTCAAATACCCCCAGGAGGGGTAAACAGGGGATTGATTTTCGCTCCTGTTCCCTCAGCTAGGCGAATGTATTGGACTAGATCGCCTGTCACGAAACTTAAAATTATCCCCCATTGGCTGTCCCTTTAAAAGAAGCTGTGTCACTATACATCGACAATCTGTTGCACATCCAGTGAGTCAAAGAAAGTTGTTTAGAACAGTCAGTGTAAAAGAATCGTCAACCAAAAATGCCAACTTAAGTCTCACCTTCCTCGTTACGTAATAAGCTGTAACATGATAAACCAAGAAGTTCCTATGCTAAATGTCAAAACGGTGTTAGTTTTCATCTTTGATCGTACTTATTGTACTAAAATAGCTTGACATGCGTTTGTTTCAGGCGTTAACATGCCTTTTAAGCAACCCTTCGTAATGTGCCATGGCCACTTGTAGTTTCAAGTTACGTGTGAATAATCCCCAATCTCGAGGAGCACTCACAGGTAAATTCGTTACCATGCGTGTCCATGACATTCTAAAATGAACAGCCAAGCTAAAAGCGGAGTGTCATTGTCATAATTTGAGCAAAGTTATATATTGATGAGTACAACCTAGAACACACGCAGTTGCGTTCATAGAAACAAACCTATACAAATAAATACATGTAAAGCTTGTGCATGCGATTTGTTGGTCCCCTTTTTATCGGATGGGAGTACATTTCCGAAAAGAAGCTCTCTTTTTAGGGAATACAAGATACTGTCTGCGCTCAAAATGATGCTCCTTTCAATCTTATTTGTACACGCATGGTAACAGTATGTACCAAGTGCCTCCGCCCGAAGGAGGGCGAGACTACACAAAAGTTCAAAGTAGTAGAAAAGATAAGTACGCCTTCACGTATTTCTGATGTTTGCGTTAATATGAGTAATATCTTGACTATACTACTAGCACGAAAACCAAAAAAAATATCATAACAAATAAAGACATAACGGTTTTACTGATTGTTACACAAGGCGTACGCATATGGTAACTTCAATCACAGTATTTATAACGATTTTCAATTGCTCACTTGAGTGGAGTATGAAAAATGCCTTTAGGCTTTGTAACTGGAGTACCACATGACCTGTCATAGCGAAACATTGATGTGGCGGTGTCAGCAGTAACAGTTAGAGAACCCATCGTTATTGGATAAACAAGCTGTCGTCTTTTTAAGATAAGTAACTTCGCATCATGTTGTCACCCTCAGACAAAAAGACAGGAAAGCTTGTTATTGTGGAATTCATCTTTGAGATTGTCGAATAAATAGGAAATGCCATCGTGAGAATGACTAATTAACGGGAACTATTGTTACTGTGGGATTTACTTTTTAGCAGTGGCGATCGATGAGAACTAATTTTCTTATTCCTTGTATAGCACTGCCCAATCAAAGAGAAATGCTGTAGCTATGGGATTCCTAATATAGCACCTGTCAATTAAAGAGAAATGTTGTCGCTGTCTTATTCCATATATAGCACTGACCAATAAAAAAGATCACTGCACACCGATGTAAACATATCATTTCTTACCAAAACAAATACCCGCTATTGAAATCTGCCAATTATCTGCACACCTGTTTCACGGATCAGCAACCTGCTAATTACATTTGGCGCTCAAACCCCGTCTTGTGCCCAGTTATGCTTGTACACTCCTAGGTATGGAAAGGGGTTGTTGTATGAAGTGACTAGTTGCATAGCTACCATGAGTGCTGTTACCATCAGTCCAACTCACGACCTTCTTGCTGCCACTAATATCAGACAAATCGGACTCCGCTCAATTTTGCCTATGCTAAACTTTGAAAGAAGGAGACGCATATTTCGTTCATTAACAAAAACAAATCGATTGCTTTTCAGTGTCATTACCTTCCTGTATAATTTAGCCCAGAGTAGATTATTGGTATATTTATCTCAGTTATTTATGGTATCATATCAATGTGACTTGCTGAGCGACATCATTCGATCAGGTTTTGCTGTGTTATAGGGGTTTTCAGAATACCACACTTTTACCATGTTTAAAACACACATAGATTTTTTAGCCATAACGGCGGTTACATGTAACGGTTGCATAACATTTACATACCCATGGACATCGAGGTAGCATTTATTCATAAGGCCAATTATAGAATCCAATTTGATCTATAAACAGTTCAGAGGTGGTGTTACTGAAACACAAACAGCAACAAAGTAGCGATGCATATGCTGTGCCTTGTCATTGAATATCATAGGGTTATGAGTATTACTGGGATATGAATATCACAGCATTATCAATATTACTGGGATATGAATATCACAGGGATATGAATATTACTGGGGTAATACAGAAAATCAAATTTTTCATTGCCTGGATGTTGGGGCATTGTCCTCCAAAAATAAATATATAAATACGTTGTACTGCCAATTAGTTTAAAACTACTAAACCTTTACATAATGTGTATTTACAAGTTTTCAGCATCAAGCAAAGTACTAAAACTTTTCTATAATTTTCTTTTCAGTTAACTGCTGAACGTGTTTAACGTGTTGAATCAAAATGCCAGGCTACATTTTAAGTTAATTTTTACTGAAGGCAAGAAAAAATACATAAATTTTGGTGATTGCCTCGTTGTCATTTACCACAAGTGACTCTTAATCCTCAATGACGAAGGTGAGCAGTGCCCTCTAGTGTTATCTAGAGCTACTCAAGGCGCTTCATTTAAGCCCAGTTTCATGGCAATGTCTTAATCAACACAGTAAACCGGCCAAAATATGGAAGTGCTGTAGCTAACAAGTGAAGACGGACATTGTGTTCAGTATCACAGCGAAGAACGTTTCCTGCTCGGTTTTTCATAAGGTTTTGTGGGCTTTGCATTGAGGCTGAGGCGGCAGTTTGGAGTATATGTTATTGCGCATTACCAAACAACGTGAAAAGGAAGAGACCGATAGGAACTAGGGGTAATTTTGGGAACAATTTTTGGTTTATCCAAATTTTACTCCCCGTCCAACTGAAACGTGGGCCCAAGCATTGGGCGCAAATCTAAATGTAATAGACTGTCTGATTTTTGTTCTATCTTTAGAGATACGCACGTCCTAGCTGTGCCTTCACTCAGTAATATATAATTTGTTGAAAAGTTTATGGGGTGATGTTTGCAACGGGTCCGCATTTGAATAATTGTTTTTTACAATACGCGTTTATGTGTCGTCCTTGGTCATATATTTTAACCAATTTGTACTTGTGTGCTCCAATTCATGGGTGATTTACATAGCTTTAAACTATAATTGATAATTAAAAAAAGGAAGGCATGAATAGTTTTTTATTAACAATTAAAATAAAGGGATTCATAAATACTTTTTAACATTTCAGTTTCTCGTGCACCACACGATTGCCATCATCCACCACTTTCTTAATACGTTTGAGGTACATAACAGTTTCCCAGCAACATAAAAGCACTTAAAAAGAATTTGCTCATTTTGACTGAAACGATATTACTTTTATCGAATAATACTGTTTGCATAAAATAAATGATAGAGCAAATTTTAAATTCTGCTGACGTTGTTCTATTTCCACAGAAGTAGCAGGGGAAGGAAGTTATACGAGACGCTTCCCATACCCTGACAAAAAATACTTAATCTAATTAAATCTAATTAGAACCTCTTTTGGCAAGCTATATGCGAAATAATTTTTTAGCAATCTGTACTGTAAGGATATAATTGAACTAAATGGTGTAGAGAAAATCCCTACCATGCGTGTCAAAAAACCGTTGAGAAAGAGGGCAGTCTTTAGACGTGAAGTGCCATTTCCGTTAGAAATGGGCGAGTGAATTTCGTTCAGTGCTTCACGTTTCCCAGGAAAAGGCATTCTATTAGAATTCCGCCGCATTTGGTTAAAAAGGATAATTAATTCAAACCCAGCACTTGGGATTTAAAAGTCGTTTGAAAAAGTCATGAACACACATGGAAACCATTTTCACGTGAATTCCCTCCCAGGGAGAGAAAAAAGTCCATTGCTATCAACATGTTAACATGAGCTTAAGAATTTGAGCAGAAAAGGCTTTTGCCAAACTCGAAAACTATAAAAAAATAATATGCATTGTCACTGGTTTTAGTTGCATTCAAACTGTTCACATCGAGTTCATAAAAATGCAATTACTATTTCGAATAGCTTACGTGTGCATTTAGAGAAACACACAAAAATGAACTTTTTATAAGTACTATAACATTGGGTGATGCGAGTTTGCCTACGATACCCGAAACGTATTAAGTTACACATCCGTATTTCTGACCAAGTATTCCGTCGCGTACGTCATCTTGCTGTCATGACAGAAATATATCTTTGACATAAAGTTTTGGAAAGGAGTGATGGTTAGCTAAGTTGGTTAAGTGTCTATTGATCCCAAGGTCCAGGGTTCGAATCCAGCCAGGGGTAGAAAACAGTGCATTGACTTTCGCTCCAATTGACGTAACTAGGCAAATGCAATGCATTAATCCTCCTACTGAGAAATTCGGAATTACCACCCTTTAAGCCTTACACCTAATTATTTAAAAACAATTCTTTGGAAAACTTCTTCTCTTAATGAATCAAATTAAGCAGGAATAGGACTCCTCTTGTGAAGTGCAATTAATAAGCAATGCAGCCGTTGTGACATTTTATTTACAAAAGCGTACGAAACTACTGAGGCTTTGTATTCTCAGTTCGTATGCACATCCTGACCAGCCACACATAAGTGTTATTGTTCTGAAAAGAGTAGTGACTTCTGACTTTCAAACACGAAAACTGTCGTTATTGGTTATTAGTGATCTAAAGAGAATTGTTGCTTTAAACTTTTAACTTTAAAGATATGTTGCCGCAATAGAACGAAGGCAAAACGTTTTCTGTTACACAAAAATATTGTTTCTGAAATTTTAGATGCATATGGCATTAACTAATAAACCAGAATGCTGACACAAGGTATATAGTATGGAATATTATAATAAGCATACTTTTTTCTTTGTTATAAAATTAAAGGACCTTTTGTTCAGTGCCAAAGCGTCCTCTTGCTGCCAATACTGTTCAATAAAACGATAAATTTATTATCCTGCGTTGGTGTTTTAACGCATAGCATCTTTTCACTGGAGTTGAAAAACAATCCATTCTTTCATTTCTCCCTTTGCCTCTAAATTTTCATGGTTTCATTATCTCAATACTTTTTTGTCTCAGTGTGCAACAAGACAAGATTTGTTATTTCTTTAGTGAGAAAAATACCCATATTTCAATCTTTGAATATGAATTGAAGCTCTTAATCGGTTCACTTTCACACTGTATCTTTCTCACCATCACCTATTTATTTAATATTGATTACTTAAGGCATCTGAACTTTATGAAATAAAGACAATCTGTTTACCAAAAGTACAGCTAGGTGTGTTGCAACTGGCCAACACGTCTAAACACCTTTTCAAAACTGCAAAATCGTTAAGACAAATATGGAAATATAAGTTGTTTACACTTAAGTACAACATTTAACAGCATTTTCTAGGCTTTTCTTGAATTTTACAATTGGATTGCATTCTGACCTCCTGCGACAGTAGTCTGGCTATGATGTGTTCTATTACTGATTGTATTACATTGCAAGTCTGGCTGTACTCTTCTACTAGTGCCCTACCAGCACTTATAACATCATTGACCATGAACCACAAGCACTTCATTGTACGTAAAGGGCATTCCTCAATCCCGTAAAACAAAATCTAAAAAACAAACTCATAAAACACGTACACCATGCAGCTCGCAATAAAGCTGACATACTACCCAAGACCTCGCTTCATAAAACAATTGATGCCTCACCATCGGTTTTTCGCAGAACTACATAACGTATAGTGGTTCTCAGGCATCTGACTGCTCCCACCAAGTCTGCATTACTCTCTTTTGTGATGCATTAGATTTGTTCACTGTTGTTGCAGCTAACCGTAGGGCATTGTGGTTTGTTTTCTTACATTTTCTTTCCCTTATTTGTTCAGCTGGCGTTAGATATTTGTCCACCTTTATATGGTTTCGAAAAAACTATTAGAAAACAAATTTTGTTACCATGGTAATAGTATGTGCATAAAGCATTTTTAAAACATTTTTATTCAAAATAAGCTTTGTTATTGAGGCAATTTACAATGTTGACGAATATATCCTGACAGCGGTATTTCCTGTCTAATAGCATACACATGAGACTGTACAGGCATTCTCCACCACTGAGGTGAAAGCAATGATTTGTTTTCATGTTTGATTACTTTTGTTATCACGGCAGCTTATCCCTTTAGCTTCTGAATGAACACCCTGTTTATAAGCAGAATCTCATGGATCCTAAGAAAAGATATTTGTAATGCTAACACCATTAATGGGAAACAACTGACACCACCAAATCTAAGGCCACATATGCTACTAAAATACACAGAGACAAATAAACTGCTTCCGTGATGCTAAAATACACAGGTACAAAACATATATGTTACGAAATGCAATACCAGACACACTACTCAATATGACAGATACTACAAGATATAATAATACCGAAACTAAAAGCATACTGGCAGGGATACTTCAAAACATAATAACAGGTATGCTACGAAATGTAATAACAGGGATAATGCAAAATATAATAGCTATACTATAAAATATAATGATTAGGGGTACCATAAAATATAATAATAGAGATACTACAAGATAAAATAACAGATATACTGCAAAATAAAAACCTAATATACTACCAGCTAAAATCTCAAAATATCTCTTAAACACTACAAAAATTACAATAAAGAGCAACGCACATACTATTTTCAACGTTCCATCAGTCAAAGTAATTTTGCGCTACAATTATTATTCAGTACACAAAATGCTTACATTAGGAAGCATTCTGTTTATTCCCTTAAATTCACTTGATTTAAGACTTAAGTTTTGCTTTTTAGTTAAGATAATTTTGTCATTGTGAGGCTAAATTTAAGAATTTGTTTTATAGAGGTGTCACAAAATGACAGACACACACTCCAAAGATTTACAACAGCTGTTTTCTGCTGTAAAAATTTAAATTGCGTAAAAAGTTAAAACATGCTCTAAGTATTCTGTATATTACGAAAGCAGTGTATACACGGATATGTATTAAGAAATAACATTGGCCAGAGTTTTATATGATCGTTTAGCATTTAGAGGAAGAAGATTGACCAGGTTGAAAAGTAGAAGAATTGTGTTGCCAAAAACTACACATAGAAAAAAAACTGATTAAAATATTTAAATGTATGAAAACGATTCTCAGGAATTCTTCTATGAATGCTTTAATCTGTTAAGGGGCTTTAAGTAATGAGATATTCTATCAAATATTTCTAACAATGAATCTAAAATAAGGAGTGTATGTTCAGTATATACTTACATTTAGTGTCAGGCTTTTAAAACAACATGTTTTTGGTCAGACGATATGCATGACTTTCCCGTGACTTTCTATGAAGTACTTTGTTGATCTTCTATAGATATATTGCCTAACTCTTTATATGTATAGATATATTGTATAGCCCCGGATATGTTTAGATATATTCTGTAGCTCTTGAAATGCATCGATATGTGAACATTTTTATACATATCGCATAATATTGTTGTGACCGATCTACAGAGATTTTAAGTTATACTGAAATTGTTCAACATTCCATTGTTTTCGGAATATGAATATAAAAATAGCCTACAGTTATTGCTAAACTAAAGCAAGTCGCCCTTTGTTTCTGCAGATTCCGATAATTTATGACCCATATGTGTAGTAGGGTCAATTTGGCAACGTTACATTTGTCTGTGATAAAAAGTCCATTTGATAATCCGACAGTTCTTGAACTATCATACAACTGTGAATTAGGGTTTTGATTGATAGACGAGCCCTGATCAAAGAATGCTTTTTCATGAATTACCGTATCCAGTGTGACAGTTACCAAGCAAAAATTACATAACCTCAATGACGACCAATGATATCACAGGGAGTCAATTGACAGCTGATGGCATGCGACGTGTATACAAAAACGTAACATATCAACAAGCCATGCCTGCAGTAGCAGGAATGTCATGCCATTGGATTAACCAATGCGAGCATCATTGACGGCTTTGTAAGTGCGGCAAAGAGCTTTTTCTTAGGAATTCTTGCAACTCAGTGATCACATTAGCTAACGAAGAATACAGGACATAAATTACGCTGTAACAACAATAAATAGAAAATATTGTCAAAACGAAAATATTTTCAGTAGAAAACATCATCAAATGGCAAGAGGGAAGTAGTGTCCAAAAAACATTGTTAAAAATGCATAGCAATCTTTAAGGGCAGAGGACTTTATTCTCCAGTGATTGTTTAATTCAGCAACAAACACATTGCCTTACATTATATACTTAACTCCAACCATTACTAAAATGTATTAATCATTATTAGAAGCTGTTTGTTTTCTTTTTATAATGTAAAATTCTGCTCTTTGAAACCAGAGCAAGAATTTTGCCTAAAAAGTCAAGTCATTTATGCATTTTTCAGTACAGCAAATAAAGGCAATAGACAATAAAATTTGTTACAAATGTTGCTATAAACCTCATTTGCAATAAGCCTAATCAAACAAAATTCTTCTCGATTGCACGGTATCAGCCAGTCAGATTAAGGACCAATTAAAGCCGGTCTAGTTAGGGAATACCACGAATAATCTAGTTAAATTTTGATAATTTTGCAGTGTATGTAGGGAAAGATACTGACATTCAACCAGCGCGATGTTTATTGAACTTGTCATAAAAAGTTATATAATAAATTAATGATAGTATTTGTGCAGTTTTCACAAGTATTCAAAGAGGTATTTTGCACTTTTGCCAGTCGATCTCACATTATGTTGGAAGTCTGATTTGATTTATGATGATTTCAGAATTATTCAGGCCTTATATCTACTGCTCGCACTTAACTCCGCGCACAGATGTCATGAAGTGAAATGAGTTCTATAACCTCATTTTCACATCTGGTCAATGTATCGTCAATCTTAACTAATGCAACAGTCAATGCTAGTAGTTCAACAAATCACTTAGATGGAGATTTCTACATATCAACACTTGAACACACAACGCAAATGAAGGAATAGAATTTAAAGACCAAATTTTTTTAAATCATTTTGTTTTCAAATCTAAATTAAGATAATAACTTATGATGTATAAGTAAATTTATATTTTATAAAATTTCGATGGGGAATAAGTATAAAACTATGACATTTTAGAGCTCCATTTTCGAGGACACCCAAGTAGAAGCCGTATAAAATAACCCTGTATTGAAGTACTGTGGGCAATACTTTACCTTGTCATTTCATAAGTTCATTGCGTCAAATAGCATATAGTTAAATATTTTCTGAAGAAAGAATTTTATTTGTCAATCAACCGCTCTCGGAAAAAGCAACTTATTTTTTGTAAATACTTTGTTACCACAACTTTTTAGTGTATTCATTTGTTTCAAAAGTTATTGTTTTTGTTGTTATATCCCGTGATGTGAGTGACTGCCTTCGGGGCTGGTTAATGGCCTACACATGGCAGAAAACAGAGAAGGCTTTTGTGCCACTCTATAGACTATATTAGGTTACATAACATATTATTGTTACCTGGCTGGAGTCAACATTGCCTGTAAGGAAACATCTTGTATTTGATAAACTACAGGCTGAGGGCACTACTCCTTAATTAATCACAATTAAAATCAAGTAAAGAAGTCCAGTCAATTCAAGTGTGCATAATCAGACAGTACTCTACCAGCGAGTATATCTTTAACTGGGATAAAGCAATTCTGCATTGCTGCCTGTACCCTAACGCCGAACTTTTTATAAATTGATTAGCAAATTACTTAATGGATGATAACTTTGTGTCGCATGATAAAAAATGTCCTAGATTACTATGCCCAACCTCTAACAATCTAAGATAACCGTTGACTTGTGCCACTAGCTTTGAAAGAGCGCCAACTGCACTGTTTATTTGCACATGAAAGAAAAAATCTTGAAAATTTTATAACTACAAGGTAAAACATGACAATTTTATTCATTGCATTATATTCTAATTATTTTAAACGTGTCTGAGGTATATTGATGGGTCTATATCAAACAAAATTTTGGGCGATTTTGACTCTTTCTTAAACAAATGTCGGAAACTGACTATCATACCATTACTCAATTCATGTGCTACTTAAGCTAATATTTATCAATAATTTTAGTCATCTGGAACCTTTTCAGCTTCATCAAAGGCGTTGTCAAGATTGTTCCTAAAGCTAAAATACATTTTATTTTATTCTAAATTATGCTTTATTTAAAACTGCTGATATAACGTGCGCTAGATTTCAACATAAACACGCCACGTCCCTAAACTACAAAACTTCAATATTTAATGTGTGTTTAACAGAATAAAACCTGTCAACACCCACCTAAGTTTTTTAATGAAGTGCAAGG
Organism: Protula sp. h YS-2021; assembly: GCA_949752745.1. Classification (NCBI taxonomy): domain Eukaryota; kingdom Metazoa; phylum Annelida; class Polychaeta; order Sabellida; family Serpulidae; genus Protula; species Protula sp. h YS-2021. The sequence continues at coordinate 9,763,260 of OX457029.1, read as the reverse complement.
TTTCGCTGTGCTTTTACGGTTAAGTATCATAAGCTTGAGGGAAATGTGTAAGGTCTTGTTCTCACAGCATCTTAAGCCTCATTATGTTATATCTATTTTTGTGTAATATTTTGAATGAGCACTCGTCAAGGTAAAAACTGCTGTGAAGAGACTTTCAAGAAGTTCTTAAGAAACAGGCAGATCCTCACTCTTTTTCTCACCCAATACTGTTTTATGCTCTCACTTTGTCAAAATTATACATAGCAACAGGCTTTAGCCTTTATTGCAATATCTTAATAAAATAGAGCTCCTTAGGGGGATGTCTTGCAATCACCTTACTTTCATTATATTTTCATGCACAACTTTTAATAATTAGTCTATTAGTGTAGAGTTAGGAAGATTAACGCCGATTAAGTCATGTAACAAAGCATATATTGACAGATTCAGGCTCAACATGAACATATTATATGCCAATGACCGTTGGCTCAACATTTTCTTTCTGGGGCATTTTCCTTATCTTGATTCGAAATAAGTCAATATCTACCACATGTCGCTGCAATGAAGTGTGTCCGCATAGCAGGGCTTGACTGTGTTGGACTATTTATGTGCTATATTATAAATATTTTAATTAACACTTGACAAGTCTTTGATTTGATCAAGGCTTAAATGAATTTGTGCAGGTAGCCCTTGGTGCTTTTTTCTTAACAGTAAAATCCATTTTCTTGTATCAGCTTCTTCTCTGATACTTCAGGCCCTAGGACCACAAAAGTTTGTACTTATGCAGAACTTAATCTGAGGCTGTGCATCCCGCTTTTGTCGTCTATGATTTCGTTTTCATGCTTAAAACGCCATGCGAACACATCTGATCTTAGAATAAATACAGCGATTTAAAAGGAAAGTAACGGTTGACCAAAGCAGCACAGCCAATGGGCGTTACGCGAGCTCTCCCTGCATAAAAAAGTGCCAGTCCGTTCAATCAATAAGGCCGTTGAGCCAACATAACCAAGCAGATGTACACGGTTTATAAACGGAATTCAAGCTGTCATGTTTGCTAATATATCAATGGCATAATAATTTCATCGAAAAAAAAAACAATTCGATGTCCAAATAAAACAATTGACATACTAATAAGTTCAAAATATTAATATCATTCCACGGGAGGGTGGGGGCCTTAGAGTCACTGAGGAGTGCATGCCAGAATGAGTTTTGTTTACAGTTGTGTCTCAGTGCCACTAATTCATTGCAACGACATATGGTGTTGTTCACGAATAATATGTACACATAAATGTTCAGAGTTAACAGAGTTGTGATATTTATTTATGTGATCAGGGATCGTGCTCATAAATAAAACTCACAGCTTTGATATTATACTATTGCCATCGCTGCAAAGGTACAAATGTGTTCTGTTTCAAGAATTTACATAGTTTTGATGGTTTTGTTGAGCCATCAAGTGTTCCTTAATTTCAGCAGACTGTTCCTGCATTTAAATTTAAAGGGGTTTACAAACAAGTATATCATCTCAAAGGAGATTTTTCTGCATTTTCTTGGAGATAAAATGCAAAGCATACATTATTTTAAAACATAAAATGAATTTTCATCCATGAGGAAATGTTACTGTGGGAGGAGAAAGCTTTTCCGCCACCACTACATGCCCGAAGTTATCTAAAGTAAACTTATTGTATTTTTACATTCTGTCAAAACTAAAGAAGATTCAATTCCATTCTTCGTTTAAAATCTGTTTGTGAAACGAGCAAATGTCAGCTGATTTTAAAATCTCATAAGAAAGAGTAACTACTAAGTCAAGTAAAAGTAACTACACAACAGAGTAAACAGGTAACTGTAAAGCAAAGCCGACGTAGCTGATAAGTCTAGGACAAACGCAACCAATTAAAAGCAGCTACAAAGTCAAGTAAGGGTAACTGCTGAGCCAAGTAAAGGTAACTGTGCACTGTTTTGACTTTTTCAGTGGACTATGTGGACAATAGGAGGTTCTTTTGCAATGACATGCTAAGTAATGAAGCCAAAGTTAACCTCACAAAGAGTACACTGTTTTACTGGAACACTACATTGCAAAAAAACCTACTTAGTGTCGTGAAAGTAATTGTTTACTGTCCCATTAAGAGGTCTTTTACTTAACTCAGCAGAAATAGACACTCTGACATTAGTGTTTTGCAGCACAACAGCACGATGCTATTTATGACTGCGACTGAATAAGTGCAGCACGGCAACTTGTGTTACTTCAGCCATTCACGCCCCAGTTTAAGGTGGTAAACATTTATTTGCCATAATTAAATTTTCCAGCAAAATCAAATTACTTGAGGAAATTACATGGAGAACTTCTTTATATACTTATTTTTTAGAAAAAGGCAAACATTTTAGCAATATCTAAAAAGATTTATATAATCTCGTTAGTCAAGACTACTGCCACACATTGCAACTATTGTCAATGTATTTTCGTCATTTTAGAACTGAATCGGTCTGAATTTCTTAAGGTGCAACAATCCAAAGAAATATTATTTTGATTCTTTTGCCTCTGTCCGTTCTGAATACTATTTATCTTCAAAGTGCAACGCCCAACTGTTAATTCAGTGACGGCTTCAGCTGTAAAAAAACAAAAGAATTTTTGAATCACACTGTCAAAGTATATTCCATGTCTCACAAATTTATTTTAGCAAATTAAGTGGCAAATATTAGACACAATTTGTGAATAGACATAAAGCTATACATTTTATAGCATGAATTAATTCATTCTTTGTCAACTACTTTCGTCGCAGACAAACTACCACATGGTTTAAACAATGACAAGCAATGAGAGAGCGTCCGATCCTCCATTGATAAAGATTCATCATCACCACTTACAGTTCTTCGTAGTTAACGATACTTTCTTATATTTCTACATACTAATTTAATATTGTGCTTTGAAGCGCACTTGGAACATGTTTCCCACAAGTGTGTGAATATAAATTATTCAAAGCAAAACATTTAACTTTTATAATACACATGCATTCAAAAGTAGCACGTAACATTTGCGTTTATTTCCTTCGGATTAAAAGGAAGCTTAACATGATGCCATGCACTGACACTGAAAAAGAACAGTATTTTCTTGACTGCAGTTTTGGATCCAGTGAAGCTTCGGTACACTGGTTGCACCCTGCCTTCCCCCTTTGCGCCCCCAAAATTTGAATAGGTATAGTGTTAAACTTCCTGTTTTTTCACCAAAAAGGTTTCACTGGTAAACTGGCATATTTTATTTCTGTAAGCTGAACCCCGCCCGCCTTCCTTCCGCACCAGAATCTGAATCCGCCCTGATTTTCAGAGCACGTTTAGGTCATAAGTGAGACAGCAGAGAACGGAAGCGTTTGAGCCACTCCACAAATAGTGATTATATGCTGGTTTCCTGTTACCCTTTCTGTAGTCGCTATGGCCATGACATCGAAGAGCGCCTACGAATAGCAAAAACATGCCCGTCGTCGCCGATGTTAATCACACCGTCTGGTCAACAAGCCCCGAGTAGAGGGGGCACTCAAGTACAAACTGGTTAGCAAGCATTTTCATGGATTTTTAAAACTCAGAGTTCTAGGTTTGAAATTAATCCCCTTTTTAAACAAAGGTGTTGTTCAGAAAGAACAACACAAAGTATAAATTAAAATTATTCCCTTTTCAAACGACTACACTACACCACACGAACCACGACTGGCCTCAAAATTACCCCGTGCTATGTTTTGGACACGCATGGTAACTCGTGATACGAAATGCCCCTCCCCCTCCGGCCCGGGTCGAAAAGTTGCCTGATATCAGTGACAGTCCTTCATAAGTCATAGCAGACAAGGCTGATTAAATATTCTTTTCGATACATATTAGGGATTAATGAAAAGCAGTTTGGTTTAGTTGTGGTACAGTTATTAGTACAGCTGAGTATTACCAATGAACACCTTGCCCCCAGGTACATAGTTGTAAACAACATTTAGCTATTGGCAGTAAATAGCATCAGCACCGTACCTATATGGCGCATATTGAACTTTTTGACAGAGATTAAAAATATTAATATTTTGGCAGAACTTCATTACACAAAACCGTCGACACTTTAGTCTACGTTAAAATCGTAAGAAGTCTCTCCAAGTACAATGTAGTAACTACATAAGTACAACACAAGTACAACATATATGCAGCAGAATTGTAAGGAGACAGCACCAATACATTCTTGAAATTGCTTGAATTTTCATTTTTCTGCTCCTTAGACTTGTTTTACAATAAATGTTTATCGTTACACTAGACAGTTTGACACACAAAACTGTTACTGTAAAAAGACAGTATCTTTCTGCGAAAGAATAGGGCGACCCGACCTGTAACTATAAAAAAGCCCTGGTTTTTACCATTACGACATATTCAGCATATATACAGTGCAAACGGATAAGTGGGTTTTCATATGCAGTGAAATATGAACGTTTATGGGCTGGTGACAGCATTTTGTAACGCAGAATAAGTTGTACCTTGATCTTTTTATTTAACTCAGCAGTCGTGACATGACTTAGCTTTTTCTGTGTGCTCTTTAGGTCAAGGCAACCCCCTGCAATGGTTTACCTAATGTACAAATTAATTGACGCGTATCATGGCATAGCTTGTATAATGTCTAAGTTTCTTTGATCAATAAACCTTTTCTTTATGTTACTTACCTGTTCCTGAAGCAATTACCTCCGTGGTATCATTAAACAGTAAAGTGCAAAGGGCGTCACTAATATTAACAATAAATCTTATATTCTAAAACGCTAAATATTACGGGGTACGTTCCGGTCACCAATGCTGGACCCCACTTCCGTCCAGTTAACCCGATGTCCTGCAGGGAAAGTTATCCATTTTATTACAAATACTCAGTTTATCTACCATATTTTAGCGCTCCAATCACTACACGCCTTTCTTTACTTTTATTACATAAATGGAACATATATGCAAACAAGTTTTTATTTCCTAAAGGGCACACATACTTGGCCACCCTTGGCAGTAGAAAATGTAGCAGGAATTTTTAGGAAGGGAGGCGAGCATTGAGATCATATTTACATTTATTAGGATTCTTGAAATCGTACATATAAGGCAGTCAACATGCAGCAATGTAAATTATATACATACCCCAGGTACGTTGATATGTCTGTAAATATACCAGCGTATTTTCAGTTTAAAATGGTTTAGAGCACGACAAAAGCAATTAAGTGTTATTCAATTCTACTCTCACCCAAGGCGGTTTTCTTCTGCATAGGGAGATTTCTTATCCAAGTGTTATGAGTCCTAAGTTCTGGTTCTTTGGATTGCATGAAATAGTCTCAGATTGCCGTTTTCTTGGACCACACTAAGACAATCAATTCGTTGAGAACATTATTTACTCAAAACTTAAATAATGGCTTCAATGAATACCCAGAAACATTAGCAACAATTGTACGTAAGCAATGAGGAAAAGAACACAACAAATGAGAGAAAAGCAAACTTTGAAACCTTTTTATGAAAAATATTCTAATTTACATTGAAATATGTACATTGACCATATACTGTGACACACATACTAACAAAGTAGTTTTGATATCCACCTTAAAACTCTTACATGTGTTATTGGGAAATTAACAGCGTTTTCAAGTGTGTTCCGTTTAAAACATTTCTACGAGTGTGCTTGCGTCAAATACCTTCAAATTGTATGTTTTCACGTCGTTTATTAAAAAACTGGAGGTGGCATTTTCTAAATAAAGTACCTGTACATGTTTTTTTTATACAAACCGCATAAAAATATCATGGAAAGTTTTTTTCATGTAATTCAACATTCAAATAGAACAAAAAGAAATGACTTGCCTTTTGCATAAAACATACATAATGCTCATAGATATTACATACAAAATTTATCTATAAGTTTTATTGTTCAAATAGTTCATCTTAGTTTGAACAATGTGGCTAACATATGCATTAAAGACTCATTGGCATGCTCTTTTCATCCCGTAATTTGTTGTGATCGGTGAAAGCTTTTATGTGGTCATATCTCTGTAGGGTCTGTAAAAATTACAGCAATTTTAATTACCCGGATAGAAATGAAACAGTAATATTCAAAAAGCTCTAACATAAGTAGCAACTGCAAACCTTGTAAATGGCCAACTTATGTCACTTATCACTGGTGTTCATTGTTGAAGTTTCAGAATACATCACATTATACAAATATTATTTGCATATCATTTTGTCTCTGCAATCCGTATATATTCTCTTCTTCTTGTGTATTGTTTCAGCAATTTCTGTTCTGTCTTGATTTTTTATGCATTGTCTGTACAATTTGTATATCGTTTCTACAGTCAGTATATTGTCTTTACATTGTCAGTTGAAGACTAAAGATGGACAGTCTTGGCTCATCTAGGGGTTGCATAATATGATTCATCCTTTCTTTTTACATCTAATACAAACAAAAAAACTTGACATTTCTCATTACACTAAATCAAACAAACGGTTTCATTGCTGCCTTAGGAAATGCAGCCTGAGACTACACTTGCTTTGTGTTGCTTTTTCAGGTGTGCCCTGCGTAAATCCAGCAAGAATTACCTTTGCTACAAGACAGACCAATCATATTTGTGTTACTTCTTTCAGAAGTTTTATTTTAAACAATGTAACTTACATGTTGGTCTTTCTCTGCAGCCTTTCTAGAGAAGCCTGAGCTTGTTGGGTCAAATCTAGTAAGTTGTGATTCGATTTAAATCACTGTATAAGTTTCAAAACATTTAACTTTCAAAGAAAAAGTATTCATATTAAATATCCTAAAACATTCTAACATATCACAAGACAACGTTTAATATGGAATACCAGGGTTACTCGGTGACATTTCCTTTGCGCACCCTATGGTGTCCCAGAACAATATTCATTATTGGTTTGCAGGGGGTAACGTTCAGTCTTCTTCTTTGCACATAATAGAATATCAATTTATAACGTCGGATAATATACATAGAACTGATCATCACCAAGGAAATAAGATAAAATTCATTCTTAGCACTTATAAATGAAATATTTTTATTGTTGCTTTAAGCTATTTCTGTATGTATAACATAGTCAAATATTCAATGCCATATAATATACCATAGCACCTGACGATATAGAGGCAACTACTAATGCTAATGTGGACAGAGTCACCCTCATGGAGCCAAATATGCATGCGGGCGCAATCATCCAAATGGAGACAACCATAAGAGAGGATGCAGTGATCCATATAAATGCAACCATCCACGTGATTGCTGTGACCGAAACTGAGTCAACTACAGACGTGAAAGCAGTGAAATTAATCAAGGTAACCAACGATGTGAGAACAGTGACCCTAATAGAGACAACCCTCAATATGGATCCATCGAAACAAATGGAGGTAAACATACACGATGCAATCTATGTATATTCAACAATATATATATATATATATATATATATATATATATATATATATATATATATATATATATATATATATATATAAGCATCAATTAGACAATGCAAGCATAAATGAAAATCTAAATTATGGTTTTCTACATTTGTACAAGTATGTTCTATCACTACTCTAACCTTTGACGTGAACAATTTCACTAGCACAATGCTTAATTGCTTAATTCCAGCTGGAAACAGGTGTATATTTTCCTTATTTTAAAGCTTACGATATATACCACAACAAAAGTAAATGAAATGAACTGGACTTAATATATCTTAAATATAATGCAGGAAGAAAATATGTATCAAATTTCAAATTTATATCACATATATAATAAATTATTCCAGCCTAGTGATAGCAGACTTATTGCCACATTGATGACTTTTTGCGTTTGTACATTATAGATATAAAAGTATAGAGGCATTTGATTACTCAGCATTACAGGGAACCTGTACGCAAGAGCGGTCTTGTGGAGGCTACAAACGCTGGCCGACACAGTATATCCCAAGCGCAATGTGGTTTTCGATGGGGAAGGTCAACGATCGATATGATATTCTCATTGAAATAGCTGCAGGAGAAATGTCAAGAACAGCAGAAACAGATGTACATAGCATTCGTCGACCTGACAAAAGCGTTTGAGTAGGTCTGGCTTAAGCGCCATCCTTGAGAAAATTGGCTGTCCCATACGCCTACTCAGTCTAGTCAAATCCTTCCATTGCTGATGATGCTGCCTTAGTAGCCCTCAGTGAGGCAAAGCTGCAAGCTACACGATGCGTGTGACAAATTTTTTCTCACAATAAGTGTGAAGAAAATTGTTGTCACGGCACAAGGGATCAAGAATCCACTTGCGATAACCTTTACCAACACTCCTCTTGAGATTGTGAGCAGATTCTGTTATCTGGGCTCAACCACAGCTGAGAGTGTAGTCCTAGACGAAGAAATCAACTTCAGAATCGGCAAGGCAGCTGCTCCTTCGACAGACTCACTAAACATGCATTAAAGAACCCGAAACTCAGAACTAAGACAAAGGTGACCATCTACCAGGCATGCATTCTCAGGAAGCTTCTAAACGGCAGCGAAACATGGACCAGTTACACCTTCCAAGCACAGGAACTAAATAGTTTCCATCTCCGCTGCATGCGCCGACGCTTATCATCAGTTGGAAAGACAAAATCTCTAACCAAGAAGTTCTTAAACGAGCTGTCTTTCCAACTGTATCTGAGCTTATATCTGAGGTCCATCGTCTCACGTAGACAACTATGTGATCATTCTATTCTTCTGTCCTTCTGTACGTATAAAAAGATTTTTGGTACAGCCTACGATCCAAAGCACGACATTTGGAGAAAACTCAATGTAAACTCTGTACCAGAAAAACCAAAGAACCAAAGCACCTGAATTTCTTTGAGACCAGGTTGAACTCCAAACCTCTGTGGGTACAAAAGTTTGAACAATGGGTACAATATCAGATAGCAGCAAAATTTAGGAAGTCATTATCGTTTAGAGAGAATAAAGAGAATTCACATCATAATCTGTTCTTATTTGCTATGTGAAAATAGCGGCTGTGTTTCTGCCTGAAAAAATGTTTCCCAGATTAAATAAGGCCTGTGGCGAAAAAAATTGATGACAATAGCTGCCTGTGTGAATTATTATGATTGACTTGCGTCACTGCTGGTATCTTGTTATTGCCCTCCATCTCCCCCTCCCCCTCCTTCCACCTATATGTCCCTGTCCTCGTTCTATTTCTGACTTAATTCAAACAATATAATCTCCTCGCCCTGGTGCTTGATCTACTTCAGTATTTAGATGAAGTACTCTTCTGATCGAATAACAAGGATTTTGGGCGATGCCACTGCTAGTCATATCTCCACTGCTAGTCATATATTCTAACACCGCATTCTTTCTTTTTTTCCTAGTTTACCTATTGTTTATATATTGTTTTTGCCATCTTTATATCTCTTGCTATTGATTATCTTTTCCACTATTCGTATATAATCTCAAATATTTGTATATTGTCTCTGCTATTCGTTAATTGTCTCTGTCATTCGTATATGGTCTTATTTCATCTATTTCCTTATCTCTCCCATTCGTCTATCGTCTCTGGTATTCGTATATCGCCCTGTCATTCGAACAGCATTTCTGCTATTTGCCAAGCGTCACTGACATTCATATCTACCATGTTACACTACAGCATTCATATTTGCTTATCAGCACCACAGAATGACTTTTACTCTGACAGAACACAACATTCAGTTTTGCTTCGCAAGACGACGCAATAACGTTCACTCTGTACACTCTAACACGACAACGCAACATTATTTCTTACTGGCAAAACATAATAACGCTTTCTGTACTCCCCTTATGTGACACAACAAAACAGTCATTATTTCTTATAAGGGCCATGCAATAATTTTCATTCTGCCCAGCTTACCATTGCACAATACAACTGTCGTTTTCGCTTAATGGGAATACTCAATAATGTTCACTCTGTCCACCCTACCATGGCTTTTTGCTTTATCATTGTTCCAAGAACCTGCATATTTGGATTCTTTGCACCAGTAAAAATCAGCCGCTTTACATTTCAGTCAACCTTTTCAGTATTTTAATAATAATAATATCTGGAATTGAAATTTCTTCAATTACAATTTATTAACAACTACAGTATTGGGTTGGGATTGATTTTAATTTTATTTAAGGTGTTGCATAATTTCGATTGGTGCTTACACAGATCCTACTCAATTGGCGTTTACTTTCACTTCTTAGAAGATGTTCTTTTTGCACTACAATTCGATTCTCAAAATAAATTAAGCTCCGTTGCAGTATGTGTCAATGGTTGCTTTGTAAATAAAGAGTAGTTTTACGTGCGTCACAAGGATTTGCTCATATCCCTCTTCCTCTCTCCCAACAGCAAATCCTTTTTAAAATGGCTGACTATATTTCAAAGTTTTTCTGTTTTACAACCCATAGAGGATTGCTTCTTTTTATTATTTTTGTCCAGAATTCAGAAGCAAACTTCAAAGGAGGGAATCAGTTTATAGTTTTTTAATTCTACGTAAGCTCTTTCGAAATGAGACTAGGTTGAAATGTGATATATTACAAAAAACGCGCTGTCAGTCAGCACCCTGCTTCTGTTGGGCCATTAATATGTCACTTGGTTGTTTTTGCAAGACCTTGCAACGTGCAAATGCCCCAGAAAACCACTAGTTCTTATCGTCACTGATCATTCCTGATAAATCGATACACTAGCTTTGCAGTATGTTATAGACTGCATCAATATCAAATGAAGCCCCATGCAGTCTTGCAGGACGTTATGCAATGCGACATGCACTGTCAGTCCATATGTTATGCTGTGCATCATACAATTTTATGCATCATGCTATACGTCATGAAATGCGTCATGCACTGTGTCAGTTCAACAAATGAGTTGTTTATACACGACACTTCATGTAATTCTCATGCTACTTCCAGTGCTTTCACAAACTAGTTTAAAAGACAAGAAGGTAGCTTCACAACTGACATGTATCTCATGACATGTATTGACATGTTCATTTTTGCTATATATCTGTTACGGATTGAAAAACTTCAATGTTCCTTTGAGACAGTAATGACTCGTTCTGTAATAGATCGGGGGTGGGAAAGTGGCACTTGATATATGTTGTTACTATTTATATCCAAACAAAACCAAATACGAGGAGAAAGGGGTGATTTTGAGGCGAAACTCGGTCAGTGTGGAGTGTCAATTTTGTTTAAAAACAGGATAGTTTTCATTCAGTACTCCGCGTTTCGCATAAAAAGAGGTGGTATTCCAGAACTGCAATGAGCTTCAGTTTAAAAAGAGGATATATTTTAAAATGAACGCCACTCGTTTAGGGTTTGCTTTAAACGTAGGGCGTGTGAGTGCGCTCTTCTCCTCCTCCATCCCAGCTTCAAAGCTTATGGAATTCTAGCCTATGATTATTTCTCGTTGAATATTTTGTAAATTTAGGAATAGTAAATCAGTTCACAATTCAACACCCTCAATAAAGGGAACGAGAGAAAGTCAAGGGTAAATTTTACTAAATGAAGTGGAAAAGATCATGAAGTCTTTTCAGGTTTTAATCTGATTTATAGGCTAATAGATCATTAAACAAGCTACCACCCCGAGCTCTTATATATTGAAAGTCTACATAAACGTTTAATATTGTTATTGATGTTAAGATGGGATAAGTATTTTGGAAGGTTCTGGATTGGTGCAAGAAGTTTATGAATTCAATCATGACGTCATTTGCGCATATGCCAAAAACCCATGCGTACACACTAGAGTAGCTGGCAGTGCACTTGGCATCTCGAAGCCTCTCGACAAAAGTTGTTCATTCTACAGGTGACCGAAGTGCAGGGCTCATTCTTCAAAGATCAGACTACAAAACAGGTGTGGGCTATAACTCAAGTACGATAAAAGGAAACATAACCTTAAGGCAGACGAAACAAAGGACACATATTAGTAATTAAAGATGTGGCACGCACAAGCAGTGAACATGACACATGTGTGCTAACATTTTCCACATACTGTCATTTCATGGCATGTACAGGTTTTCATACACGTTGCTTATTAAAGAGTTGATACGAACAAATATTTTACGGCTTGAAACACAATGGAATTTAACGATGTGCCATACTCAGCATTTACTGCATTGCATATATTGGTATTCAACGGCTTCAGTGAAATATACAAATATTTAAAGAACAAGACACAAGTGAGCATTCAAATGAAGTGGGATGTGCAAGCAACGACATTGTACATTTTAGCATTTAACGAAGCCATTCACATCACCATTTAACGATGTCACGTGTACAAACATTAACGACTTGAAACACATACGAAGTGACACACATTGGTATTTCATGCAAATTTTTAAAACGATAAAATCTATTTTTCAGTTATTTTAAAATCTGTCATGATTATTACATGATCTGAACTGGAAAAGCTCTGAAAAATTATTCAACCCAAGAATAGGATACTGAATTGCAAATGTAGGATGACATGTCTTCGGCAGAAATAAAAATGTTTGGGCCTATATATAAAATTTCTTTTCTCCATAAAACAAACTGATGTATTTGTTTCTTTCCGTGATTGTTCCAAGGATCCTGCAACTGGAAAATTGCACAAATGTTACCTTGTGGTTTTTGCGTCTTTTGTAGTCAGATAATTGTACTCATTCGCCAAATACGTGTGACACGGCTACTCATTTTGGCTTAGGTTTTTGCAAAAGGAAGAAAATGAAAATTATATAATGGAATATGAAAAGCTATTTACACCTTTAAAATCATCTTAATGTGAACGGTATTTGTATTAACATGTAAAATAAATTAATCAGTTTAGCAGGCACTAGCTTCTTATGTTTAATGCTATTTGTTATCAGTTTTGAACATTTTTCAACCTTTTGTCTACATAAAAACATTTGCAAATGCAGCAGAAAACCTTGTAAAGAACTGTGAAAAAATATGACAAGAAGCCAAAAGCCTCTTACTCCTTGCAAAGTATCCTCATTGAAAGGGCTCAGGCGATATTATTTTTGTGTCATTTTTGTTGCATAAAAATATAGCAGTTGCAAAAGCACCCTGGAGTCTCTATGGCGGAAATAGCTTCTATTGTTGTCCTTGAACAAAGCCACTTGGCAGTTGACAAGATGCCTCTGCCTCTATGCTTCCGCTATTAGCCCTACTTAACGGGCCACATGACGGAGACATCGCACGTCAATCAAATTGATGAATCACACACAGTGTTAAGACTGGCATTAAGGTAAATTCGTTAGAAATCTAAAACTGAAATGAACATAAAAACATAACCGTTAAAAATTTTTGTTTTAGATTACGCTCAGCGTTGCTAAAAATTAAGGATCGGTCTGAAAACAAACGGTTCGGGACTTGGGACTTGCAGTAAATTGTAATCGTAAGTCGTCCAAAAATGAGAACTAAAATAAAAACACTCCTTACATTTAAAAATTGCCCAATATTCAAGCGAAGTTTATGTTGTCTAAAATATTAACCAGTATTTAATTAAATTTTAAATATCAGCCTGCAACATTAAGAACATACTTTGTGGCTGGTTTTGCCGTAATTAACATATTCTGTGTCAAAATATACGTTTTGGTGTTCACAAGACAGTGGAATTATGCCCATTTATCCCTCTCAGGGAAGTTCTCGAAACGCCATGTCCATTAATCTGAAGACAACAGGTGGGCATCTACCATTCGCTTTGTGGCTATTTGACATTGTTACAACATGGAATTCTATCCGATATAAGTGGTCGTGTCTGAATGGTTCACTCGACCACACTATTCCATGTTGGGATTGCTAAGGCGATATGTGGTCGAGGGTGGGAGTTTGTGGAGTGGATGATTTTAAGGATTAAGATTCAGTTCGTTGCTGTCTTCAGAATTATTCAACAAAGCTCAGTGTACAAACCAGTCCTATTTGTTGTTGTCTAACACCAGTACGACATAAAATTCTATGCGCTTGTTAAAAGTATTCCGTGTCGGAATGGTTTACTCTACCAAATATCATCATGTTGGTATTGCTATGGATTGTGATGACAGCGACGTACTGAACCTTGTGCCCTGCAATAACACCCTCCCCACCAAAACCGGTTGCACGGTTAGCCGTTTTGTGAGTGGTTGATAAGGAATGCCTGTTAAGGGAGTGGTTCAATGGCCTCCTTTTATTTTTTGTCTGGATTCTATTTTTGTGACTGGCCCTTTAAATACCGGTTATGTTATTTGATGTTTGGACACCTGTGACATCAGTGACTTGTTGGATACGTTATGTGACAGGTTGTTTAAAAACCGGTGATATGAATGGTTTGGGGGACACTTGTAATGTGAGTGGTTGTTGGGATGTCACTTTTGTGGTCGGTTGTTTGAATAATTGAATAGCTGTGATGTATGTGGTTGTTTTAATACTTGGCACGTGTTTATGATATACTTTACAATACATGTTGCAGGAGGTTCATATTACTTCAAAGAACCGAGACATTTACTGAGAAGGTTCACTTAATATCTGTTATATAACACCATATAGTACAGCCGTCAACTCAGAACGGGTCTGGATGTGGTGCACACATGAGGTCGCTGCGGTGCAGAAATTCAGTAAATAACACAGTAGCTTTTTTATGGTGGTATTTGTTTCCAAAAGCACTACAAGGTATAGTGATTCAACAATGTATACATACATGCCATCAAACATTATAAAGCAAAAAATCGCAAATCGACAGTTTCAGAAATTTTCTATTTCTCTTTTTGTCACCAGTGGCAAAGGTTTCCGAACTTTTAAGAAAAACCACTTCAACTAATATCTGTTTACACTGGGGGTCTTGGCACATTATAAATCCACCCATTAAACAATATACGATTTTCAAAAAAAGCCCAGCCGTAAACATATTCACGTGCATTAAGTTTACGAAATTGGCGCGGTTTGATTTTCTAGTTTGATAAAAGAGTTCTACTGTACATTCAGAATGTGCTATTGTCAATTACTTCCTTTTCATTCAGAAATATGTACAATTCATTATATAGCGGAATTGAATATAATATTAACTTTGTTGCAATGGTCGCAAATTTTATTTACTTTTTCAATTCATCTTATGCACTTCAGATATATTTTCTACACTGGCTTTTGACAGTTAAGAGTTTCTATCTAAGTCTAATTTCCAGTTTGCACTTTTCTTAGGACAAAAGCTTGTTCATCGACGATGTCCTAAAAAATTTGCCGACAACTTTTTTGGGAATTAGATTGTCACGATGGCTACCTTTTCATGGAGCAAAACTAAACATGCTTTCGACGCAGTCCTTGTTTAAGCGATATGTCAGTAAATCATTCAAATCTTTCCAAGGCAAAAGTAAGCTTTTAATTGATAATCTCCATTCCTCTGCACGGTTGTAGTGCCGGTACTGCTGAGAGGATTTAACTGAACAAGCGGATATCCCAGCAGCAACAGAATTATTGAAAATCTGTGCAGGAAAATTTACCCTCATTGCAGCGTAAGGTTGCAAATTTATACGTTTAAAGCTACTTTTAGCGGCATTCTTATTTGATCAAATTCATGAGCATTAACAAGAAAATTCCACTCTACAGGATCTTTCCCACCTCTGAAATCATTCCTTACAAAGTTATTTCGAATATCCTTTAATAGATGCAGGGAGTCATATGTCACAAATATTCTATTTCCCCTAATCATGAAGAAATACTATTTCCCTGCTTTGAACAAATTACCGATTATTTGAACCTTGATCACAAATTCAACCGAGTGAATCTTTTTTTCAGCAGTTAGAAACTAGAATCCGCAGCATAGGACCAGAAATCAGACCTGAGCTTTAATTTTAATTTTAATTAATCCTTTAATTTTAGGCATCCAGTTGTTTGTGATAAATCCTGAAATAACCTTTGAGTTACGCAACGCCCGCAAAGGGGTTAATTTTGAAGGCAATTTTAAGATTTTGTAAGCCTTTCTATTGTTATAATGTATTGACAAAGCAAACATTTTATCACTTGCTGGTCATCTCATAGTGTGGTGAGTTCTAGCACACTTCTTGTGTGAATTTGTCCAAATCTGCTCTTATGCAAAACAAGTTACTTGCTGAGAAAGTAGACATCTCCCATACTAAGATCTAACACTTTGATGCCCCAGAACTAAGTGCAAGTGTGACAAGTGATATATGCAAAAATATGGAATAAACAGTCTAAGTGCAACTTCTTAAAAAGGTCCAGGTTCTTTGGTGAACTGTGCAGACGAAAACGTATATCTAATTGTATGAGATTTGCGTGTAGTGCGATGACTTCTGATTCGGTGTTGGTTTCTAACCTTATGTCTGTGGGGCACTAGCTGCTAACTGACTGCGAATAAATTCTACTCCCCATAAGTGCCAGTCTGATTTGCTTGCGATTTTAATAGTTTACTCTCCTTTCTATACGCTTTTTATCACAATTTTTGACATGGATTACATAAAGCATATTAGCATTCACGAAATGAAAGCATCGTATGTGTTTCTAATTTCATAACAGGTACCATTTCAATAATATCTCCCAGCACACTAACAAAAGCATCATTTCTTACGTTCTTACAAATAATGGTTAATATTGCTAAAATTCAAAAACGGTAACAACTAAAGCATAACCATGTTTCGTGTCTGAAATATGTTTAAATAATTGTTTCATTTGCAAAATTGATCTATGTTTTCTACACAACAATCAGTTGCAAAGCATATAATACAATCGCAAAGAGCGTTGACAGCTTATGCGTCATGCGTTTCAGAATAAGCCATTATTTATGCATAAGAAGGCACAACAATGTGACAGTTATTAATGTAAAATGCAAAAATTTCTTTTTACATTGTTCTAACTCTAACTTAATTGATTAATCTTTTATGCATCTGAAGGTTCTTGTTCTTCCCATGCCGCATTCATACTAGAGTTCTATTTCACCTACATGTGATACAGTGTCTGATAAATATGTTTATGTGTGGTAAACCAGGGTTATGGTTTGTATGCAAGGCATTATCAGGCGATTTTGAAACGATTTAAGACTCTAAGTTAGTCCATGCATGCGTTGTCTCATCACTGCATCACATGGGACGCTCCGCAATAACACTCCTGCACTAACGTAATTGACACTGCAGTATAAAACTTACTCATGCAGATGGCACTGTAGTATGGACAGTATGGTGTAAAACTCCCAGTATCTAGTAATACAGCACAATACTAGCTCACTCAGATAACTGCACTGCAGCACATACGGCACTCTGTCATAACATTCCTGCACTCAGGTAACTGCATTGCAGTACCTGCACTCAGGTAAGTGGCCCTGCAGTACATATAACACTCTATAATAGCACCCCTGCTCTCAGGTAACTGGCACTGTATTACATACAACACTCTAAAATAACACTCTTCCACTCTGGTGAGTGGCACTGCAGTGCATACTTCACTCTACAGTAACACTCCAGGCCCCAGACTAGAGAAATTTTCTAATCTATTTCATAGTATGTTATGTAACAGCCATATTTCACATTGAAAATGCAAGTTTATAATGACCTAGTGATATGTTTGTACATATTTATGTATCAGTTTCTACATCTTTCTAAATGCGTTCTTAATTTCTCGCTCAATTGCGTCATAAAAATAAGCTTGTAATTTAACAAATAACTTTAGGCCTTCGTTATAGACTTGCAAAACCAGTTTAGATCGATTTAGATCTTATGTTTAACTTAATTTAATTTAATAATATTAAAATAAGATGACTTTTATTTGCTGGATTGTACTCGTTACTGCGTTTGGTAAAGATGAATTATTTTATATTTCGTGCATTGTGATAATATATATAAAAGGCAAAGATCGATTCTGTATTTTTATTATAACTTGCAATCAAAGTTAAAAGGCATATTGGTTGTCTTGATAATCATTATTTCAAATGGAAAACGTTTTATTTTTTTGCTTTATTTCAATTTTATGGAGTTTCTATTGGGTAACTCTTCTTATTGGGATTAGAATTTAATATGGTGATGATGGCTAATCCTCTTGTTTCATTGAAGTTAGAAAGAAAGAAAGAAAGTTAGATAGATAGATAGATAGATAGATAGATAGATAGATAGATAGATAGATAGATAGATAGATAGATAGATAGATAGATATATACATATTGCTATGACAATTAGGGTAAACTAGGGTCTGTCATGTGGTTGCCAAGGTGCAGTTGTACACGGCTCAGGAAAGCAGGCGACATGCCCAGAGGGGACGGTGCCCGTGACGTTCCCAACTTTTAGCCTGGAAACCTTTGCAAGCAGCACCTGCGAAACAGTGGGAAGAATTAAGCAAGGGAGACGTATGTTACTACTGATTTAGCCCTAAACATTGAATTATGCTTTACTTATATTACAGAAACAAAGCTATTCACCTCTTTCTGATATAGAAAAACAAAAAAAAATAGCGTGTATAATGTCTCCCCATTTTTGTGTTTAAATTAAACATTAAGGAACTATTAAAAGTTATTTTAGCAACAAAGTTATTCAACGCAGTTCTAATGAAGGATAAAGAAAAGTTACTCCTGATAATTAACATAATTGTTATAGTAATTTTTCTTTCATTTTTAAAATTTAAATCTTAAATGTAGAAACTATATGTTAATGTAAGAATACCTACACTCGGCCCAAATTCTGTCTTATTAGACGGGAGGTTATGAATATTTATTTGTATATAATAACAACATGCATCCCCTGCTCGGAAAAGTACATTTTAATGTTAAAATGGCATACAAACATAAGCACATCAATCTGTATATGATAGACGCAGGTTCATGATTTTGTTCATACCAAATCTCTACATCAGGAGCATGACCTGTAAGGCAAAGAAAGTATTCACTTTTCTAATGATACAGGATGGGTCATTGTGTTGTTTATTCCAAAAACTCTACATCAGGAGCATGACCTGTAAGGCAAAGACAGTTCTAATGATGCAGATGGTTCAATGTGTTGTTTATTCTAAAAAATGTCTACACCAGGAGCATGATCTGTAAGGCAAAGAAAGCATTCACTTTTCTAATGATACACGTAGGATCATTGTGTTATTTATTCTAAAAAATCTTTACATCCGAAGAAAGACCTGTAAGGCAAAGAAAGAAATCACTATTTGGATGATAGACTCATGGTCATAGTGCAATTTATTCTAAAAATTCTCACCATCAGGAGGAAGCATGACGTGCAAGGCAGATAAAGCAAGCATTTTCCTTATGGATACAATCGAGTGCTCAAATTTTATACTCAAAGAAATGTGTTTCGAAACTAGAGGTGTCAACGGCATAAAGATGTTGTTTGATGGCTACTTTGATTTCTCGAAGAAAATCAAGCTGAGAGAGGTAATTTTTCGTTTTATGTATAATAAGTGTGTTGGGAGAACCTCTGCTTGTATCAAGCTACCAAATCATATTATAAGCCATTATAAAAGTAAGTGGAAATGTATTATTTAGATGGTATGTTATAATCTAAAAATATAATGTAACGCAACAAGAGCAATGTATAATGATAAGTCAACAAATCAATGAGATTGCTTACAAAAATTTGTAATCCAGTGATAATAATATAATTCTGAAATAATTCCTTGTTCTTTGTTGTATATTTTAGAGCGATATATGTGCCAGTCCAAATGAATGGTCCATGTTTTGCCTAAGTCAGTTTGAAGGCAACCCACGAAGAAATCCAATAAATAAAAAAGCCATATGGAATGTTCTGATGATTTTCCACAAGGCAAAGAGAGCAAACTCGATAAAAGTACGCAATCTAAGAATTGAGGGCTGCCAGTTTCTCATAGACAACTGCGCCCAGTACTACTCTAACTGAGGAGCTCATATTTTCCACTACACACGCATGCATGTTCAATTACAGCGCAAATGTTGCTTTAAGGATGTTTATTTTAAAAATTAAAGACATTTCGCACTTCAAATTTCTAGTTTTATTTGCTTGAACATAAACAATAATTTTCTTAAAGCATAGTAGTGCTATGTAATATTATAACGCGTCCTGAGTTGTAAAGAAGTCATGTCAAGAAATAATAATATGATGATACCATTCTGGGAAATATCTGAGAGGGAATCACACAGATATTATGCAGTAAACCCTGTAAAATTTTGTGTATTTTAATTTAAAGTGGACAGTGGGCCATTTTATTTATAGTAATATTGCTTGCCGGGAAGCAAATATGTCCGGTATCCGAAATTTTATGATAACTTGACGACTTACACTTTTGCAAAAGACTTTTTTAATGTGATTATTGGTTTATTTTATAGATATGTTATATTTCTTGACCCCAATGAGCCAAATCCTTCGAAAGACTCAATGGGTGATCACTTTTAAATCCTTGATTGGTGATCTAACCCACTGCATTTTCTTAGCCGTAGCTACCTCAGACCAATTCGATTCTGGTTCCGTTTTGGTACATTATGCTCATCGCTTACGTTGTAACTACTGACCCCCCCCCCCCCCCCCACCACCACCACCACGATCTATTCGTTTCTGGATTACTTTTGGTACACTGCGCTCATCACTTAGGTTGTAACCACGGACACCCCATCCCTCACCACCAAATTGGATCTATTCGTTTCTGAATTACTTTTGGTAATGTCAAGCAGCTTCAATAAACTAGAAGATCCGTAACAAAGTATGTCTTTTAAACGATTGGCTCCTGTTTTTCAAAATAGCTCTTAGAGAAAAAGAAATTCTTAATTCTATTCTTCTCTTTTCTTCTTATATTTTAAAATGGTAAATTAGTACCAATTTACTTTTAGATGTTGAGTTTTACTATTATATTGAAATCAGAGAAGTATTAACGTGAAAATTTGAATAACACAATTTGCCGTGTCTATGAATGACTTCACGGTGATATTAGATTTTATAAAAAAACTGACACTCGTAACCCACCTTTAATAACCCAAACATACTTGAAAATTAAAAATTATATCAACAAACCCTAATATTCAGAGCATCGCTGGAATCAAGATGGCTGATTAGAAGGTATTTCAGTGTGTAAATATAACTCGTATGAAATAAAAGTAGTGTCATTAGTTCTCATGATGGCAATTTTAACATACGGCTGTCAAAGTCAGAAAAATTGCCCTAACTAATAGCCTGACACTGGATACCCCAACACCATATTATGGATTTAATAATCACATAAATGCAGCAAAAACTAAGTTTTAGCAGTTGGTTTTCATTATGAGACTTAAAATGAATTTCAGGACAAAGAGGACAATTTCAGTATAAAAAAACTGAGTTGAGTTGGAATAACATGTTTTTGTCTTTCTATCTCATTAATGTGTCCTCATTTATGGACTCACAGTGATTTTTATATGAGTTTATTTCTTTGTTTTATACATCACCCTGAATACATAGATCAGACAAGGTTATTACGCAAGTCCGTTAGACAATATCGCCCATTACATGAGACATGTTGATGATCTGTTTACGCCTTGGTAAATGTTGTTTTAAGCCAAAAGAGCTTTTTGGTGTATTTTTATTAGTTTTTTACTTAGTAAAATGCACCAGGGTTATGCTCTATCATAGAAACAAAGAACATTTATTTATCTACCGTTTTTATTCATTGTTTATTGTTATCTGATTTGTTATTAATCCTTATTTCTATACAAATGACGTTTTTTTTCACCTTTGATGTATTTTTGCCTGGAGACAAGATTACGCAAACACTGGTATTGATCACTTCACTTCTCTGAACTGTTGTTTTTCTTACCTTAACTTAAATAATCTCTTGTTGAATGGCGAACAGGTATGTCCTCAAGTCAAGGTTTCTCAAAAGATTTTTCAACTACTAAAAGATGGCTCCCAGCCAAAGTATCATATCCGGACAATAGAGGTGGAGCCTGGTACACGAGTAACACACGATTTTGTCAAAACAACAGTATCTGCCGGAAAACGCGCTGCATTTTACTCTTATTTTAATTTCATACGGCTATGTATCAATTATTTCCGAGAAATTATTTTATATTTAGCCACAATAACAATATGTTTAAAAGACTGTATAGATTACAAAAGCGGAAAAATTCCCATTTCAATGGATTTTTTAATGCTGCCATTTTTTCATAGCGGACAAAATAAGGGCAGAGTTGGGAGAGCGGTCCAACATTTTTAGGCTCTAGGTTCTTTGTGTTCAAACGTACAAATCCATCCGGATATTTTTATATTTTTTAAATCAGTCATATCAGTGCCGATATGTACTGGTTGTTCTATCGGTTATTACATATGCTAACAGACCTCTTAGTAATTGTACATGTCACTGATTAAAAATATCTCATATGTACTCTTGACAACTCTAAATGACTAGAGATATTTGTATTTGACACTGAGATCTCTCCAAGCCAGCCTTCTCTTAACGAAGTTTAAAATAATATGTTGTTAAATCATTAAGATATATCTCCAGTATTCGAGATACCTCGATAGATATCAACAGAGATATATCTCAATACTTAAAGGTATTTAAAATTATTTATAGATGTCTAAAATAATAAAAAGTATCTAACTAATTCAGTGTTAATAGGTGAACAGTAAAAATAATTCCAATTTAATAATTTAACATTGCTATATCCAAAAAAGAGAGAGACCGCGATAAAGAAACAGTTGTTTTAGTTATGTATCCAGGGATGCTTCAGAAGGGACATATTTTAAAAGTATAAATAACCATTGAAATACTAAGTTTTAATTTCGTTTTAAATCCTCGCACTGCATGTGTCAATAACTATCTAAGTAAAAAGTTTACCTGAAAAATCCAAGTTGGGATTTCAAGCAGGAAGGTGCTATAAATTTCTTCATTGAGTGAAACCTACACTAAAATTTTAAAATTAACTCCAATCTCTTTTTTTTCTTCTTTTTTAGGTCAAGAATTGCTTCAACAAATGCTTGAAAATAGATTAAAATCATTCCATCTTACTTTGATCATCGTGCAATTTGCATAACTGTGATGTTTACATTTGCTGTAACCAGGGCACTGGAAAATAGTTGGATATAAAAGGCTGTGAGGCAAGTGTCATATCTTAGGGGTTAATTGTCTTTGACAATATACAATATAACTTTAAAATAAAAATGATAACATAAACGTAATTTTTCACTGTTAATTGATTAAAACGAATATGAACGTAAATTTAAGATGTATAAATGATAGTATGACTAAGGATTCAAAGGTTGCAACCGCAACCAGCTGAGGTGAAATCATTTTCATCAAGCTACTTGCAACATATGCATCAACGAAAAAAGGGGATTCAGAAATGACTAGAATACCGATGGTTTCCGAGAAAACCCAGGGTTCCTATTTGGAAACTGGCCAATTTCAGGCGCTCATTTAGAAACAAAATAGAAGCCCCGGGGCTTCTATTAGGAAACAGTTTGCTAATCAGAGCCCCGGGGCTTCTATTTTTTGATGGGGGTTGTTGATGAATTTTTATTGGAGAAAAAGAAAATTTACCATCAATCTTTTATTAAAGCGCTACATGCTGGGGATATCCGCGCAAAAATAACAAAACACACAAAAACAACAGTAACTAAAAAAGTCTGGTAAAGTGTCTTGCGTAAAACACGAAGCGCAGGATTAAGCAACGGCGCATCAAAGGACTAAGTGCAACGTTTCTGAATTGCGAGTAAACACGAGTTCTAAAAAGACTCAAAGGGAAGGATGGGCAATATTGTGCCGCCCCTTTCAGCACTGGGCCCGTTATATTTCCAGTAATACTCCGGAGTAAATGTGGAAGTGGGGAGGGGTGTGTCTGTTCGACTTGTGCGAAGCACAGGATTAAGCAACGACGCAGAACATATCAAAGGATTAAATGCACCGTGTCTGCGTTGGGAGTAAACACGAGTTCTAAAACGACTTGCAGGGAAGGGGGGGGGCTTTTCTTAGGAAACGATTTTTTCCAGGTCTTTATTTTATCCTTTAGTTTCCTAATAAGAGCCTTGGGGCTTTTTATATGTGGGGGCTTCTTTTCGGAAACTCCTGGTAACTTGTAATTTATATGAAGAGACAAAAAAGCTTACGTCGACAATTGATACATGGTAACACTGTTAAAATGCTTCTACATACTTTATCATGAATTTCTATTTAAGTACTGTATCCAAAGCAAAGCTTAATTATAACTCCGATTCTGCAGGTAGAACCTCTAAGGCCGAACGTTTCGTATTAGATTCAAAGCTCAAACTTCTTTCGAGCATGGGGAGCCAAATTGGATAAACGTTTTCGTCTACTTAATTGTAATCTTCTTTCCTCTTTCAATAATGACAAAGATAACAGTTGTGGTGATGCAATGAAATAGTGATACATCTGCACCGGGTAATACTCTAATTTTCAAGCTGAGTTAAGGAACAGTTAGACATGACTTTCTTTCTTACTCTAATTTTCAAGCTGAGTTAAGGAACAGTTAGACATGACTTTCTTTCCAGCCATGTGTATCGGTATTTGAAAGGCACAGTTTTCGTCTACATGCATCTGTAGCGTCTCTAGGAACAGTTACCGTAAAACTGAATCCCTCTGTAAGAAACCTTTACCACCGGATTCTACATGAGTGCATGCAGGCATTTCTATGGAACTGGTACTTTTTACTAGTTTTAGTATTAATAAAACGTGTTCATACAGGTTTTATTATTGATACGGCATGCTTGTACAGTGGTCGGTTTACGCTCTGACTAGCGCAAGCAAATACGATACAATTATCATAACTAAGGTAGCATGTATCGTGTACAAGACTGTATAAGAACATTGACATCTCTGTAATGTAACTTATATCATGTGTCTTAGCCAAGAGCTCGACTGGATCCCATGATCTTAAGAACCACAGCTTTTCGCTTTTCCACGAGTTGGAGGTAGGGGGTCGGAACTCACCTACAAACTGATTACCATGGGTGTCCATGGCCTTTTAAAATTACCCCTAAATACTTTTGTGCCATCTTTGAAATAAGCACCCTTTTCTATCAAAGCGTAGGGTCTAGTTTAACACCCCACCAACTTTTAAACAAAAATCGGCCTACGCACGGACTTCACATTACTCACCCCCCCTCCCCCTTGGACACGCATGGTAACATATTGCGCCAAGTGGGCTACTCCCCGGGGGAGTGGGAGACTTTTAAAGTTATTAATGCTCCTCGGCTAAATTGCGCCCTGGAAACTATAACGTAAAATCAATTCGTTTATTCGAAACAGTAAAGGGATAATAATAGGTGCAACTGATAAAATTCACCTCTTGAACAGTTTACATTTAAATTATTGTCTTACGTATAATGCATAAATGTGTAACAGTAATAGCAACTTTGCCATGACAGACAAAAAAGCAGATGATTCCTATTCAGTTAAATGGGATACATTCCATATAAGCGCGAGAATAGTAAATCGGCCGACCCGTTAAACAGGTGTACATATGCAACTGAAGGGCAGAGGTTAATGGTTTGTGGACCGCTTATACTGTATACTATATGTCTCATTATCATTTATCATAATTGCAACTGCCAAAAATATTTGTATTAATCCCTGGGATAATAAAGTCAAGAGTATACCTTTAAAATACAGATCCTGCAACAATAAACACTGGTTTTAAAATTATGTTTAATGCTAAACCACTTTTAAATAGTACGACGGCGACAAGACGTGTCTGGCCATGATCTTTAAATGACGCAATATAAATACGAGAATAATAGTGCTGTAAATCCGTCCAGGGCTTTAGAATTGAACTCATTAGAACTTTTTTAACAATCCTGATTGCTGTTAGTCAACTTTGTTGTCTTTTGTATCAGTATGTGCGTATGATGTAAGGCTTTCTCTGGACTCTGTACTTTGAGTTTCTGGCAGTAATAACAACGTGGTTTTGTGCAAAATTTTCTGAAAACCTTGATTCTGTTTTAGATTCCCCCGCCATTCTCCTGGGATTTACTTGCGGGAAATATTCTTTAGTTAATTCGTGGTTTATGTTTTTGGAGTTATCCATTCTAGATTTCACAACTTGCCTGTTAAACATATTGAATCGAGATCTGTGTTCCCCCGTGTTATAATAAGTAACTTGCCGAGGTCCTGAACCCACCCGCTGTATGTAAGTAGGGCTTTTTCTATAAATGTTAATTTGTGTGTTTTGTTTACAAGGGACAGTGATCAGATTATTCCACAGTCTGTAGTGGTCTGCATCATAAATTCTGTGGAAAGATACGGCTGATGGGTTAACACAAGCCCCTGGATGGTGTCTCATATGCGGCAAGTCATAGACAGAGATATTCTCCAAATGACGTACAATCCCTGTCAAAAATATATCCTCCATTGTCACAAAAGGCGTAGCTTTATTTGTTGCCCTGGACAACAATTGCTTTGTTACGCTGCTTGAAATGACATAGGCAGGCCCAGTTAACACATAAGGCCAATATTCTCCTCTCCACACATCATAAGGTGTAGTATATGTTCCAGAGCGTTTTGGTTTGCGGCGCGTCCACAACATTCCAAACAAGGCGTCCGTGTGTCCTTGTTTCTCGTGGTACTCCAGATCAAGAAAAAGAGCCGTCGTGTTGATGTACGTGTCATCATCCACCTTAATGATATACTGAGCTCTGTCACAGTACGTGCTGGCCCACTTCAACATCTCAATACTCTTCAAGCTCAGATTTTTATAAATGTCTATGATATCACAGAAAATTATATCGTTGTATTTCGTCATTTCTCTATAGATATTATTAATTGATGCATTGTTGTTACTGCGGCCCATGAGGAAATAAAACTGCAGATTTCTGCCCCTGACACTGCTTTGTGATGCCCAGCCCTGACGCACCGCCATTCTTATCCTGTAATTTTTTGTTGATGAATGTATGACGATGGCTACATTAGTGTATCCACGGCAGTGTGGCGGGTTCGTTGGCCGTGGTAGGAGTGGCTCAGTGTGAGGCTCACTCTTTGCAGGCATTTTACCGATGTTGCCAACAGCCTTCCGCAACAGATTTCCAACATCAGCTTCCATAGATGCCTGTGATATTACAGTGTTAAAGGCTGAGGCTGGGTGAAGTAAAGACCGTTGTTCTTTTGTGACATTCTGTATCGGAAGTGAAGGTTGAGAGCCGCTTCTCTGCGACACCATTTCATTTATGTTTATAATCATACTACGCAGGAAATGATGCATCCTAGTTTTGTGCAGGTTTTCTGAAGACTGTGCGCTGTCCCTGGATGTATTTAATATTGGTGGATAGAGAGAAAGTTTTAATTGAGCGTCAGATGGTGTTTTGGTTTCTTTACTATACCCTGCCCTTGACTTTTCTTTAGAAAACATGCCTGTCTGTGAAGCATTTGCCTGTTTTGACTTTTCCTTTAAAGGAGCGCTTATCTGTGTAACATTTACCTGCTTTGACTTTTCTTTAGAAGACGTGCCAATCCGTGTAGAATTTGATTGCATTGACTTTACTTTAGAAAATATGTTTAGTTGTGTCACATCTTTCTGCATTGACTTTTCTTCAGAAGACGTGCCATTACGCGTAAAATTTGCTTTCTGTGACTTTTCCGCAGAAGACGTGCTAATCTTGGTAACATTTACTTGCTTTGACTGTTCTTTTGAAGACAAGCTCGTAAGAGTTGCTGGTTTTGACGTTTTATTAGAGGAGCTACTATTCTCTGTAACATTTTTGTACTTCAGTTTATCGTCTGAGAATGTGCCTAATTTTGTGGACCTTTGTTCTCGAAGAATACCTTTTTGAGAAATTATATCAGTGTTAGTCTTTGCATTAGCGGGCATGTCTATTTGTGTAAAACTGGAAACATTGGATTTAGTGTCTTCTTGTTTTGATTTGCCATCTAAAATAATTTCCATAGATACATCATGGACCGTCCGTTGCATTTTCTGCACATCAGTGACGAATTTAGAATCATCTGATATAATATGTCTTTTATCTTGAGCTACGCTTGACAACATGTTATTAACATAAATTTTATCATGATTCAATTCTTCATCTGATGTATTAATGGCGTCATCTTTTTGTGAGCCTTTAAAATGAGTAGTATTTTTTAAAGCAGGATGCAATACAGCCATGACGCTACCTTGTTCATGGCCAGCACTTTCTTGAAATGTGCTTCTTGTTTTTACAGTTTTATGTCCTCTACTTGTGATGTAATCCACATCCGTCAGTGGGGTCATAATGGCTGACTGTTCTCGTGGTGTGACTATAGTGAAGCGATGTCGGAGAAAGACCGTGTGTGTGAAGACGAGGTACGCCGTCACTAAGCTGACGACAACAAGCAAGGTCGTCCGTGCCTTCATTCTGCGCCTGAAACAAAGTAAATAAATAAATATAAACTACGACAACGACCTTGGGCGTCCGCACCTTTGATTTGCAACATCCTTCTAACACATCAGAAACAAAGAAACGCGACCGAAAGCAACGGACATGAGGGACCCATTACGCTGCATTTAAAACAGAATAAACAGACTAAAAGTTTGCCTACTTCTATTACAGACGTCCAAGTTTATTTCTGTCGCATCGGAAATACAGTTATGATACCTTGTGATAGTTGCTGGGGTATACGATCGCTCATTTGATAGGGTGCAACCTAAGCGAATATTGCTTCTTTGTGTCTAATTTAATTTAAGAGAACACATGCACATGTTTATTAAAAACATGTATATGTTTATTGTACACTAAGTTTAAAACGACTTATATACTCTGGCCCATTTTTTCATTTTGTTATGTTTTACTTAATAATCAAATTAAACTGCATTAACACAGAAACTTGGATACTGGTGAACTTTGACGTCATGACGTCCTGTCCATTACTACGAACGTATAGAGTATATCAAATGTAAGCCAAAGAAGCCTATTCATTAAAATTTCCATTATACCGTTATTTATCAAATTGGACGTTATATCATTAAAGTTTTGTTTGATATCCATATAATGATCTGTGTGAAAAAGCAAAGACAAACAAATTTATTACCTCAGAATTTGATTTACACACACACACACACACACACGCACATACACACACTCACACACTCACACACACATGAGCGCTCCAGGTAAAAGTTTTTATAGCAAGAGCGAAAGTCAACTTTAGTAAAAGAGGTATGAAAACCCTGCTACACTTTCTGGCAATGTGTCACTATGTTTTAAAGAGTAGGTCCGGCAGGAACAAAAAATATATGTACAGTTATTGTTTTAGGTATTTGCCATTAAAGATATTTTAAGGTATTTGTCACTATTTTATACATTGATATTACTTATTTATTCCTACAGACAAATTTTACAATTTGCCAAAACTCAGCTGATGCCACACACTACTGATGACAAGTAAACCAATGGATAACGTAGACAGATCACATGTCACAACTCAGCCAATGATACAGACTACTGATGATAAGTAAATGAATGGATAACGTAGACAGATCACATGTCAACAATCAGACAATGACACAAACTACTGATGATAAGTAAATGAATGGATAACGCAGACAGATTACATCTCACAAGTCAGCCGATGACACAGACTACTGATGATAAGTAAATGAATGGATAACGTAGACAGATCACATGTCAAAACTCAGCCAATGACACAGACTACAGAAGATAAGTAAATGAATGGATAACGTAGACAAATCACATGTCACAACTCAGTCAATGACGCAGACTACTGATGATAAGTAAATGAATGGATAACGTGGACAGATCACATTCAAAACCCAGCCAATGCCACAGACTACTGATGACAAGTGAATGAATGGATAACGTAGACAGATCACATGTCAAAACTCAGGCAATGACACAGACTACTGAAGATAAGTAAATGAATGGATAACGCAGACAGATTACATCTCACAAGTCAGCCGATGACACAGACTACTGATGATAAGTAAATGAATGGATAACGTGGACAGATTACATCTCACAAGTCAGAGGATGACACAGACTACTGATGATAAGTAAATGAATGGATAACGTAGACAGATCACATGTCAAAACTCAGCCAATGACACAGACTACTGAAGATAAGTAAATGAATGGATAACGCAGACAGATCACATGTTACAACTCAGCCAATGACACAGACTACTGACGATAAGTAAATGAATGGATAACGTAGACAGATCACATGTCGAAACTCAGCCAATGACACAGACCACTGATGACAAGTAAATACATGGATAACGCAGACAGATCACATGTCAAAACTCAGCCAATGACACAGACTACTGATGATAAGTAAACGAATGGATAACGTAGACAGATCACATGTTACAACTCAGTCAATGACACAGACTACTGACGATAAGTAAATGAATGGATAACGTAGACAGATCACATGTCAAAACTCAGCCAATGACACAGACTACTGATGATAAGTAAACGAATGGATAACGTAGACAGATCACATGTTACAACTCAGTCAATGACACAGACTACTGATGTTAAGTAAATGAAGGGATAACGCAGACAGATCACATGTCACAAGTCAGCCGATGACACAGACTACTGATGATAAGTGAGTGAATGGATAACATAGACAGATCACATGTCACAACTCAGCCAATGATACATTGTCACTGAACAACAAACTAACAATAAATGAAATATCGGGACATGTGACAGCTTCCATGACTGAGCTGTTAACAAACATGAAACTTGCTCAATGGTATTTAAAAAATTCTGTTTCAGACGAGCCAGGGTTAACGTTTTAATGATACATTACCCATGCTACTCACACAAACAAACAGCCCAGTGTGAAATTTTGTTAATATTTGACCATTTTCTATATATCCGTCCTTACGTGTTTTTGAAAGTTAATATAAATTTACACATCTACTTTTTATTTTTCTGCTATGGCTTTATCAGTTCTAGGTCCCATTATTAATGTTCAAAAGTGATTTGAATGAAACATTCATTCCATATAAGCTTCATCATAACAGCTCAAATATTCCTGATGCTGACAGAAAATATGATGTCACAAAAAATAGTTAGGAACTTCTCTCCTTCTCTCACCCTTTACGAAACAGGTGGTAGGAAAACAACAACGAATCAGTGTGGTGATTCCTTCCCTAGAATTAGCATTGGGATTCCACTCAATCAACAAAGGGATTCCTTCGAAATAGCCTGAGGATTCCATTCCTGGTAATCAGCGTGAGGATTCCTTCAAATAAATATGAAGATGGCTTATGTCATGTGAAATGTGAAAATGTGGTCACCACTGTGCGTACAAAGTTGTTAGATCCTCAGAATGTTATATTTTTGTATGTTAATTTTGTCATACACAGTAAAACCTCATTCTGGACAAACCAATACGGGACAAAAATTCTCATTTTTCCCCCATTGGTTTACATGACCCCTGAAATACCGGACACCTCTATATACCGGACAAAATCCGCTAGTCCCCCCGTTGTCCGATGCAGACAGGTTTTACTGCATTTGAAGAACACTTACTATGTGTCAAATTTTCGCTGATTCATTTCAAAACCATGGACATAATGTTGTTTCAGAAGAGTGTGTTTGGTGTTCGTAAAAGTTATTTACTTGTGAAGTCGGCATTCACGTTTACGACTTCATACAACATTCAAAGCTTAACAGCAAACAGAGTTGTAGCTACAGTCAGAAGCCATATAGATTTTATGTATCGGTAAACAATGCGCCATTCTTTGCTCAGAAAACACGCCT
Source organism: Protula sp. h YS-2021 (assembly GCA_949752745.1). Classification (NCBI taxonomy): domain Eukaryota; kingdom Metazoa; phylum Annelida; class Polychaeta; order Sabellida; family Serpulidae; genus Protula; species Protula sp. h YS-2021. The sequence continues at coordinate 9,731,682 of OX457029.1, read as the reverse complement.
ATTTTGCAAATGAACCCCGTTTTAAGTCAGTCAAAAGATTCAAAACAGTCTATTCGTTTGTCAGAAAATCTGCAGCGCTATGCCACTTGAGATCTTATGAAATAGAACACACTGTTTTATCTTTTACCTGTGACATATGAAGTCATTTAAAACGTACTATGTTATCGAGCGTTGTAATTGTGACATTCTTACAAACTACGCCTTGGGAAAAAATGCAAGTTTTTTTTTTTTTTTTTTTTTTTTTTTTTTTTTTTTTGTAGAGGGGTTTTATCTCTAAACTAATTTATATTATCAAGTGTAATTTTTAGTCACGCAGTTGCGAAAGCTCTCTTGTCTGGTTGAATCCTGTGGTGTTTCATCTTGTTGAAGGATAAATATCCATAGTGTTTATTTCACATGTGATTTCTCATGAGTTTCACATGGCTGCTTCGATATTTTTTATCTCTCATGCTTCATATTTGTACCAGATCAGAGCTAACAAGTGATAGCGTTAGCAGGCCTTTGAAAATATGAAAAAAAAAATTTCCTCAACTGAGCAGCCATAATATTGAATATCATTTTTAGCTTTTTATCTCATGTGGTATTTTAGTTCAAGACTTAAAAATTAAAACAACAACCCAAAAATCGTAGCGCTGTATGTTTATGTCTGAGGTCGCGACCTTTATCAAGGAATGCCTGACGTTTGCGAAAAAGTTGACGTTGATTACTGTGTCGTCGAGTCCTGTTAAATAGACGTTGCTGTTTGATGAAGACTAAGCAACAGCGTTCTTCGACGTTTATCCAATGTCTTTGACGCAACGTTGAAGAGAAGTCAAGAAATCGTCGTCTACGTCAACGTCAGGGGAAAGACGTTGCTTCAGCTGTTATAAACTATCAATTATCGACATTAATCCGGCGTTTGGTCTTGTCGTCTTTTGATCAATTTCAAACTTTTTCCAAAAAAAAGTACTGGGATGTCGTTTTTCGTTGCGACAAAATTACAAAATCCAGTAAACCCCTTGTCACAACCAGCACCAGTCTTATCATATTACCGCTCACCGGAAATGGCAGCCATGATATATATTTTTCTTGCTTTCCATCCTCTATACAACGCCCTTTCCCGATGTCTGTACAAAACTGGACGTTGTTTCAATTTTTATAGGCAACCAAAGCCAGACGCTTACCTAATGTTGGATGACGAGTTCTACAACGTCCTTGTGACGTTCTTTCTTTTTCAACTTCTTTTCTTCGATATATTCGGAGACGCTTTTACAAATCTAGGGTTTTGACCCAGTCCTCCTGTCACCTACCCCCGTATGGTGCCGGGAAGACGCAGGGAACAGAATCCTTCTCCCCGCCCCACCCTTTAAAGGTTCCCCTTTAATGGTTCCAGGGATACGCAGGGGACCCAATCCTACTCCCCACCCTACCCCCTTGTGGTGCCGAGAGGACGCATGGGACCCAATTCTTCTCTATACCCCACCCTGTTATGTTGCCGGGAAAAAGAGGCGACCCAGTCATTTTCCTGACCCCACCCTTATGGTGCCAGGAAGACCCAGGTTATCCAATCCTTCTCCCCACCCCCACCCTGTTATCGTGTCAGGAAGACGCAGGAAAGCCAGTCCTTCCCCTCACCCCACCCTTATGGTGCTAGAAGTCTCAGAGGACCCAATCCTTCTCCCCACCCCACCCCCTTAGGGTGCCAGGAAGACGCTGGGAAACATGCCCTCTTACTCTTCCTTTTTATTGCACCAGAAAAGCAGAGCGGAGCCATTCCTCCCCTCCACCTTCGATGGTGCCAAGAAGGCGCTTGGGGGACAGTCCTTTCCCCCCTATGGTACCAGGAAGGTGCCAGGAAACTCAGCCCTTCTTCCCCTCTCCTTGTGGTACAAGGAAGGCTGAGGGGACGCGGCCCTTCTTCAGCCAATCCTAACAAAGGAAGAAATTCTGGAAATTCTGAGAATACTAAAGTGTAGAAAAATTACATGACGGGGATCCGGACTCGACCTCATTTATTTATTTATGTATTTATTTATTTATTTAGTTAATTAGCTAGTTAGTTAGTTAATTAACTAGTTGATTAGTTAATTAGTTGGTTAGTTAACTATTATTATTATTATTATTATTATTATTATTATTATTATTTGTTTGACCCTTTCTACTAGAGACTGGTGAAAGTGTAAAACAGACCAAACCAAACCCTTTCCTCTCACTGTTTCCTTTGTATCCTTTATATGTTGTTGTTGTTTATTATTATTATTATTATTATATTATTATTATTATTATTATTATTATTATTATTATTATTATTATTATTCATTTATGTTTAAATGAGATGCGTCAGATTTTATACATCGATATGTAATCAGCCCCCCTCTCCCCTCTGCCCCCCCCCACCTCACTCGGTGTCTATCCTGAATTTTTTTACTGTTCTTTGACAGTCTAGAAGTGTTTATTTTAGCCTTCTCACGACTCGCTTGTGTAATTTGCCGTAATGCTATATATACTGTTTGTTGGCCCAGCGGGACTTGTACTAGAATAGCTTTGAATTCAAGCACGCTTTAAATATTTCTTACGAAAAAAAAACGAAGTAGACGGCCAAATAATATAAAACAATTAACAATATGAATCAGTACTTGGTTCTAACACGCCGCATTAAGTGAAATTAAAATGCTCATACCTCTTAAACAAGTCTGAAGTCTAAATATGTCTTCACCACTCAGCAAAAAATAAAAGTCTGGAATTGACGCTCTTGGGTTCAGTGTACAATAATTGGATTCCTGATGTGTTGTGTCAAAGTAAATATTTTTGAGCAATTTAAGTGTTTTTCGTTGTTTTGATTTATGCCCCTTTTGTTTTCTAATTGAATTACTTTGAAATAGATCTCATACAGCCAATGAAGCCAAGACAAAAATGAAAAAAAAATAAATAAATAAATAAAATGGTGACAGATGACAGCTTTATGTATAGTTTGACTTGTTTGGGAACTTATGAGATTCCAGAGGCTGGAGGAGGGGCGTGGGGTGCCTGGGAGGGGGGGGGGGCACTTGGTATCATATGTCGATCAAACGCCGATTTTTCAGCCTTTATATTCAATGTTGCATCAAAGACGTTGATTAGACGTCGGAGAAAGTTACGTTTTTATGACGACGAAAAGCAAACGTCTAAACAACGTTGCTTACTGAACGTCTATTCAACGTTGTGTTAATGGCATGGTTAGACGTTAATAATATGTGGTCGCGACCATACATAACCAAAGTGCAACTAGAGTTAATGCTGTGGTTTGGTCGGATCAACAATCTCAAATCGGTCTGGTTGGATTTGAACCCACAGTTTGTTTTCTGACATTTATGTTTTTTTCTTGAAATGCTACAAGATCGCGATTCATCTCTCTCTCTCTCTCTCTCTCTCTCTCTCTCTCTCTCTCTCTCTCTCTCTCTCTCTCTCTCTCTCTCTCTCTCTCTCGTGCAAAAGAACTCATTGGAAGGTCGTCACATATGTCATAAATCTCAAGGAACAGTCCTACAGTACATTCCCGCCCGGATGAGTATGTGTGCAGGTAGGTGGCAGGGGGGTGGGATTGGCGAGGGAGTGATCTACTCATTATTCTCCGCAAAGCGTGAAGGGCTTTTTTTTTTTCTTTTTTTTTTTAGGAAAAGCCTAGAAATAAAGGGTGTTACATACATATATATATATATATAATCACTTACTTTCATTCAGCTTTCGTTCTTTCCATTCACACTTGGCTGACAGATGGCCATCCTTTTCCGCAAACCCATCCGTAAAAACCGTTGTCTTCCCCTTCCTCCATCCCGCCCCCCCATCCCCTCCCTCCAAACAACTTTCAGGTATGTCTTACCTGGGATAGATATATCCGGTCTGATTTTGAAATATCTTACTTTGAATTGCACATTTTTGTTTCAAAATAGAGAAGTTAGAAAAAACTCACTTCAAAATTACGCGTCTTTGCACAAGAGCGAGATTTTGTGTGCTTTATCAAAGCATATATTTACACTAAGAAGTATTAAATAAACTGATCGTGAAAGGCAATTTCCAGCACTATGCTTGATTGACTACTAATGAACCTGTTGTGATTGCACTCAGGATCGCATAGCGGGGTTTGACCTATGTATGGGGTGGGAGGGTCTTAAGTGGGGGCGGGTTGAGGGGCTTCTCAAAGAATATGTAAACAATATGAACAATTGCATCCTTTTATGCATATTTTGGAGAAGAAGGGCGACTCCTGCCCCCCCACCCTACCCCCAACCTCCATCCATATGTTAGCACCATGTGTAATTGGCTCATTCCAATTTTCTCCCCCACTCCAGACCAACTGTCATTTTGAGTAATGATGAAGCAAATTTGTGACGTCGCTTTTTCAAGTCTTCCGCTTGTAGATGAGGACTGTAAAAAATATTTTCAGCAAATAGAATCTATTTTATCAAAAATCGAAGTGTCTAACCAGTTAGAAGGGAGCTTTACTAGACAAAAAGGGGCAAACAATGTTGGTAGTTTATATTTAGCAGGTTAATCAGGCTACCAGTGTAAGGCTGGTTTACATGGTGCAGTCAATCTCGTGCGAGTTCGTTACGCTACTTGCACCAACCAACGCCCTAGATGCAGCTACAAAACATTGTCATTTGACGAAACAATTTGAAACAAGTCACATGTTAGACAATTTTTTCTACATAAGTTTTTATTTCACCATAAAAACTCAACTTTTTAATATTTATTTTATTGGAATTTGAGAGCTTTTGCCTGAATGTGTGAGGTTAAAATGTCTCATTACCAACTGCTGCTTTTTTCACTCTGCCAATAAACCAATGGAATCGATTTATCACAAAATGACACGTTAGATCTGGCCTTAAGCATTTAATCACTGCGTTAATTGGCCGTATGGTGATGGGGAAGCACTAGAGTGGATAATGGTGTCGTTACCATGCCGACTGGAATGCAATTAACACAAGCGGATATCACAGCTGCTGACCTTAACAAAGAGGGCTAATTTATCCGTAGCTTTTAGTTGTATGGTTAGTTAACAGGGTGGATCACTGCATCAGGTGAAATATATTTCTGAAATGCAGTTAACACAAACGGACACCATAAATGCTGTCCTTCACAAAGAGGGGCTTTTAGCTGTATGGCTAGGTAACAGGTGAAATATTTTCTCGTGAACATTTCCGTGTGGTACATTAAATACCCGTGACTGGAAAAAAATTGGTGTATGGCATGAACAACACTCCAAACTGAACAACTTACTGAAGCCCATTTTAAGTTTGTTTCTGTTTATGTTCTGTTTGCGTGTTTGTTATAGAATTTGCAGCACATTATGCTCGCGAAGCCTCTATAAAATAGGTTGCAAATTATCTTTCACAAAAAATTGTAACTACACAGTAGCGCAAAACTGAAAAAAAATTAATTCCAAAATTTTTGTGAACCTGTTTCTGAGTGTATTGACCCTCCTTTTTCTAAGGGCCACAAAAAGAAATCTTCGTGATTTCTCATTTTATTACTCCTACTATAAAAAACGTTGTATCTCAATATCTTGGTGTAATGAGGACGTAAAAACATCGGACAGATTTACTAGAAATATTATTTTGAGTAAATTTCGAGAGAGATTGCGGCTTGGCTAGACTGGCCACCAGAGCTTTTTTTCCAATGATTGCAAGTTTCTTCACCCAAAATTTCATGCGCAATAAATAATCTATTGCCTCGGGGGGGGGGGGGGGGGGAGAGAGAATTGGAGTGTTAAATCTTAAAAAAATACTCCCTTTTAACCAACTACAACGTAAAGTTCCGAAAGAACCCAAATTTTTGGAAAACGGGGGTATTGAATGAGAATCACCCCCGCCCCCCCCCTTTTAATGAAACTGACACTCCGCGCTACTGGCCTCAAAATTGCCCCTTTTCCTGCGTTTTTTTTTTTTTGTTTTTTTTTTGGGGGGGGGGGGGGACACATTGTAACATTTGATACAAAGCAGCCCTACGGAGAGGTTTTCTCTCTGCACAAGAGAATACGAACAATGTGGTTACCACACTTGTCCACATCTTCTGCTAAACATGAAATGCCAGGCTGAAAGAGATCCTCTTTTTGTCTAAATGGGTTTATCAGACGCGGAGTCTCAAATTTAATTAAAAGCTGTACTTATCCACATAATTATACATTAATAATTACAAGCTAGAACGCACGCTGATGCAATCAGTCATATAGAGGGAAGACGAGACACACACTCAGACAGAGAAATGTATGAGCAAATTTTTTGGGCCCCCTTTTCTGTTCCAAACAAACCCCATTTTTTTGGGAAATCCACGTTTGTCTACCAAAGAATAAGAGTCTAACGTAGAAGAAAACCCAAAAATGTTGACCCAGTTTTCAGTATAACTGTTTGTCTAGTGTCTGCGAAGTTAAAAGGGTTCTGCCTTTAGGGTGCGTGCGATTTGGTTAAAAAATTGGCACTGCGCATGTAGGGGTCGGTTAGAAAATCATTGACACACATGGCAATAAATGCAGTGTTGCCACGGGGTCATCAAGAAAAGAAAAGCAAAAAAAAAAAAAAAGAATAAAAAAGGGTAAAATGGGGAAAAAAGTGTGAAAAAAGGATAATTCATATTTTGCTGAAAATCGAGAAAACATTAATGCTAATCATATTGTGTCATTTTTTTTGTAAATATTACTTATTGAAATGCCGGTTTTCACAGGAATTAACAGTATTTGCATACGTGACTGTACTTCTAAATTGTCCCCAATATTACCAAAAAGGGCGGTCTCGTCTTTTCCCATCATTATGTTAATGAACCCTTGGAAAACAGGAAAACAGCTTCGTTGTATTTCCTAATTTTTTTGTTCATTTTATTAGAAAAATATTTTAAAAAAAGTATCAAAATAAAAAAGAGGATGAAAAGGATGTTAAATATTCACTGATTTTTTTCACTTAAAATGATGGTTTATCCGGTACTCTAATCTGACAAAATGATTTTCCATTTTGATGGAATCTGTCGCCACTAGGTCATGTTTATTTTCCAGCTCTAGGCATATTTGGATTTCATTATGGGCCAGTGTTGCTATCATAGTTACACAGAGATACAAAAAAATCTATTTAAAAAGAATGATATATGCATTTTCTTGTATTTCGTGTGCTTTGTAGTTTTGGGTGTTGTACACTAGTAGAGAAGGATGTAGACTCTACCATAAATTGAACAGGTACGTGTATGCTACTGGGCAAGCTGTAAGTTTCTTTTGATGGTGCGACGGGGCTGAGGGGTTGGCGCGGAATTTATAAGAATATTCTGTCAGGTGTGCAACCTCAGTCATCAAAATACGCAAGCGAAAGCTGGTTGGCTAAGGATTAGCTATTGGATATGATATTTTTTAAATCCTCCACCCACAACCTTACATTAAAAATACAATGCGTTCGTAAATCAGCACGGTCTCTGATTATAACATAGAACGCAAAACAGGGGAAAAAATCTATTGACTCTGGGAATCGGATATGTTTTGAAAATGAACGCTACTAGAAGAAAATTAGATTAAGCACAGAAATCATTTCTTTGTTTCATAATACCCATTGAAATTATTCAAACGCCTTTAAATGTAAATGAACAACCTGCTATGACCCCTGATTGGTTGTGAATTGAGGTCATTCATACAATCTACGAACTGATAAACATGTAAATATTGTTATTTTGACGTATGTTTGCATACCAAAGTTTGCATACGAAAATGTCCCAGACAGTTAAGTCTGCCATTTTCACTAAAACATCTTTTTCAAAACAAGAAACACATTTAAAAGCTATGATGTAAAGTGACCATCCAAGTTCAACAAAATACACCACAAATTGCTCCTGACAAAATACATTTAGTTCATAAAAATGCTGGTTTGTGATGTTATAACACCATTTTGAGATTATTAGCAGATCTGGATCTGCATTCCTGACCCATCAGCAACAAAATAATTCTTTCAGAAGCACCCTTGAAGACATTAGCGAAAAGGGAAATATAATATATTTTGAACAGCGAATTAAGTTCCACGCAGAAGTAAAAACGAAACTGGAAGTAATAAAACAAATGAGCTAAATTAGCACAGCATTGCCAAAATGCTAGTGCAAAACGAGGGATATAGCAGACCTTGATCGATCGTTCTTTTTCCATCTTTACGTCTTTTTTCAGGAAACGCATTGCTCTGAATGTGAGTGGGGAGGCGGGAACCCTAGCCCTCCCTGCACATTACACGGTTTACCAGATTGGCCTATATTTCGAAATGCAATGTTTTCACCATGCCTCTTGTTGAAAAATTATGTGTTTTACTTAAGTAAAAGATCAACATTGTCTAAACCAATCAAATTCAAATCAAGCGATGTCGAATAGAATGGCAGTTCAATATTTTCGATGTCTTAAAATGCTCGAGCCTAAGGGAACGATAAATGAAATGTAGTCTATGGATAATTGGTAGAGCAATAAAGTACAGTCGAATCCATTTAAACCGACATCGCTTTAACCGACATATCGTTTTAACCGACATGTTTTCACGGTCCCGAAGGATTTACCCCACTGACCCCCATAATATAACGTCGGTTTAAACAAATATCGTTTGTCCGACGTAAATTTTGCTGTCGAACAAATTTTTCAGCCCCTTTTTTCGACAAATAATGATGATTGACAGATCCCTTTTGTACAATATTATATCTATTGTCATTTCACTTTGATTTTATACATTTGAGCCATTGTTTCTATTAACATCACAGGAGTTATGTACACACAGAAGCCTATTCAATATGGCTACGAAACGAAAGCATTCTCTCTACAGTCTGGATATGAAATACAAAGCGATTCAAGAAATGCTAAAAGAGACAAAATCTAAAGCTCAAATAGCACAGAATCAGAATCAGATTTCAGAATCAGAATCAGATTTATTAAAACTCATTGCAACCGTCAGGTTGAAAAATCATGGTATATACAAAAATGTATTACTTGTTATCATCTTGATGTAAAAAATAACATTTAGAGATAATTTAAGTAATGAAGAAGGTTCGTTTTTCCATCGCAGCTTCATAACTTAGTTCTGGGAGTATTATTTTAAGGGCTCTCTTCTGTACTGCTTCTAGTGCAGTTTCTTGTTCTTTTGTGATAGCTGTACTCCAAGCTTGTACGGCATATTCTAGTTTGGTACGTACTATATATATTGCTTTGTAAAACATAGTTAGGTCAGTTATATTTACTTTTGCTCGTTTTAATTGTCTCAAGTAGTACAGTTTTGATGTTGAGCTTGAAATTATATTTTGCACATCGATATCCCATTTAAGGTTGCTTTGGATTGTGAGACCAAGCAGTTTACTTGAAGTAACTTGATTAATATCGATGTTATTTAGTTTTATCGGTGTGATGGGTGTTTCCACTGGGTTTGTCGAAATAATCATCTCTTGTGTTTTAGGGGGTTCAATTCCATATCATTGTTTTCACTCCATCTGAGTATTTGGTCTGCAGTTTCTTGTAGTTTACTTGTTGTATTGATTTCGGTTCTCTCCATAATTTCGTCAGTGGTTGTATCGTCAACGTATCCGTAGATGTCTAGCGGTGTTTCCAGGTCGTCAATATAAATGATAAACCCTTCTATACCAAACAGTGCTCCTTGTGGTACTGCTCCACGTAGTTTTCTAGCAACTGATTGGTGATTTTCAACCTTTGTCTTTATTGATCTCTCTTCCAGGAATGAGGTGAACCAGTTAATTAGTATCTGGGGAACTTCTAATTTTAGTAGTTTGTCTAATAGGATATTATGGTTGATTTTGTCGAATGCTTTCGAGTAATCGAGGAGCAAGACTCTCACAATTTTATTTGCGTCCAGGGCTAAGTTCCATTTGTGTAATAATTCCACCAGCATATGTGTTGTCGATATTCCCTTTTTATTTCCGTATTGTGTTTTCCTCAATTTGTGTTCCGTATATTATTTCAGTTTTGATATCACGATTTTTTCGAGTTGTTTTATCAATATCGACGTTAGTGATATTGGTCGGATGTCTTTTTCTATATTTCTGGGAGGGATCTTTTTCGGTACTGGAGATATTATTGCGGCTTTCCATTCTTCAGGTATGTATCCTTCTTGGATTGAGCTATTGAAGATGGCCGTTATTGGTGGTGCTATTATTGGAGCTAGATCTCTCAAAATCCAAGGATCGATGCAGTCAGAACCAGGTGACTTTCCTAATTTGATTTTTGAAAGGTTATCCTCCACTTCATTAACCGTTATGATTAAGTCATCTTCAACCTTTTCAATTTTTTTCGATACTTCATGGCATCGATAGCAGGTAGGTGGCTCGATACACTGTAAAAGTAATCATTTAATTTATTTGCTAGTCTTTGTTTGTTTCCGCCACAAGTTTCTTGAGCTAGTTGATTAAGTGGTGTTGTATCTGTTTTTATCCCAGATATTTGTTTTATGTACTTCGACCAACTTCTGTTATCGCTGGTTTTTAACCTCTCTACTGAATTTTTATAGAAAGTTTCGCTTGATGACCTGTTCATACGATTTATTTTATTCCTCACTTTTTTTAACGTGTTGAGGTCTCCTTGTGCTTTCGCTGATTGCCTTAACAGAAGCATTTCTTTAAATACTGAGTTAACCCAGGGTTTGTCTTTCGTGTGGGTGTTGATTGTTTTCAATGGTAAATGTGTACTTATGAGATCCTTCATTATTTTGTTGAACGTTTCAAACTTTTCTTGGCACGTTTGTGCTCTAAAAACATAGGTCCAGTTAATTCTTTTCAGGTGATGTACAAATAATGCTTTTTCGTTTTATCCTTTCACTCTTACGTATTTTATCGTAGTGTATCCTTTTGGATTATTGTATATAGGTTTTGGTGTTACTATAAATGATTCATGGTCTGATCGTCCTAGGCTTGGTCTTATCTCTGCGTCATTATAGTATTCAGAGAGGTTGGTAAAACATTTATCAAGGATGTTTTCTCCTCTGGTTGCCTGTTTAACGATTTGTTTGATGTTTCTGTTTACGATATGTTTATCTCTAAAGGCATTAAAGTCTCCTAGTATAATGATTCCGCTTGGTGCTTGCTCTGTTAAACATTTGTCAATTCCTTCCCACAGGTGTTGTTTTAATTCAAATTGGTTTGCTAAAGGTGGGTGGTATACAACACATACACAGATTGCTGTAACTTCTCTGGATAGCTTAGCTGGTCTGATTCTAATCCAAACTGATTCTATTTCTTCATTTTCTAATCTTTCCAGTCTCTGAAATGGTACATTTTCTTTTATGTACAGGCATATTCCCCCGCCTCTTTTATTTTTCCTGTCTTTTCTTATCATCTGGTAACTGTCTATTTGTGGTGGATCTTCGGGTATATCTTCATTTAACCACGTTTCAGTTATTGCACATATATCAATGTTGTTTATCTTTAGTTCACATGATAGTTCATCTATTTTGTTGTTTAAGGATCTCACATTTGAACAGAAGAAAACGGGGAAGTTATATCTATTGTTTGTGTGTGTTTTTGTTTCTTTTTTCTCTGGTTGCTATTGTATTAAAATACTTGTGCGTGTGTTAGGATTTTCATTTCTTCTCACAATTTCGCCCCGCTTTATGATAAGGTCTTGTTCCTCATTCGCTTTCCTTAGTTTAAGTTCTTCAATGAGTCTCTTATTTTCTTCTCTTTCTTGTGGCGTCATATCTGGGGAAATAAATGTATTTTGGAAGGTCAGAGACTCACGTAGCCGTTTGGCATTTTGAAGGATTTTTCTCTTTTGTTCAATAGTTTTCAATTTAATGAGGAGTGGTCGTGGCTTATTTGCTACACTGCTTGTTGCTGTACCTAGTCTTTTGGTTTCTATTACTTCTCTATCTTTTGTTTCAATATGTCGGCATATACCTGTCAGCTGTGATGGTAGGTGGCCGTTTTCTGTTAGTCCATATATAACAAGGTTCATTTTACGAGCTTCTCGTTCATTGTATTCTCTAAGTGAATCTATGAATTGTTTTGGTTGTGTTGCCTCGTTTTGTGTAACTTCAGTGTTGCGCTCTATTGTTTCTTTAATTTCTTTAGACACACTGTTTAATTCTTTCACTTTACTTGCATATGATTCCATCATGTTGGTGCTAGTTTTGAGTATTTCTTCTGCTACTTCCTCGGTTTTAGTGACCCGTGTATTGCTTGCCGTTGTGATTTGAGAAATGGTACTCTCAATATTTTCCAACCGTGATTCTATTCTTTTCATTTGCTCTTCCATTTTCGTGTATCCTATTTTTGTTGGGGGTCTGTGATTATTTTCTTGTGAGTTCCTTCTTTATATACTGCATATTTCTTCATGTTTAGGTACACAAGTCTTACATATAAACAGGAGAGCATGCGCATTACTCGTTAGGATGCTGAAGTCTTGATTCAGTACAGAACCATTTGTTACATAGTTCACAAGAACTTAATGTTCCACACAACACTCTCAGTACCTGGATAAATCAGAAAGATAAAATTATCAGTACTTTTGAGACTTCAGTGTGCTGTAAAATATTTTAAAAGCGTAATGAGTTCGTCTCAATTAAAAAAGTGTAAATATTGCATTTCGACTGATAAATGTTGTTAAATATTTTGATAGAAACAATCCTGAAAGTATCAAAAGTGCAATATCATGTATTTTGGTATAGCATATTAATAAAATATGATATGGATACAGTTTTTCTTTCTTACGAGTTTCAAACAGCCAGTACCTTTTAACCGATATATCGTTTAACCGACATTTTTTTCTCAGTATATGCAATGATTGATTATTCTGCACTTGGGCTTCTCTTTTCTGTGATATTTCAGACTTCAAATAAACTTTATTATCGCCTTTCCTTTTCAGTTTTGATCTTACCCTGAAGTCCAATTAGAGCTGATTTTTCTCATCAGAATCGAATATGTCTAGCATAGAGTTCTAGAAAAAATACAAGAATTTGCTTAAATTGCGTCCGACAGAACACACGGTTAAGTACACGTAGCATGGTCCTTTAACTCGCACACAGCCTGTGTTGTGGGTGGTCTCGTATGAAAAGTGAAAAATCGAAAGAAGGTTTTTAAATGTGTGGTATACGCGAAGGCGAAATATTAAACAATAGTCCATTGTATATATTTTGTGTGGATTGATTTTAGCACCCTTTTATTCCAACTTGCAACTCAGTGAAAATTGCTTAGTGATTATGATAACTGAATGAGCGATAATATGTTTTACAAGAAGCCGGTGTGTAATCAAGAAAGTCAAATTGTGCAATGTCAAATTTCCGGCTGGATCCTCGATTTTTTATGTTTTAAAAGGGCCATAAAATAAGCTTTCTTGAAAGAATTTAAAACAACAATCAGCTTTGATCGGTCGTCAAATTTCATTTTTAACACTTGACAAGCCTTTGGCTTGCAAGGGTTATATGAATTTGTGCGAGCAAAATTCGTCCTTTTTTTTCTTCTTGACAGTTTTTCCGATTTTTTGTGTCTTCTTCTTCTCTGAAACTATGGGCCCTACGACCATGAAACTTGGGACTTATGAAGAACTTGATCTGAACATGTGCATGTCACTTTTTATTTTCGTCTTTGATTTCGTTTTCTCTGTTAAAACGCCATGTGAAAAGAGGGTATTTTTTGCAAGTAAATGCGTAGCATTTAACCCACATCACGCACAGTTGCACAGTGAGCTTTGTGCGAGCTCTCACTGCGTAAATAGATAACACGGCGTATGCTAGATCAGTCAATAAAACCTGGAGTCAACAGAAACCAAACACTACTCGGCTTATAAGACGTATTCAAGCTGTGTTGTTTGCAATATATTATTCAAGAAATAACCCATTGAAGGAAGTATTTTTGCGTTTTAATTTTTGTCAAGTGTTTAACATTTCGCTAGCGAAGTGAGGTTCTAGTTAAGAGTTAAGTTTAGCCAAGGCGGCACATAGTCCTCGCCAGTACAGTCATAGTTCCTATAGTATAACATGTCATTGATCTCAATTTTGCCAGTCTCGCTGCAGGACCGGGCCTATGGCGTTATTTCTTCCCCACAGGGGCGGGAGGGGGGTATATCATGCGACCGACCGTGTGTCGGTCTGTTAGCTTGTTAGGCCCCAACCTTTCGGATTGGTGCCTATAGGTTTGGGGTGTCTGTCCGTCATCGCTTTATACCCCTATGAATTTGGGGGCGGTTGGGGTCTGCTTGTGTTTCACAAATACTTACTTGTTAACACGGTAACTTAAAAACTGCTGCAAATATTTTAATGGTACTTGTATGTAGCTTCTATTGGAAAAACACAGATAGGTATTGTAAATGGGCCAGGTTCGTCCAAGGAAAATGGACCAGCTGGACTTAGAAAATTTCAGCTCTTGATTGATTCGTATTCAGTGCTGGAAACAGCACCAAAATCTAAAATTAATATAACCAGTCTTTGAAATAAAATTGTTTCAGTCGCTTGAGTGAAGGAATTTAGACATCTATGGATAGTTCGCTCATGAACAGAGGTCCCAGGTATGTGGCATGAAAAGTTACCATGTTTTGTCAATATTGATTTCGACGTATGACCTAGTTTCTTCTCCACCAACGCGTGTGAATTAATCCTTACATGGCTATATAAATTCTTATTCAGGCCGTGGCTATGTAATTTGCCCGATAAAATCGGCTTATCTTCATATCTACGTTAAAAGAAATGGAAGACTTCATTCGTACCACAGGAGTTAAAATAGGCACATTTGTTGATTATTGAGCGAGAGGAAATAAAATGTCAAGTTCAGCTCTGGCGGTGCGAATAGCCACTTTGATAAAAAATGTTCCGTATTATGGCTGTGTCCTTGTGTTACTAACAGACAGGGAGAGAGGATGTCGTTCGGGCAGCTACTGGAGGGCGAGTCCCCCGTGCTCCGGCAGGAGGAAATGAGCCAGGCCATGCGCCGGAGAAGTGCGAACATCAACCTGCAAAAGTGTATCCTTGAAAACGCCAGGGCATATCCGTGGGTGGGGGGAAGGCAGTCAACTAGGGCCATGGGAATGTCACCTCCCCCCCCCCCCCAAAACACTTTTGTAATAATTTGCTCTAAATAGTATGCTTTTTACAATTGTTGACCCATTGAAATAGTGCATCTGGTTCTGAAACGTTGTGGTTCCATCCCAGTGAAAGAAGTACAGAGACCTCGAGGAACAGTGTATTGTGACGTAATCAGGCCTACACGGGCGAAATATAACTGCTACGTGGGACAGCCCTGCTCCCATTTCAAGAGAAATAAATTTGATAAATGCTTTTACCGAACATTTTGTTTCGACGTGAAGGTCATTTTGGACAGTGCTTGATTTTGTCTAGTGGGCATTCGCTGCTTGTAATTGTGAGATTTCTTTTTAACGTCATCGCTCAAGTTTTTCTGGGGTCATGACCACCGTAAGGTTTGAAAAATTAAAATTTTTAATGCGGGTAGGTTAGAAAAGGTGTGCCCTTCATTTGGACACAGATTGGAGGGTGGGGGCTCTAGAAACACTGAACCGCGGGACGTAGAGAGCAGGGTTGAGACTTCGTAATATTTTCTATTTTATAAAGTTAGTCGCCCGGCACAAAAGGTAGTCGCCCGGCGCAATTTTTGCAAAATTTACCTCAAAATACTCAGAAAAAAGTTAGTCGCCACTTGGGCGACCAACTCCAAAAAGTTGGTCGCCCGAGCCAAAAGTTGGTCGCCACGGGCTACCGCGGAATCTCAACCCTGAGAGAGGTCAGCAAAACAACATCCCAGGATTTGAGAATGAGGAAAACTGCGTCCCACCTACACAAAAAAAGACCTGTCTTGTGATTAGGTAAAAGTAAACATTGTCCTTGACACGGCTGCGCAGCCATAAGATTGCTTGACGAGTCTGTAGGCACGCCCGGCTCCATTCTCAGAAAAACCCCCAAGGTGCTACGACACAGTTCTTGTGAGTATTACCATAAGAGTGATTTATGCTTAAAATATATTTATTTTTACTAGTTCCAGTGGGTGAGGAGGCGGTGTGGGGGGGGGGGGGGGAGGAGTCATTGTTTCAGATTGTTAAATTTAATAATCCTGGGCCCGTGAAATCCTTTGGGTAATCATTGTGTGCTTAACGTATCGGGGAAATTATTAGTCGCACAGATTTCATTTTTACTTATTCGACCAATCAATGTCAAATGCAGTGCCGTTAACCTCACCATTATGGAGTTATGGGTGTGGAGAAATAACGTCACAATGCTAAAAAGTAAACAATTAGCCGATACTGAACTCTTTTGTGTGAGCATGAAGTATCATTGACCAGTAAGAAACTCCTGACCGTTAGATCATCTCCTGGCGTTTTGATTGCATATAACAGCAATATGTATGTGTGTTTGCGTTCTGGTCAACACTGAAGAAATCATTTATGTCGGATTTGACCTATCAGAGAACAGCGTATTACCCAAATCTTGTAACAGTGGCACGTATGTGACTGTTTCGTGTGGCGTCCGTGGCTTAATTTGAAAGGGGGGTGTGCAGTTGAAACGAAACGACATGTTGTTCTCATGTTTCCGACAGACACACCCAGACACATGCCCACTGGATCCAAATTTGACGTGTCTTCCCTGGGACTGGGCACACCTGGGGCGTCCATCATCGCCACGCCCTCTGCCGTAAGTGACGTGCTTATGACGTAATTATATGGCGTAATAAAGTGTGACTTTGGAGAATTTTATTGAGGTTTAATAATACAAAACAATAGTTCAGCATGTTATTTATCAGACCATGGTGTTATTTAGCATGTTGTTTGTCAGACCCTGGTGTTATTTAACATGTTATTTATTAGACCGTTGTGTTATTTAGCATGTTATTTATTAGACCATCGTTTTACTTAGCATAATATTTATTTATTTACCATGTTCTCGCAGAGATTTCGGCGTTATGTGACAGAGTTAGGTCTATATAATTATGTGCGAGTTTAGGCTTTCGGGAGCGTTTCATTTCTGATTGCTGTTGTTCTAATCTGTTACAGAAGTCGGTTTACGGCGAGAGCGCGTCGGATACGATGCTCTTCCCCCACACTAAGTCCTTCCACAATGAGGTGAGTGAAAGGTCGCCCGTGCGCTGTAAAACGCGGAGTGAAATAAATGTTAGTGAAATATCTCGCGTTTCTAAAGAATGAAAAACATTACAAGACAGGTTATGAGAGGGAAAAAAAGCAAAATAATTAGCGTGTGCACCCAGACCGGAAATTGTGTCAGTATGACTTCACGATATGTGTTCAGTATTATAGGGAATTGTGGCATAATGGTGATAGACATCTTTGTTTCAGCAAACAATAATGGAAGAAGAGGTGGCGACCACAAATGTAGCGCTGTTACAGGAGGATCCTACACTGGCCGGTAATCGAAATTGTCACAAGTTAAATAGTGGACAGCACAACCTCTCTCGTTAAGGAACATCCTCTGGCAGTAGAACAACTTCCCGTTAAGGAAGAACCTCTCGCTGAGGAACAACCTCTCGTTGAGGAACAAGCTCTCGTTAGGGAACAACTTCTCGTTGAGGAATAGCCTCTCGCCGAGGAACAATCCCATATAACATAAGATGCTTTGCTGTGCCATTTTTTTTCAAATTCATTATAATTAACTTCTGTTTAGGAAACGACTTTGCATAATATACAAAAGACTTTTCGTATATAAAGGGTTCACTGTAAATATTTAAAGACCACTTTCACTTTAAAAACGGTTACAGTCTATTTTCAAGCTAGACTTGCCGAGCCGCTTTGCTAAAAGTTTAAAGTACTTCTGACACTGGGAGCATGTCACTGCTGACCTGGACGTTGTTTCGATGGTGACGTTTGTCTTTGTGCGTTGACGTTGTTTTCCCTGGTACCGCTTATCTATACGTTATCTTAGCATTATCTCCTATATGACTTGCATCCTTGCAGCGTGAACGTTTTATCACCTGTGACTGTCTTCCTTGCAGCGTGCACGGGCATGTACGAGGACTTCAAGAAGTACACGCAGCGCCTGGGCAGCGAGGCCCAGCTGTTCGAGCTGCTGTCGCACTACGAGCAGATCTGTGGCGACAACGTGATGCTGCTGAAGAAGCTGGTGAAGAATGCGGTACCTGGCCAGCACAAGTCAGTATACGATCGAGGCACCGATGCCTGCCTCTGCATAATACTGCTTTCACGGAGAAAGGTTTTGCTGGGGGAGGGAGGGGAGGATGGTTACACTGCCAAAAAAAAAAAAAAATCAGCAGAGTTAACTGTTTAATTGTTTAATTTTCTTGTGAAAACACAAAGTTTAACGTTGTATTTTGTTTCGACTTTGAGTGGTGGTAGGGGGGGGGGGGTTGCTATTGCGACCGCTTACCTCAGCCCCACCCCCACCCCCCTGCATCTGCCACTGTAAGAGACTAAAACCTTGTGTTATAAGAGTGCTAAATTTAGCCATATCTCGGTGTAGTCGATGTTTGTTTTATGGGAATTTAATTACACCTTGTTTGGTTAAACGATATCGCTTCTAGCACTTTGTAGGATTTAGCGGCTTTTAATTTAATTGAATTCCGTGAAAATGTTCTTAATTTTTGTCTTATTATTTTTCTTTGTCTAATTAGTAGTTCTTACCAACGTCGTTACTGTTTTTTTTTCTTGTAAAACTAGATGACTAAAATACTGTGCGATTCATTACTGAGATTCTCCAGGTTACATTAAACGGAGTCATCAGAAAATAAGTAATGTTTATTGAATGGTTGTGCAGATTTGCTAAAACCGTGGACATGTTGCGATCGATTAACTGCGAGAAGAAGACGTGGCGACTGATCGCGTCGCTCTACAGGGATCGACTCGAGACGGAGTTCAAAAACGGCGAGGAGTCGATGCTCATTGACAGCTTGGTGTGTGAACACACTAGTCATGGGGGGGGGGGGGGGGGAGTGGGAGGGTGGGGGTCGGGACCGGCTCGAGACGGAGTTCAAGAATGGCGAGGAGTCGATGCTCATTGACAGCTTGGTGTGTGAACACACTAGTCATGGGGGGGGGGGGGGGGGGGGAGTGGGAGGGTGGGGGTCGGGACCGGCTCGAGACGGAGTTCAAAAACGGCGAGGAGTCGATGCTCATTGACAGCTTGGTGTGTGAACACACTAGTCATGGGGGGGGGGGGGGGAGTGGGAGGGTGGGGGTCGAGACCGGCTCGAGACGGAGATCAAGAACGGCGAGGAGTCGATGCTGATTGACAACTTGGTGTATGGACACACTACTCACGCGGGGAAGGGTGGGGAGGGGGAGAGGGGTGGGTTGTGACGTCCCTTTGGGTCTATCTCTTCCCAGAACCTTTATGCGGTTGCCATAACTGTTGTGATTTTGGCAGCCTGGCTGACTACCCGCTGCCAAAATCAACTTTATATCGATTCACTGTTTCATGATTTAGAATTTAACTTGGTCACAGTTAGTAATACAAAGTGACACCTGTTTCGCAAGCACAATTTTTTTCGAGTGCGTTTTATAGATCCCGGCTCCTTGTTTTTTTTTTTTTGTGTGTGTGTTTGTGTGAAAGTGTGCTGGATGCATTTACAATTTTCACCTTACACCATTGTAATTCTTCACCGGATCGGTTTCAGGTATACTTTTGAGTACTTTTGACTATTCGTCCCTCCGTTTGGCGAACATTTATATTTCAGAAAGTTATGATTAAATTTGTGTGTTTTGTGTGCATGTCCTCCCTTCAGTAGTGAGGGTGAGAAGGGGTGGAGGTAAGTAAGCTTCAGTATACCAATTGCCGCATCAACTTGGAAATTGAACATCTTTGTCAGATTGACTTTTGCTCATCTTGGAAAAATTGAGCCGCTCGTTTTTCTTCTGTTTTCAAGTTGCGGGCAGAATCTGAAGCCTTGAAAGTTAACTGTCAAGAGAATGGTACAAAATTTCAAGCAACAATTCTCGCTGAGACTGCTGTGTATTTCATTGAAAAGCTGATCCGAAGACTGCAGTAAAGAAACCGTTGATGAAAAAAAAAAAAAGACAGCTGTGGGTGGTGTGGTGATGGTCATTGTTGACTTGGTGATGGTCATTGTTGACTTGGTGATGGTCATTGTTGACTTTTCAGATGAAGCTGAGTAGTGAGAAGGAGGTAATGAGCGCCCTCTATGAGCGGGACAGTGCCGTGCGGCAAGCTCAGGTCAGTAGCGGACACCCCCCCAGTGACTACTCCTCCCTCCCTCACTCCCAGCCCACCTTCCCCCCTCCCCCGAGGTGATGAGCGCCCTCTATGAGCGGGACAGTGCCGTGCGGCAAGCTCAGGTCAGTAGGGGACATCCCCGCAGTTACTGCCCCTCCCTCACTCCCAGCCCCCCTTCCCCCTCCCCCGAGGTGATGAGCGTCCTCTATGAGCGGGACAGTGCCGTGCGGCAAGCTCAGGTCAGTAGGGGACATCCCCGCAGTGGCTGCTCCTCCATCCCCTCACTCCCAGCCCCTCCCCCCCCCCCCCCGAGGTGATGAGCGCCCGCTATATCCGGGACAGCGCCGTGCGGTGAGGACCAGTCGCAACTGATATGGCTTTCTCTCTTTCTCTCTCTCTCTCTCTCTCTCTCTCTCTCTCTCTCTCTCTTTGTGTTGTTGTGCGAAGGGTGCTGAGATCCGTAGTGAGCTGCTATTCTTTAATTTGATTGTTAATCCACCCTATAAGACTATAAAATCCGTAAGAAGTATATGCGAAAATCATAGATTTTCACAAATTCTGTGGAACTGTCATGTTATGCTAGTATGGCTGTTGCTTTGGTTTTGTTCGCATAGCTGGTTGTTGATTGGCTGGAGAAAAATGCGGAGGAGGAGCTTGAGGATTGCTATGACAACGTGGAATTCTTCAGCGATAATACAGGATCATGGTACTGTTATAGCAATGCAAAGATTTGATAAAATTAGTAAACACACCGGCGAGTGGGGGCGAAGTGGGTGGGGGGTAGGGGGGGAGTGCAAACAGTGTAAGAACACAGACATATGATAAGAATGTTATGACTCGGGATTAATGATAAGCTTGTAGCAACACAGACATTGGGTAAGAAAGGTATAACATGGGGTTAATGGTAAGCTTGTGGTAACAGAGACATTGGATAACAAAGTTATCACGAGGTTAATGGTAAGCTTGTAGAAACACAGACATGTGGTAAGAATGTTATAACACGGGCTTATGATAAGTGTGTTTTTTTTTTTTTTTTTTTTTTTTTTGATGATAAGTTGCCGTTTCAGTTTAGCTCTAATTGCCTCAACTAACCGAATACAGCGAGTAAGTAAGTAAAAAAAAAACAAAGTTGAGTAAAACAAGCACGGGGAAAGCTCACAAGAACACAATTGCATGGTGACTTTTAAGGGCGCTTTCCACCTCATTCTTGTTAAACTCCATTCAGCTATGTTGTGTAGCTGTGTTTTAAAAAAACTCAAAAATATTTTTAAAAAGCAGAAAAAAACAACAAAAGTTATCTGAATTTTTCAGGGAGAAACAGAAAAAGAAAAAAAGTTTTCTGATATTTTCAGGGAGAAACAGAAAAAGAACAAAAGTTTTCTGATATTTCCAGGGAGAAACAGAAAAAAGAATAAAAGATTTCTGATATTTTCAGGGAGAACACACTTCACAGGCTCAAACAGAAAGGCAACATGTCTGCCTCTATCTATGGGTCGGAGCGACCCATCGTCACCGAGATTGACCCCGATGCTCCCATCCGCCAGCGGCGACCTCTGTGTGACCTTGACATGGAGGACGAGGTCAGGCTTCTCAGACACATGTTTGCCTACGTCAGAGCCGGGCAGCTAGAGGAGGTACGGTGTGCCCCCCCCCCCCCCCCCCGCTCTCTCCTCCTTCCTGCCCCCCATACCATGCGGTGTTCGTAGCTCATAAGATTCACACAGTAAGCGGCGGTAGTCCGTCAGGCATTGCTTTGCCAAAAATTTAATTAGCAAATTTTCAACATGATTGTAGTTAGAATATAACAAATCCCATCACATCCCCTCTCTCCCCCCCCCCCCCCCCCCAGTCCGTGCGTGCACGCAGATCAAAGATTTACAACCCCAAGGACCGTAATTTGTCACTCACCGCTTTGACAAACACTGAATTGGCAAGCTTTTAACATGATTGCAATTAGACTGTAAGAAATTCCCTTGACCATTGACTTACGAACCGATATTGACGTTTCAAACAAAAATGCCCCCCATACCATGCGGTGTTCGTAGCTCATAAGATTCACACAGTAAGCGGCGGTAGTCCGTCAGGCATTGCTTTGCCAAAAATTTAATTAGCAAATTTTCAACATGATTGTAGTTAGAATATAACAAATCCCATCACATCCCCCTCTCTCCCCCCCCCCCCCCCCAGTCCGTGCGTGCACGCAGATCAAAGATTTACAACCCCAAGGACCGTAATTTGTCACTCACCGCTTTGACAAACACTGAATTGGCAAGCTTTTAACATGATTGCAATTAGACTGTAAGAAATTCCCTTGACCATTGACTTACGTACCGATATTGACGTTTCAAACAAAAATGACAAAATAATGAGAGGCAAAATCTTTACTTTCTTGCACGCATTTCGATTAGTATTAGAATGTGTGAGAAAAAGAAAAATTGCGCCAAGAATGACATGGGACATTAAATGGTAGTGTTTGTGGTGGCAGGCGGAGAAGCTGTGTGGGAAGGTGGGTCAGTCCTGGCGGGCGGCGACGCTGGAGGGTTGGAGGCTAAGCCACGACCCCAACTACAGCGCGGGCACGGTGGGCGCGCCGGTGGAGGGCAACAGCTACCGCGACGTGTGGAAGGTCGTCTGCTGGCGGCTAGCAGACGAGGTAGTGCGCGGCCATGACTGAACTGTCCTGTGTCGTGTGCTGCTGCGTTCACGACTGAACTGTCCTCTGTCGTGTGCTGCTGCGGCCACGACTGAACTGTCCTCTGTCGTGATCTGCTGCGGTCACGACTGAACTGTCCTCTGTCGTGTGCTGCTGCGGCCACGACTGAACTGTCCTCTGTCGTGATCTGCTGCGGCCACGACTGAACTGTCCTCTGTCGTGATCTGCTGCGGTCACGACTGAACTCTCCTCTGTCGTGTGCTGTGTTGTAAACAGAAGATTATGATAATAATTGCAGAATCAAAGTTCAGAAAACGAAATGCATTTATTTATTTTTAAATTTATTTAATACAGTGGAGTGACTTCTTACGCAATATATTTCGATATTTTCGCTTGTGTTTCTCGTTCTTTCACGCCCGATTGTCTCTACATCCCCCCCCCCCTCCCCTCGCTCCCCTCTCAGCACGCCGTTGTGTGTTTGAAGGAGCACTTACACAGCTACGAGCGCGGCATCTACGCGGCCCTGAGCGGTAACCTGCGCCAGCTGCTGGGCGCCTGCGACACATGGGAGGACTTCCTGTGGGCCTACACGCGTTGCATGGTGGACGTCCGCGTCGAGCAGGAGCTCCGCGTCGGCCACGCGCTCGCCAGGGAGTGGGCCGCGCTGCCGCAGGGATACGGCCACAAAGTGTCAGTCGCTCAGCTCGTATAAAAAAAACATTCACGGGGACTTTTACGTCATCTACATGACTGTGTTTGGCAAAACCTTTGAAAGCAGTTAAAAAGAAAACGGCGCTAAGAAAATGTAATCTTTCCAAAAAACATATGCGCAAAGGTGCACATACGTGATAGGTAAACTACTGGCGTGGACGGGAATTTTGCTTGTAAAATTGTTGGGTACATCTTAAGAAAAATTTATAAAGTTTAGATAATAGATAACACAGGAGAACATGATTACGATGTTTTTTCTGGGTGCCCTAAACAAGATCTTCATTTGTGTGCGATTCAGATTGAATATGGAGTCGATTTTCCAAGAGATGCAGGCGAGTACGAAAGAGCGCGTGCGCGCGGAGTCATCAGAACGTCACCGCGTCATACAGAAGTACGTCATCCTGGACGACGTCGACCGTAAGTAGAGTGTGACATCATCAACCGAACGCGTAGTTTGTTTTGGTATATACTTTGCTCGAAATGTAAATTTTTGGCTTTTTATGACTGTATGAAATAGCTTCTCTCAGTCTTCATTTATTTACTTGTATCACTATGCAAGTAATGATTTCCAGTGTTTAAAAGGTATGTTTTTTTATATCAAATTTGTCCTGTTTCCCTTCTTTTTTTCTTTTTTTTTTGTTTTTTTTTTGTTTTGTTTTTTTTTCTTTGTTTTTTTTTTTTTGTTTTGTTTTGTTTTTTTTTTTTTCTTCAATTTCATGTGAAATGGTCCTAATGTGAAATCCCATGTTACACGCGACGATTGCGAGTCAACCAAAATAAAAAAAAAATGCTGCAACATTTTGACACCGTCAAGGTGCAGTACTCATTGTACACTCCAACGTTTTCCCCGCAAACAGGCCTATTATTAGTTTAAGGAGACAACCAGGTATGTGTGAGATAGAAGACTGGTTCCTTATGCTTCCTCGCGTTACATGATTCCCCAGAACCAGTTGCTATTTTGTTATATTGTCCTTGAGGGATAGAATATGGAGCTGGGTGCTTTGTACCTGACTCGAGTCCGCGTGGAAGGCTTATAAACAAGCCACCGGACTTGAGTACAAAGTACACCGATCGCATGATCTACCAGTATTATAACAGGAACACACGCAATCTTCTATGGAAGGATGGCGCGGAAATAATCTCATTTTCAAAGTCAGGTACTTTTTTCCAAGCACTGTGTCATCGTCTGTGTGTCCACATTGCAGCAGATTATGCAAAGCAATAATGGCTTCATCATAAAGACTTCGTCAACATCACGTTTTCTTAACCTGTGACGTTCGTGTAAATGTGCTTGGTGAAACTGTATGTTTGTTGAGTAGTCTTGCTTTAATCGCAGGTCTTTGTTTCGGTTGACAGGCATGGCTTATATTTGACAGCTCTTAAACTTTGATTGGCAGGGTTAGCTTTTGATTGGCAGATCTTGCGCTTGATATTTGTTATGGTTAACAGGTCTTTGTTTGTTTGGAGAGGACTTTAATTGGCGCTACTTGCTTTTGAGTGACGTATCTGGCCTTTGATTGACAGGTGTAACTTTTGATTGACAGGTCTGGTGGAGGACATGGCTGAGTGGTCACGTGACGAGATGAGCCCACCGGACCCGCTATTACTGCGCTTCATGGCCCACCTCGTGCTATTCTTCCGAAGTATCGGCCTCAATACAAAGGTAAGCATCGACCTCAATACAACGGTAAGTATGGACCTCAGTACAAAGGTAAGCATCCGCTTCAATACAACGGTATGTTTTGGCCCAATAAAAAGGTGAGCATCGACCTCAATACAACGGTATGTATGGGCCTCAATACAAAGGTAAGCATCGGCTTCAATACAACGGTATGTTTTGGCCCAATACAAAGGTAAGCATCGACCTCAATACAACGGTAACTGTGGGCCCCAATGTCAGCGTTAAGAATGGGGATCAGTACAAAGGTCAGCATTGGCCTCAATACAGAGGTAAGCATTGGCCTCAATACAAAAGTAAGCGCAGGCCTGTAGAGAGAGGTAAAAACTGGTCTCGCCGGTCTGAATAAAAAGATTAGCACTCGTCTTGCCACAAGTGTTAGCTCTCAGTACAAAGATACGGTTTGATCAAAAGTCTGTACTCTGAATAAGCTTTGAGGTCACAGCAGAATTGATGTGTACTTGCCCAAAGCTGGGTGAGAGGGCACGATATCAGCGGCGTAAGTCAGCCATCGTGCGCACGCACAGCGGCTCCTTCTAGCGTCTGATTAGTCATGACTGCGTGTATTTACAATAATGTGCATGCGAAGCCGCACGGGAGGTGTATGTCAGCCATCTTGTGCACGCACACCAGCTCCCTCTGGCGGCTGATTTCTCATGACTGCGTGTGTTTACAGGAATGTGCCTGTGAGTGTATACTGGAGGCGTACGTCAGCCATCTTGTGCGTAATCGCCAGCTCCCCCTAGTGGCTTATTACGTTGCAGCGTTACAGCCACAGCACCAAGTTCAGAGCTACGCAGCTTTTCTCGAAGGTAACTACCTAAAACTAAAAAAAAAAACCTGAATCCCGGTCAACAGAAACATCATTTTGTTGTTTGATAGTGATACTAGCTTAACTTTCTTCGATGTCTTTCCAAGTCCCTTAAATCTGCACATGAAAAAGTAAGGAAGCTGTTTGGGCACGTCAGTGGTTATGTAAGTGGTTATGTTCAGTGGTTATGTAAGTCACTGGGCCAGCGAGGGTCAGTAATGACTTCTGGTCAATCTCCGCGCTGTCCATACGACAAACACGTGCGCGAATCGCGTGTCCTGATCAGTGGAGACGCGTACTTTTTGAACCTGGAATTTTGTCGTTTCGAATGTAATAACAATCGGGATACGAAAGGAAAATGGATAAATCAAAAGCACTGAAATGTACATTTTTTTCGTCTAAAACAACTTTTTAATCCCGTAATTTGTAGGGACATCATGTAGGATCACTAGGTCGTGACGTAGCTGTCTGTTGTCAGGGGTACGGGAGCTCGTGAAATAGCTGTCTGTTGTCAGGGATACGGGTGGTCGTGACGTATCTGTCCGTTGTCAGGGATACGGGAGGTCGTGACGTAGCTGTCTGTTATCAGAGATACGGGTGGTCGTGACGTAGTTGTCTGTTGTCAGGGAAACGGGAGGTCGTGACGTAGCTGTCTGTTGTTAGGGACACGTATGGTCGTGGCGTAGCTGATTGTTGCCAGGGAGACTGGAGGCCGTGACGTAGCTGTCTGTTGTTAGGGACACGTGAGGTCGGGGCGTAGCTGATTGTTGCCAGGGAGACTGCAGGTCGTGACGTAGCTGTCTGTTGTCAGGGATACGGGAGGTCGCGACATAGTTGTCAGGGATACGGATGGTCGTGACGTAGCTATCTGTTGTCAAGGAGACGGGAGGTCGTGACGTAGCTGTCTGTTGTCAGGGATTCGGGAGGCCGTGACGTAGCTGTCTGTTGTCAGGGATACGGATGGTCGTGACATAGCTGTCTGTTGTCAAGGAGACAGGAGGTCGTGACGTAGCTGTCCGTTGTCAGGGATACGGGTGGTCGTGACGTAGTTGTCTGTTGTCAGGGATACGGGAGGTCGTGACGTATCTCTGTTGTCAGGGATACGGGTGGTCGTGACGTAGTTGTCTGTTGTCAGGGATACGTGAGTCATGACGTATCTGTCTGTTGTCAGGGATACGTGAATCATAACGTAATTGTCTGTTGCCAGGGATACGGGAGCGGGAGGAGAGAGTACTGTGCCTGGCGTACGCGGAGGAGAGCTGCCTCGACGTGCCGCTCATCACCAAGTGTGTAGTGGAGCGCATCCGGCAGCGGGAGAGCACCGAGTTTGACAGCACGGGCGAGCTGGCCAGAGAGCTCAACACCAATGCGGTAAGCACTTCACATGTTATAGAGCTACACGTTATACAAATAGACCTGTGGTAGTAAACGGACTTTTCGAGTTGGGAAGGCAGACATTTCACTGTGTTGGGTGAGCAAGCGCAAAAAAGAGTTTTGTTTGAAAATGTTAATACCTATCATATCATGCCTTTTTTAATGTTTTAAGCAAGAGGGTTTTTAGTGAGAAAGGCGCAAGTGAGAAAGAAAGACTTTTACTTTGAAAGCAACTATGCAGTGGCTCATGTCCTCCCCTGACTGCGCTGCTTTTGTTTGCAGGATGACCGCTTGAAAATAGAAGCCATTGATTGGTTGGTTTTCGACGAATCACAGCGGGCGGAAGCGATGAAGCAGGCCAATGCCCTCATGAGGACGTTTGTTGGTGCGTGGCATTGATAAACTTTACACCTGATTTAAATTTATTTCCGGAATAAACATAAGTACGTTTAATGTATGTTTGCCTTTCTGAAGTTATCTTTGTTCCATGATCCTATCTCAAAGTGGTTTTGATGGTCTTTGGACAACTCGGCCCATTACCGACTCAGCCCACACCAACTCGGCCCATCGCGAACGACACGGCCCAACTTTTGGACAACTCGGCACATTCGTGAAAGACGACTCGGGCCCAAAACATTTTTATTGAAAATTTTCTCCAAATATATGAATTTTTTGGGGTGCCTTTTATGGAAGAAATTTTAGTACTTTGTCTATTGTGGATTATACATGCGTTAGGAGAACAAACAACTTTGAATTGTGAATGACATTACAACCAAGTGTATAAAGTGGAAAAATTTTAAAGGACCAATTGTAAAGAGTGTCAAAGTGCCAATTGTGGTGTATAAAATGACCGGTGTTGGGTCAACTCGGCCCCTTGCCAAGTCGGCCCCTTGCCAACTCGGCCCTTTTTGGTCAAATCGGCCCCGCTAACTCGGCCCCTCATGAAAGTCAAGTCGGCCCCTCAATCCTTTTTTAAGTCGGCCCTATTACACATACTTTTCAAACTTAAAATACAAAATTCATTGATCACTGACTAAGTGTAATTGAAAATTACAGGGTTTTTTCGTGTCTCATATCGGTTGATCACAAGTATGCAGATTTACTGTACGAAAATACTCCGTACTCATCACAGACAAAATGCAATTAGTGATTACAGGAATTGTCGGTGTTTAATCTCAGTGATCACAAATAAATTATCTCCGTTATCACAAATATAGCAAAGGTTGCAGTGCCGAATGTGGTGTGTGAAATGAAGTGCTAATTATGGATAAAGTATGTCTTAAATTCTGTTATTGTAAGTGTGTTGTTTTTCCAATAAAAACAAATAAGGTAGAATTACCCTATATGTTTTATCTGAAAAACACAAACACCAAAAATAAGGGGGGCCGACTTTTTTTAATAAGGGGCCGACTTGACTTTCACGAGGGGCCGAGTTGACTTGTAAAAGGGCCGAGTGGGGGCCGACTTGTCTTTCATGAGGGGCCGAGTTGGTAGGGGCCGACTTGGCAAGGGGCCGAGTTGACCCAAGACCAAATGACCCACTATCACCATAACACATTAAGTGCATGGCGAATGATATTTGTATCCGCCTCATAAAACGTAAAATGGTGTGTTAAATAAGCATTATGATATTTGATGTTTGTGAGATTCAGACTGCTTTCAATCATCTGTCATCGCGAAAACAATGCTGATCATAAGAAATGCAATCGAAGGCAGCGATTGCAATTTGGCTCAATAAGACTGCGGTATTCATTAGTTGCAGTGATCTCTGTCATCGTGAAAAACAATACATATCATAAGAAACATCTCCCACCTTTCATAATCTCATGCAGCAAATATCTCCCGTCTTTCATGATTTGATAAAAGAGTATTCAAAACCATAACTGTGTCATAAAAGGGCTGCTAGTTCTAGTCAAAATCAATAATAAATAGCAAAATAGCAAGAGAAAAATCGACCGAATCGTCTTTCACAAATGGGCCGAGTCGTCCAAAAAAGTTTGGGCCGAGCTGTCCAAAAAAGGCTGAGTTGGGCATGAGCCGAGTTCGTTATGGGCAGAGTTGTCCAAATCCCGTTTTGCTGCAAACTGTGTGGAGGGTGTGGGGTGGACGGCGACATTTGGCAAAGGCCCCTAACAGAGTTTGACTAGAATATTTAAAATGTACGATCCTTCATAAACGTGCCTGCTAGTAATTGCTGATAAAAGCAGTTAAGTGTACTGTTAGTGTTCCTCTTAAGTGTACTGTTGTGTGTACTGTCTGTACTGTTAAGCGTAGTATTAAATGTGTACTGTAAGTGTGTATTGTTAATTGTACTGTTGTGTGTACTACAATGTTGACAAGCGCTGTTTATGTTGCTATGACAGCGGCGCAGAAACTATCGGCAGCGCGGGAGGTATTCAACAAGCTACCTGTAGACAGCATTGACGTCATAGCCCGGACCTGGCAAATGGAGGTAATAGCGGGAGGGTGGTCAGAGATTATGGGGGAGGGTGGGGGGTGGCAGGTTTTTTTTTTTTGAGGGGAGGGATGCCAGGTTAGGGGGATGACAGTTCAGGGGTTGAGAGGTTACAGTGGTGGAACTTGACCTGCCATGCCAAATGTCTGGAGGGTAGGGGGGACGGGCATTTGAGGGGTGGCGACAGGTTATGGTGTTTGGATCTGGCCGTCCTGCCAAATATCTTGCATAGGGAATGTAGCGAAGAGGGGAACTATAACGGTCACACCAGTCTTGAGGGGCCGGCTTGGGGCCAGCCATGTTTTTTTTTAGTTGCTTTATACCAGTCCTTATGCAGAAATGGGGGTGGGGCTGTAATTGGTGGATGTCTGCTTACTGAAAGCACGAATGTGAAGAAAATAACCTGAAAGCATTTTATGGCCCAAAAAATAAGCACAGAATGGCCCGTTACGTGCAGGTACGAAGCCTGAACTCCTAACACACCAGTGTCTCGCCAGGGTTCACGCCGAATGTTACTCAATTACAACAACGTTTCTATGGTTCCTTTAAGATTTCTTAGTTGAAGAAGCATGGATGACATTTGGGCGGCGGTGGTTATCTGTTGACAGACGGGGAGCACGCTGCTACTGGCGGAGGATGATAACGCCATCCGAGAGTACCTGTGTATGAAGGCGTTCCTGGTGAGTGGTATAACTCTCCCGCCCCCTCCCTCCCCTCCCCCCATCGCAGTGTATGAAGGCGTTCCTGGTGAGTGCAATAACTTTCCCGCCCCCTCCCTCCCCTCCCCCCCCCCCCAATCATAGTATATGAAGGCCTTCTTGGTGACTGGACTAACTCTCCCCCACCCAAACCTGTGTATGATGGCATTCCTGGTGAGGGGTATAACTCTCCCGTCCCTGATGAGTGGTTCCCCCCCCCCCCCCTGAGCATGACGGCGTTCCTGGTGAGTTGACTAAACCCCCCCTTATCGTAGTGTATGAAGGCGTTCCTGGTGAGTGGACAAACTCCCCCACCCCTCCCACCCAAACCTGTGCCCTTGCATTGCTGGCGAGGGCAATAACTCCCCCCCCCCCCCCATATCGTAGTGTATGACGGCGTTGCTGGTGAGTGGAGTAACTCCACCCCCCTGACAATGAAGGGGTCCGTTGTGAGTAGAATAACCGCCTCCCCCGCCCCCCCCCCCCCGCCCCGCTGTGCATAAATGTACCTGTGGTTGAAGGCGTTCCAGTGAACAGATTTAAGGAATGTTTAACTGTGCATTGAGTGACTCGATACTCCTGAAACTTGTCACTGTATTTTGACAAGAAATCAATCATTGCGCACTTGACCTGTGGCCTATCTTTACCATTCGTCCGTTGAGTTACTTGGAAGCGTTTCACCATCGCTGTTTTTGTTTTTTGTCTCCCCGCGGGCAGGACGCACACGACAGCTTCAACGACTGGTTCCAGCACTACCACCACGCCAAGCCTGCGGCACCAGACAACCCGCCCGGAGCCAACTTCACGGAGCGCGTCGCCTTTGAGCACCGGCAGAAGCAGTACGAGGCGGAACTCGACAGGTGGCGCCACACGCTCGTGCTACAAACCAAGGTCAGCGCCAAACCCTGCACAATGTGCCCATAGCCACTGTAACGTCTGCCCATAGTCACTGTAATGTGTGCCCATAGCCACTGTAATGTGTGCCCATAGCCACTGTAACTTGTGCCCATAGCCACTGTAACGTGGCCCATAGTCACTGTAATGTGTGCCCATAGCCAATGCAATGTGTTCCCATAGCCAATGCAATATGTGCCCATAGTCACTGTAATGTGTGCCCATAGCCATGTAACGTGTGCCCATAGCCACTGTAACGTGTGCCCATAGCCACTGTAATGTGTGCCCATAGCCACTGTAACGTGTGCACATAGCCACTGTAACGTGTGCGCATAGCCACTGTAATGTGTGCCCATAGCCACTGTAACGTGTGCCCATAGCCACTGTAATGTGTGCCCATAGCCCCTGCAATGTGTGCCCATAGCCACTGTAACGTGTGCCCATAGCCCCTGTAATGTGTGCCCATAGCCCCTGTAATGTGTGCCCATAGCCACTGTAACGTGTGCCCATAGCCCCTGTAATGTGTGCCCATAGCCACTGTAATGTGTGCCCATAGCCCCTGCAATGTGTGCCCATAGCCACTGTAACGTGTGCCCATAGCCCCTGTAATGTCTGCCCATAGCCCCTGTAATGTGTGCCCATAGCCACTGTAACGTGTGCCCATAGCCCCTGTAATGTGTGCCCATAGCCACTGTAACGTGTGCCCATAGCCCCTGTAACGTGTGCCTATAGTCCCTGTAATGTGTGCCCATAGCCAATGTAACGTGTGGCATCTGATGCGCAGTCCATTTTTTTTTCAATATTGTCAAGAACAAGTCGATTATTAGAAATTGAGCCTCAGGCTGCTTGATTAACAGAGAAATAAAAAATTGCAAAGGTGCTTTACATCGTGTAGGATGTGTATTTTGTGAGGGAGTGGGGGGGGGGGGGGGCGAGGTAAGTCAGTAGGTGGGATAGAGTGCTCAGCACAGTTGCATCTGTTTTCAGATGACCAAAGAGAAAATGTACAACGTCCTGCTCTTCCTGAACGGCGGCTGGATGGTGGACCAAAGAGAGGTAATAAACACAATCATAATCGTGCTGTTTTACTTAGACAGTATACGCAATAAAGGACTCCCATCGCTTTTTATTAGACCAGCCGACTATGTCGGGCTGGTCTTATCTTATCAATAGAGGGGTATCCGTCGTCCGTATGTACGTATGTACGTATGTACGTGTGTATGTACGTGTGTAAACTTTTACTTAAAATGCTTCTTCTCCTTCAGTTTTGATCGGATTCCTCTCAAATTTTACACGAATGTTCTCTAGGTATACCTCCCTTTAAAAATTATTTTTTTTGGCGATCCGCCAAAAATTGGCTAAATGGGGGGCATTTCAAATTTTTCGGTTGCCAATTTTCAAAATGCTTCTTCTCCTTCAGTTTTGATCGGATTCCTCTCAAATTTTACACGAATATTCCCTAGGTAGACCTCTTTTGAAAAATTACTCATTTTGGCGATCCGCCAAAATTTGGCCAAATAGGGGACATTTTTTAATTTTTTGGTGTCAAATTTTCAAATTGCTTCTTCTCCCACAATTTTGATCGGATTCCTTTCCAATTTTGGATAGTTGTTCTCTAGCTAGACCTGTCTTGAAAAATTACTCTTTTTGGCGATCCGCCAAAAATTGGCCAAATGGGGGACATTTGTAATTTTGTGGTTGCCAATTTTCAAAATGCTTCTTCTCCCACAGTTTTGATCAGATTTTCTTCAAATTTTGCACAAATATTCCCTAGGTAGGCTTCTTTTCAAAAATTACTCATTTTGACGGTCCGCCAAAAATTGGCCAAATGGGGGACATTTTTTTATTTTTTGGTGTCAAATTTTCAAAGTGCTTCTTCTCGCACAATTTTGATCGGATTCCTTTCCAATTTTGGATAGTTGTTCTCTAGCTAGACCTGTCTTGAAAAATTACTCTTTTTGGCGATCCGCCAAAAATTGGCCAAATGGGGGACATTTGTAATTTTGTGGTTGCCAATTTTCAAAATGCTTCTTCTCCCACAATTTTGATCAGATTTTCTTCAAATTTTGCACAAATATTCCTAAGATAGGACTCTTTTCAAAAATTAATCTTTTTGGCGATCCGTCAAAAATTGGCCAAATGGGGGACATTTGTAATTTTGTGGTTGCCAATTTTCAAAATGCTTCTTCTCGCACAATTTTGATCAGATTTTCACCAAATTTTGCACGAATATTCCCTAGGTAGACCTCTTTTGAAAAATTACTATTTTGGCGATCCGCCAAAAATTGGCCAAATGGGGGACATTTTTTAAGTTTTTGTGTCAAATTTTCAAATCGCTTCTTCTCCCACAATTTGGATCGGATTCCTTTCCAATTTTTGATAGTTGTTCTCAAGGTAGACCTCTCTTGAAAAGTTACTTTTTTGGTGATCCGCCAAAAATTGGCCAAATGGGGGACATTTGTAATTTTGTGGTTGCCAATTTTCAAAATGCTTCTTCTCCTTCAGTTTTGATCAGATTCCTCTCAAATTATACACGAGTGTTCTCTAGCTAGGCCATTCTTTCAAAAATTATTTTTTTGGCGATCCGCCAAAAATTGGCTAAATGGGGGACATTTGAAATTTTTCGATTGCCAATATTCAAAATGCTTCTTCTCCCACAATTGTGATCAGATTTTCTTCAAATTTTGCACGAATATTCCCTAGGTAGGCCTCTTTTGAGAAATTACTCATTTTGGCGATCCGCCGAAAATTGGCCAAATGGGGGACATTTTTTAATTTTTTGGTGTAAAATTTTCAAATTGCTTCTTCTCCCACAATTTTGATCGGATTCCTTTCCAATTTTGGATAGTTGTTCTCAAGGTAGACCTCTCTTGAAAAGCTGGTTTGTTTGGCGATTCGCCAAAAATTGGCCAAATGGGGGACATTTGTAATTTTTTGGTTGCTAGTTTTCAAAATGCTTTTTCTCCTACAACTTTGATCAGATTTTCTTCAAATTTTGCACCCATATTCCCCAGTTAGACCTCTTTTGAAAAATTACTCGTTTTGGCGATTCGCCAAAAATTGGCTAAATGGGGCACATTTTTTTTATTTTTTGGTGTCAAATTTTCAAATTGCTTCTTCTCGCACAATTTTGATCGGATTCCTTTTCAATTTTTGATAGTTGTTCTCAAGGTAGATCTCTCTTGAAAAAGTACTCTTTTTGGCAATCCGCCAAGAATTGGCCAAATGGGGGACATTTGTAATTTTGTGGTTGCCAATTTTCAAAATGCTTCTTCTCCCACAATTTTGATCAGATTTGCACCAAATTTTGCACGAATATTCCCTAGGTAGACCTCTTTTGAAAAATTACAATTTTGGCGATCCGCCAAAAATTGGCCAAATGGGGGACATTTTTTAATTTTTTGGTGTCAAATTTTCAAATCGCTTCTTCTCCCACAATTTTGATCGGAATCCTCTCCAATTTTTGATGGTTGCTCTCAAGGTAGACCTCTCTTGAAAAGTTACTTTTTTGGCGATCCGCCAAAAATTGGCCAAATGGGGGACATTTGTAATTTTGTGGTTGCCAATTTTCAAAATGCTTCTTCTCCCACATTTTTGGTCAGATTTTCTTCAAATTTTGCACCCATATTCCATAGGTTGACCTCTTTTGAAAAATTACTCATTTTGGCGATCCGCCAAAAATTGGCCAAATGGGGGACATTTTTTTGTTATTTTTTGGTGTCGAATTTTCAAATTGCTTCTTCTCGTACAATTTTGATCGGATTCCTTTCCTATTTTGGATAGTTGTTCTCTAGCTAGACCTGTCTTGAAAAATTACTCTTTTTGGCGATCCGCCTAAAATTGGCCAAATGGGGGACATTTGTCATTTTGTGGTTGCCAATTTTCAAAATGCTTCTTATCCCACAATTTTGATCAGATTTTCTTCAAATTTTCCACGAATACTCCCTGGGTAGGCCTCTTTTGAAAAATTTATCGTTTTGGCGTTCCGAAAAAAATTGACCAAATGGGGGACATTTTTTAATTTTTTTTGTGTCTAATTTTCAAATTGCTTCTTCACCCACAATTTTGAGTATGGCCGCTCACTTTGATTTGGTACGCTGTGATGACAACTACACCGAGCAAGTGAGCGAATATTTTCTCCATTCAGTTACGGCTTTTTTTCGTAACCGCTGTCTGCCAATTTGATCATGATTTTGTCTGTGATTCTTGGATATATATTCTGTAGGTCACGGCTGGTCACCATGTCCCTGGACATGCTTGTTATTATTATTATTATTATTATTATTATTATTATTATTATTATTATTATTATTAAGGCGAGGTTTATTTTTTTAAGCACACATTATGTCGAACCCTTGACGTTCCGAACCTCGTATAGTTCTCACCATTTCTAGTAAGAAGACGCCAATTATAAATGCTATCGTGAGCACTGATAGCGAATTCCAGCAGC
Organism: Protula sp. h YS-2021; assembly: GCA_949752745.1. Taxonomy (NCBI): domain Eukaryota; kingdom Metazoa; phylum Annelida; class Polychaeta; order Sabellida; family Serpulidae; genus Protula; species Protula sp. h YS-2021. The sequence goes on along the minus strand of OX457029.1, from coordinate 9,695,859 downwards.
TGCACGTTGTCTTTCAGCCGGAGGGAGGCGCCGACGAGCAGCGCCAGCACCAGATGAAGCTGCTGCGCCAGCTGTGCCTGCCGCCGCTCTGCTTCCTGCTGCACAGCGTCCTGCACACAACTGCACAGTACCGCGACTGCCTGCAGCTGGCTGACGTCATCGCCTCGGAGCAGCACCGCCTGTACACGGTAAGGCCACAGCAGCACTTCCACCCCCCACCCCCCACCACCCGAACCGTACCGCGACTGGCTGACGTCATCGCCTCGGAGCAGCACCGCCTATACACGGTAAGGCCACAGCAGCACTTCCATAACCCGCCCCCCCCCCCGCCCCCGAACAGTAACGCGACTTCCTGCAGCTGAGTGACGTCATCGCCTCGGAGCAGCACCGCTTGTACACGGTAAGGCCACAGCAGCACTTCCATACCCCCCGCCCCCTCTCCCTACCCGAACAGTACCGCGACTGCCTGCAGCTGGCTGACGTCATCGCCTCGGAGCAGCACCGCCTGTACACGGTAAGGCCACAGCAGCACTTCCACCCGCCCACTCCCCCCCACCCAAACAGTACTTCGACTGCCTGCAGCTGGCTGACGTCATCGCCTCGGAGCAGCACCGCCTGTACACGGTGTGGCCACAGCAGCACTGCCACCCCCCCCCCCAACCCCCACCCCCACCCGAACAGTACCGCGACTGCCTGCAGCTATCTGACGTCATCGCCTCGGAACAGCACTGCCTGTACACGGTAAGGCCACAGCAGTACTTCCACCCCCACCCCCACTCCCCCCACCCGAACAGTACCGCGACTGCCTGCAGCTATCTGACGTCATCGCCTCGGAGCAGCACCAGTTGTACAGGGTAAGGCCACAGCAGCACTTCCATCCCTCCAGCCCCCCCCCCCCGAACAGTATCGCGACTGCCTGCAGCTGGCTGACGTCATCGCCTCGGAGCAGCATCGCCTGTACACGGTAAGGCCACAGCAGCACTTCCATCCCCCCCTCCCTACCCCAACAGTACCGCGACTGCCTGCAGCTGGCTGACGTCATCGCCTCGGAGCAGCACCGCCTGTACACGGTAAGGCCACAGCAGCACTCCCATCCCCCGCCCCCCCCCCACTCCCCCCACCTGAACAGTACCGCGACTGCCTGCAGCTGGCTGACGTCATCGCCTCGGAGCAGCACCGCCTGTACACGGTAAGGCAACAGCGCTACTTCCATCCCCCCGCCCCCTCCCCCACCCGAACAGTACCGCGGCTGGCTGACGTCATCGCCTCGGAGCAGCACCGCCTGTACACGGTAAGGCCACAGCAGCACTTCCATCCCTCCACCCCCCCCCCCCCCCGAACAGTATCGCGACTGCCTGCAGCTGGCTGACGTCATCGCCTCGGAGCAGCATCGCCTGTACACGGTAAGGCCCACAGCAGCACTTCCACCCCCCCCTCCCTACCCCAACAGTACCGCGACTGCCTGCAGCTGGCTGACGTCATCGCCTCGGAGCAGCACCGCCTGTACACGGTAAGGCCACAGCAGCACTTCCATCCCCCGCCCCCCCCCCCACTCCCCCCACCTGAACAGTACCGCGACTGCCTGCAGCTGACTGACGTCATCGCCTCGGAGCAGCACCGCCTGTACACGGTAAGGCAACAGCGCTACTTCCATCCCCCCGCCCCCTCCCCCACCCGGACAGTACCGCGGCTGGCTGACGTTATCGCCTCGGAGCAGCACCGCCTGTACACGGTAAGGCCACAGCAGCACTTCCATCCCTCCGCCCCCCCCCCCGCCCCCGAACAGTACCGCGACTGCCTGCAGCTGGCTGACGTCATCGCCTCGGAGCAGCACCGCCTGTACACGGTAAGGCAACAGCAGTACTTCCAACCCCCCCGCCCCCTCCCCCACCCGAACAGTACCGCGGCTGGCTGACGTCATCGCCTCGGAGCAGCACCGCCTGTACACGGTAAGGCAACAGCGCTACTTCCATCCCCCCGCCCCCTCCCCCACCCGGACAGTACCGCGGCTGGCTGACGTTATCGCCTCGGAGCAGCACCGCCTGTACACGGTAAGGCCACAGCAGCACTTCCATCCCTCCGCCCCCCCCCCCCCGCCCCCGAACAGTACCGCGACTGCCTGCAGCTGGCTGACGTCATCGCCTCGGAGCAGCACCGCCTGTACACGGTAAGGCAACAGCAGTACTTCCAACCCCCCCGCCCCCTCCCCCACCCGAACAGTGCCGCGGCTGGCTGACGTCATCGCCTCGGAGCAGCACCGCCTGTACACGGTAAGGCCACAGCAGTACTTCCATCCCTCCGCCCCGCCCCCCCCCCCCCCCCCGCCCCCGAACAGTACCGCGACTCCCTGCAGCTGGCTGACGTCATCGCCTCGGAGCACTGCCTGTTCACGGCAAGTGCTTCCGGGACGGTTTACCGCCCTCCACCCCGGGACTACTGCCCCTCCCCCCTCTCTCCCCCCCCCCCCCCCCCTTCCGCTGACAGTTGCTTCCTATTACGTATCCTGGAACTGTTATAACATTCCATAAATTAAATTTTCATTATTGTTTTTCTCTAAATTGCCAACATTTTCACTTTGCTTGAATTATTGATGAACTTAAATAAAGCAAGCACTTTTTGCACCAGCAGAGCTGTCCTGTTCAAATTAATGAACAGGAAAAACTGACTCGGCAACACGGTCGACCTTAATTAATTAAATAATAATAATAATAATAATAATAGAATCAAGATTGTTGACGAAATATTTTTAAAGCAGGCGGAAAGGTAAGTTGCAATGTATTACTTAAATTGCTGATGTAATGTTTTTGCTCGGGTTTTGCAGGTGTTCAGACGAGACGAGCGGCAGAAGCTGCTACAGAAACTTTGTGAATCTTCGGTCAAACTGCTCGACAGCAACCTGGATCCCCTCGGCTACCCACTCAGCTGATCTTCTCTCCTACACGTGCAACAGCCTAACATTTCATCCACAGGGGCGGCAGCCTGTCACCTGGCCTACACGTGGGACAGCTTGTCACCTGGCCTACACGTGGGACAGCTTATCACCTGACCTACACGTGGGACAGCTTATCTCGTGGCCTACACGTAGGACAGCTTATCTCCTGGCCTACACGTGGGGCAACTTGTCTCCTGGCCTACACATGGGACAGCTTATCTCCTGGCCTACACGTAGGACAGCTTATCTCCTGGCCTACACGTGGGGCAACTTGTCTCCTGGCCTACACGTGGGACAGATTATCACCTGCCCTACACGTGGGACAGCCTATCTCCTGGCCTACACGTGGGACAGCCTAATGTATCACTTGGCGGTCTGTCCTCGCAGTGGAAAAACAGATTCAACTTTATTCTAATATAAAGGGTTTTGTGAGGTTTTTTCGCCTGATTAGTATCTTATCGACAAGGAGTCTTTTTACATACTTGGTGAATTGCCAATTTTCCCAGCGATGTAGAAAATAAATAAGGCTTTCTTATATCAGAAAATCGGCTGATGTGTTTTTTTTTTTTGTTTTTTTTTTTTTGGGGGGGGGGGCGTTCTATATTGGCAGTTTGAACGGTTGGTTATCATGTCAGTTTACGAAGAGGCATTTTACAGGACGATGTATCTGAGGCCTACTATGAGTCTGACAGTATTTGCCAAGCGTTTTGATGTGACGTCATTCAGTCTTGTGACGTAAGCAGCAGTAAACCAGATTTGCATTTAGAGGAGGTTGCCGTGGTTGAAGTCGTAATTTTCTCTGTAACGTCATAATTTACAGAATCTGTTTACTGTTCAACTAACGGAAATGCATTGTCCAGGAAGGGGGATGGTTAGGGAGGGGAGAAGACGGGGCTTTTCGGGGGGGGGGGGGGCGTTGTATTTGTATGGAGGCCCAACAAACGACTATAAATTGGTGCATTTATTTGATAAATAAAAATCACAATTTCATTTTTTAATTCTTTTATTTTTTCACTAATTAAGACATCAGAGCTGTATGTTTATTTTCGACACCCAAAACAACTAAAATTGTATTCACCGACTTCTCACAACTGACAAGCATAATATTGACAATTGGCTTTTCTGAAAGTAACGCGTTGCTTGGTAATCCCGAAGACGCTTACGTCATTAAACGTCAGGTTCTTTAGTATCTCTGCGTAAAATTAAAGGCAAATCGGAAAAAAATGACTGACACGCCAGTGTGATTTGAATAAATCGGTACCGAGTCGCACCAAAAGACATGAGAATTAGCGATGAGATTATCAATATCAAATTGCTGCGATTTTTTATTCGCATTGGTTGACTCCCTTCTGTTTTACGCTGCGAAATACGCCACGTTTTCCCATAACCATGTGATACCGAGAAATATATAAATATTAAGGGAAAATTTTATCAAATCCCTAAAGCTACCCAAAGTACTTAAGCATTTTCAGTATTAGAGTATAGCACAACACGGTTCCTGATCTATATTTTACACTGACAGCAGTGATCTCACTCGAGAAAAAATCTGGTCTCAAACTCTTAGTTCTCACAGAAAAGGACTCGGCCAGACAGTATCCTGTTGTTTTATTTTGTTATTCGGGGCGTCTGAGCACTGCTTGGTTTCACTTGGAAGTTGCGTCTTAAGAAGGCGTACAAGAACTGTGCATCTCAGTCCACGCTTAGTAGTTGCAAGCAATATTGATAGATAAAAATGCTTTCCTAACCTTGAATACCACCCCAAGTGCCCAAATATTGATTTAATTATAAACTGTCAATTAACTGAGTGTGTGTATCAAAGTAATTTCACCACATTTATGAAGTGTACTATCAATATTTCAGGTAAACTTAGTATTTTCCCAATTTTCCATTTCTGCCACTTTTTTTTCATTTTACCGGGTTTTTTTTTTTTTAGTTTGTTCTGCTGTCCTGTAAAAAATTGGGTTTTTTTTCGGAAAAATGCCAACCCTGCTCTTCGCTGCTGCGGGTGACTCGTGGCCATGAAATTGAAAAAAAAAAAAAAACGAATACGAGCATTCATTCAGTTCTTTGGTTTGTGGAAATTTTAGCATCTTAATTAGCTGCCTCTTCAAAGTTTGCATGACAAGCATTGCCTATTTAAAAGCTTGTAACCACCTTATACAACATAAAGACTCCCTGAATCCCACACCCATGTATCGCAATCACAAATTATTTTCTAATATAATGCCGCTTGCCCACAAAAATTCACATATCAAATTTTGAATGATGGGTTTTAATATTAGAAGTGGTAACACAAATTAAAAGGAAATCGGACTCTACGAAATTGGAATATCACAAAACGCTACTTGTGAACTTTGACCACATCGCTTTTAGAAGTGACCACAGAGCAAACTGAACACATAATATCACGTGACTGCTTAAGCAGACAGTCCCTGCAGACGACATGGTCACACGTGAGCCGGTACAAAGCCGCTATGGAGTCACCCCCACAAACGACACAACCCTGGTCGCTCTGTGAGGGGTTCGGTTCTTTCCGGGCACGGTTCGGTTCGGCGCTTCCTGAGTTCGTCGCGGAGACGACTCTGCTGTAGCTAGGCAGTCGGCCTAACACGGACGACAGGGCACTGTTCAGACTGCGTGTCAAGCGCTCGCTTCTCTCCGCCCGATCGCCGAGCCCCTCGCCGTGCTTTGTCAGGGCACTGCAGCCGTTGCCAACACCAGTCTCTACAGGACTGACGTCACATAAACTCCCTCGACTAACTGTACACTGATGGAAATTCGACATGTCCATTTTCTGTCTCTTATTTGATTCGCTGTTTCTTGAAAGCTCATGGGCCAAATGTTTATCCAACGGACTCGCAATACGTGGCGGATTTTCATTGGCTGTCGCAAGTCTCAATGAAGATGGTGCAATGTAACCGCGCTTTAGTTCCGTGTGCGATGATTTGGTTTCACTCTTACAATTTTCTTGGACTAAATGTGAGGTAGTTATTTTCGCAGGGCCTTGATTATCTGATCTACCAAGCGTCCTTCTACTGACCTCGAGCTCTGGATTACGCAGCAGAAACTCGTCGATTCTCACCTTGAGGGCGACATTGAGCACTGGTTTGTGAGTGTTTGAGAACGGCTTGAATGTGAAGGGATCACTGGGTGCCCTCCCCCACCTCGCCTGCTCCTCGCTGTGACGATCCAGACTCGATTGATCCACCGAGTGGCCAGAGGGCAGCAGCATCGGCATCGCCATGACGTCATGAGTGAGGGCGTCTAGGAAATCCGGCGGGATGGGTGTGGCGCTAGCAGACGACTCAAAAAGCCTGGATACATTTGTCGGGTCACGTGACGCTACACACACGTCCGGAGCCCACGTCACTGCTTGTGTTTCATTCGCTTGAATTGTGAGATTGTGAGAAGCGATTAAATCACGAATAACAGTGCCGGGAACCCACTTCGACGGATAACCCCATATTTCAACAGATTTCACGGCACACACTGAGCCCCTAGCAACACTACGGATACGTATTGTGACGTCACTAACGTCACATAATAAATCGTCGCGGCGATTGGTCAATTCAAATACGGCCAATGAGTTCCCGTCGTGATTTGTATTCTCAATGTGCGATGGTGCGCGCAAATGACAGATTCCGCGTTTGGGCGCGAAAAAGCGCGCAAAGCGGTTATTGACGAAGCAGAACAGATGTTTATCTGCTGTTCCTTTGCCAATAACTGGAAATATCCGACCATCAAACTCCGTTCCTTTTGGTTTTCCATTTGTCTTTTCAGAATAACTAAATATTTCAAAGCCTGTAGAATACTGCGCGCCGACTTTTGTGTCCAGAAGAATTTTATGCAAATTTATCCTGCAAGGAAATATCAGTTTTATATCCACTGGTGGTTTGATAAAAGATTCTGCTAAGAAGCCATTCTTTCCAAACAAACGGGCCTGTTTTAACAGATTTGATACCTCATATCCGTCCACGGCGGGAGTTTTGCACTGTATATCCGGTTGGAAACACGTTCCCATCAAGTTAAAGGAGGTCATTTCATTGTCCTTTCACAACTCACAGGCGATAGGTCTTCACATTCTGTCTGAAAATAAAATGATTATTTGCTCAGGGCCCTTAGTATACAAGAAAGATTGAGAGTTAAGGAGTAGCCCCCAGGGACATGCCTCAAACCGTGATTATGCCTCATCTTCACGTCTTACCCCCATGCCCTGCCTCACCCCCCCCCCACCACCACTACCCGCCTCACCCATGACCATGCCTCCCCCCCCCCCCCCGCCTCTCCCCATGTCTATACCTCACATACCACCCAATGACCATGCCTCACTCCCCCCCCCCCCCCGCCTCTCCCCTTGTCTATACTTCACACCACCCAAAGGCCATGCCTCACTCCCCACCCCCTCCTTGCCTCAACAGCCCATGACCATACCTCATATCCTCTATGCCTCACCCCACTTCTGACCACATCACTGGTCTTGCGTCTCATCCAGATGTCTTCAAAAATAATTTTAGCATTTCACTCTGATTGCTGTTAAAATAATAATTACGTCACACACGCACTTTATCCTTATTATGTTGGTTTGACAGACAGGCAATTTTCAGCACCGTACTGCGCCACCTTTTCACTTTCCGTATTTTTGCTACACGGCCGGGAAATGAAAAACGGGGGCAAATTTAGTGCTGACATCACGACTTGCTGGAAGCAGAACCGGTAGACGCGAACAAAGGAATCAATCTGTGTATTTTCTACTTTAATCTTTACTCCTTTCTCCCAATTAAATTTCCCCAAAGTAAGGCGTATAAAGGAGTCGTATTCTGGTATGTCCCTAGTTATAAGGATGTCTTTAACATAAACATGATGACAGAATTTCAAACTCAGCAAAATACGGACAATAAAACGAAGGACAGAGGAGAAAGTGACTCCTGGTCATGTACGTTAGAGGCAAATAGCTGTCCACGGGAAACGTCAATCGAAGAGTGCAATCATTAAAGTAAACATCATCAAGTCAGATCATGATTCTTCAGATATCTAAATACAACACTTTTTTTGTAAAATCGAATGATTCAAACAACATAAAATGCTCAAAATAGTTCATTCGGTAGGGGAGAAAAAGCAACTTTTGCATAAAATCCGGGCGATAGTTAAACTAGAGTAGTGTGAATAGCCCACATATTCCCCACAGCTCCCCCCCCCCCCCCCCCCCATCAGTTAAACACGGTCATCAATAGTCAATCAAGAGCTGAAATTTTCCAAGTCCAGTTGTTGCATTTTCCTTGGACGAACCTGGCCCATTTGCAATACCGATCTGTGTTTGTTCCCATAGAAGCTACATACCAAGTTTCATTAAAAACCCTGCAGTTGTTCCTGAGATATCGTCTTAAACTCATTCCGATGCTGCATAATTTCCAGGAGTTTGTAAATTTCAAAGTGCATTTGGTTCATTTTCCTTGGCCCAACCTAACTCATTTACAATACCGATCCTTGTTAGTGCCCATAGAAGCTACATACCAAGTTTATTAAAATCCTTGCAATTGTTCTTGGGATATCGTGCTAACGAAAGTCAATCAAGAGCTGAAATTTTCTAAGTCCAGCTGGTCCATTTTCCTTGGACGAACCTGGCCCATTTACAAGACCGATCTGTGTTTGTTCCCCATACAAGCTGCATACCAAGTTTCATTAAAATCCTTGCAGCAGTTTTTAAGTTATCGTGTTAACAAGCTCACACAACAGTCAATCAAGAGCTGAAATTTTCCATGTCTAGCTGGTCCATTTTCCTTAGACGAACCTGGCCCATTTACAACACCGATCTGTGTTTGTTCCCATAGAAGCTGCATACCAAGTTTCATTAAAAGCCTTACAGCAGTTTTTAGTTTTCGTGTTAACAAGCTGTTGGTGACAGACCGACCGACAGACCGACACATGGTCGATCGCATATATTCCACACAAGTTCTTCCTGTGCGGAATAAAAAACGAAAAGTCTTGCTGTTGTTTTTTTTTCTTGGAGGGGGTAGGGGGGGCCGGGGTCTCTGAATAATAGGTGACCCAGCACATATCTCCTCCCACCCCCCCCCCCCCTCCCAGGAGGGAGCTGTGCGACAAGGAGCATAACCTTAACAACTGCAGTGTAGCAGTACCAGTACTCGCAGCGCGCGTCATACGTGACACCTGTCAATCAAATACTGAATTGCCAACGCCACTTGCGCAGTCATGACGTTTCAGTAAGTGCGACAGTTATTATTAATTTAACACCACTTTAAAAGCTTTATTGTTTATGTTATATTTGAAGACCGAGAAACATATATCGTCCCAGTGCCTGTTTATTCCTAATTAGTTCGTTCTGAAATACAGAAATTCTACGAAATAGGTTAAAGCCACTGGCTTAACGTTGAAACTTGCCAAAAAGTTGGGTAAAAATTTTTACTAAAAAAAATACCTATACAATGTGAATTTTTCGAAATATGGGCCGAGGGATAATTATGTTAAAGATATGGAGGTATCATCTTTGTTACCAAAAATAATAAGAACCAATTACAATAACAAACGTCCCACGCATGGCGAAGCAAGTGTTATGATGTGTGTCAGCACAGACAGACGGGCGGACAAGCGCGAATATACACAGTATCAAGCAAAATCCAAGACTGAGTGCCGCACTTTATAGTACAGTAAAACCTCCTTTAATGAACACCTCCGCTTAGCGAACAACCTCTAATTAGTGAAGGCTATTTTCCTTGGAATTTCTAATTTTCAGTTAGTGAACACCTCTGCAAAATGCTGGTCCAAAAGGTGTTCATTTCAAAGAGGAATTAGTGTACTGGGCTTATAAGTTGCCGAAGCCCTTCGAGTTGCTTTCCCATCAAAAATACAGAAAGAAAAAAAAGACGGTATTCCGTACTTTGTCCATGGTCCAATAGTTTATTTTGCACACTGATCAAAGTACCAATAACATTACCAATTTTCATTTATCGTTTTTACAAGGCAAGATTTTCAACACACAGATTAAATAATTAATTCAGTTGTAGTTAAAACCGCAGCAGCATTGACAACACGAGTGTAAAGGGAGAGTGCGAACAGTACGCAAGGTCTCCGGAGAGATCACTCAAAACGCTGGTGTCGGTTTTATTTCATAATTAGTCTATAATAGCAATCTGTTGTATATTCAGATGTTTTTCGCACTCTTTTATTATTATCAAACAAATCCTATTCACTGTGAAAACTTCTGTGTGTAAACTACAATAAACTTATTTTAATATTTTGACCAAAATATTTGAAAACTGATAGTTCTTGATCCGACTTTTTTCAAATGTAGATGACGTGGAAATCACATACAAAAAGAAGATGCTTATTTTCATATAGCTTCAAAGTGTTATCCAAAAAAAAAATGAAAATTTCTTGGAGTACAATGTCAGCCTAAGAAAGCATCAAAATAAATTCAGTGCAATATCAAAACTATCTGGTGTGAATATTGGGAATTGTTTTTTAAGAAAAAGGCACAGTGAGAGGTATTTCCTTTTTTTCCTTGTTGTTGAGGGGGCGGGGTGAGGAGCGGGAGTGAGGTGGGTTTTCTTACATGTTACAGGAGAGCAGGGAGGCACATCAACCAAACTCTTTTTATTTATATATCCATATATGTTATAGTCCTATTCCTTCATGACAACAATATTTATGTACGACACCACATAACTCTTGACAGAAAGGAGAAAGGAAATCCCCTTCATATGATTTTAGCCAGGATTTTATGATAAAAAGTGTTATAATAGCTTCAAAGCATTTCCTGTCGTATCTGTATTACATTCAGACGCTAGAGCAAGGCTACCGCTATCACAGCAGCAGGATTTCCCGACTAAAAGTCTTTACAATTTGTTATCAAATGTCATAGTTTTCTTTTAAATAGTCCAGTACAGCGGTTGTGCTACTGAGACTGTTAAAAACCCGTTTCTCCGCCCGTGAGCTGATTGCATCTAACATGTACATTAAGTGATGGTGAAACGTCTGAAATGACGTCCCTAGCGACAGCGCCACGTCAACCCAGTCCATGACGCACTGTTGTGGTGTGTGCGAGTAGCCTGCGTACATGGCGGGGTTCGCGAGGATACCCCTGGCGCTCATCACCCCTGCTGCCCCGGTCTCCGCACACACGCGGTCCACATCCGCCAGCGTTCTCACATCACCATTAGCGACGACGGGGATGGTCACGTGCTCGCTGATGATCCGGATGGCGTCCAGATCCACGGGCTGGCTCCGCTGTGTGACCGTCCGTCCGTGCACCGTCAGCCACGCAATCCCGATGTGCTCCAGCTTCCTCGCCAGATCGACGCTCTCGCGGAGATCGCTATGAACACGGATCTTCACCGACACACTCAAGCCCCTCTCCCCGACACGACTCTTCGTCTGCTGTACAATGTCTGACAGTAACTCCGGCTTCCGAATAAGACTAGCGCCTATGCCTTCCTGTAGCGCCCATCTCTGGGGACAGCCACAATTCAAGTCGACGCCGTCGCAGTATGGAGCGATGAGCTCCATGGCGTCAACCAAGTCCTGCGGTTGCTTAGCAGCGAACTGAGCCACGAGCGGCCTGTCGTTTGAGTTTGTGCTGAACTCACTGTCCCGTGCCTTGGCTGACTGCACGAACGAGTCCGCCATGATCATAGGTGTGAAGGCCAGATCACAGCCGTACTTTCTCACCAGGGTACGGAAGGCAAGCTTTGAGTAGCGAACCATCGGCGCGCACATGCGCACCGGGCGACCGGAAGTGAACAGATCCAGCGGTGTGACAGACCCTTCCCTTCCTGCTGATTCGACTTCACACGCCATTTCCAAATGCCGGGTTCAGGAAACTGTAATAATGCAAACATTATTCCAGAAAAAAGGCTTCGACGAGAAATCAATATGTTCAGATTCATCTTCATAACACTGTCGTTTTAATATCAGAAGTAATTCAATTTTGTTTCGGATAACGTTAAAATCTTTGATAAAAATGTAAAATCATTTTACCAAGTCGACTTTCAAACTGATTTGCGTCTGTGTACCTTGGTGAGAAAATATTTATGGATGTGCCAATACAGAAAACTGAGCTAGACTACTGGCGTTGTTCTGGTTACAAGCTCAGAAATCTTAGGCCCTGAGGACGCCAGTGACAGCCATCTTAGTCACGTGAACAAAGAACCTGGTGACATCGAAATTTAGGTTCCGGCATACCAACATATCGACCACCGACTACAAGTCACCACACTCATCCACAGATACATTGCACATAAACATTAAGAGTCTGGACACTTTTATCGGAATGTAGATTCCGGACACTTTATCATGTAGATTCCGGACACTTTATCGTGTAGATTCCGGACACTTTATCATGTAGATTCCGGACACTTCACCGTACAGTTTCTCACTATTCCTCCCATTGGTTGGAGGCGGGGGTTAAGACAATTGTACAAAACTTTTATTGCTAAGTAGCTCGTTAGATTTTAAAGATGTCAATATATACAAGGGTCGTCCTCGGGCTCGTAAAAATCGACGGAAAATTTTGAGCCGGGAAAGCGTGATATTTTCGGCGTGAAGCACCGAAAAATTGCGAGCGAAGCAAGCAATGTTCCACAATGGGGTTCGCCCCCCCTTCCCCCGAAGCTCTACACTTTTAAACACTCAAGAGATGTTATTTGAGCGATTTTAAGCACATCATTTCGAGATTTATCAGCTCCATAAAACGTCATTAAATTGTCTATGGGATCTTACAATGTCCAGGGTTCGCGCTGGGTTCTCAGCAAAGTGAGTCAAAAAAGGAAAGTTTGACTCAGTTTGGTCTAGAAAGACTCGGTGAGTTCCGAAAAAGTGAGTCATTTCGTAAAAAATGCCCAAAAAGTGGACAAAAACCCCGCCAAGGCGAACCCTGAATGTGTATACTTTAGCTGCATGAAATTTCAAATTGTTATGATTAGCCGTCAGGTAAGAATAAACGAAAAACAATATAGGTGGGGCGGAAAGACGGACGGACTGACCAGCAAGTCAAATAAAGTATGCCTTTGCACTGTGATAAATGCGTGGCACAACAAAACGAAACGATACAATTGCATATATACATAGAACAATGTACTATTCAAAAATAAGAAGTAAATAACAAACCATTTTTTGCTTGGCTATTCCGGACTGGATAACCGATAATTCGAAAGTCAAGTAAATCCACAATGCTTCATATTTCTTATTTCTATGGGTGACAGCAAGTTAAACATTGTAAATTCTTATCTTTTGGCGAACGAAGATAAAAAAATATTTGGGAATCCCGAACAGTATACCACAAAATATCTGGTTTCTTATTTGATTCAGAATTCTTATTTCAAATAATACGGTGTTACACATACATATTATGTATAATACATGTCCATATAATATATTGTGACAATCACAGCTAAAGCATAGCAAGGACCGCAGTGTGTTAATTCGCGAGCGCCAAAGGTGCGAACGCGAAAAATTTACACCTGACAACTGCAAATCTCCACAACAGAATCTGCATGTACCGATTATGTAATGTTATTAGACATTTAGCGATTTCCCGACACACCGACACATAGTCCTAGATGACTCTTGCGGTCTTCCTATGACAGTAAGAGTCATAGTTCCTACAACAGGAAATGTCATTGATGTCAATTTTCAAATCTCGGCGCACGACTGGGGCCAACTGCGTTATTTTAGAAAGGGTGCATCACACAAATGGCCCAGTTATACATTATGGCCCACAAGTTTTATGGTCAGATAACAATTTTTACTGAGAAAAATATGTGTTTTCTTGAAATCAGGATATGGAATCCCTCATTATCGCCCACAACAACGGTGATTCCCCAGTTGCAAAACCACGCTTTACTCTAGTTTGGGAGTTTCGCTGAGGTCGAAAATAATGCGCCAGGGTACTTCTCAGTGTGCCTTTTAAGACAAGTAAGTATTTGTGAAACACAAGCAGGCCCCAACCGCCCCCCAAATTCATAGGGGTATAAAGCGATGACGGACAGACGGACGGACACCCCAAACCTATACTCGTAGGCCCCAATCCGAAGGGTTGGGGCCTAAAAAAGCGAGCCAGTCCGAGCCTCGGTGTCCTTGAACCTGCGCCGAAGGATCCAGAGCCTCGAAATTTGATATCAGTGGCCATTTCTATTGCAGGAACTGTGACCCTTTCTGTCCTAGGGAGATAGAAAGGGTCCGCTGGGACTGGGACTAACCGAAACGGTACCCGTCTGCCATGGCGTTAGTCCCAGTGGACCCTTTCTGTCTTCCTAGGTCAGAAAGGGTCACAGTTCCTGTAATAGAAATCACCACTGATCTCAATTTTCGCGGCTCTAGATCTTTCGGCGCATGTTCCAGGACACCGAGGTTCGGAGTGGCATGCCTTTTCTTAAAAAGCACACTGAGAAGTATCCTGGCGCACTATTTTTGACCTCGTCCAAACTACTAAAGTGGAGTAAAGAGTGGTTTTATAACTGCAGATTCATTGTTGTTGTGGGCGATAATGGGAGATTCTTAATTCTGATCTGAAGAAAACATCTATTTTTCTCATTACAAAATTGTTATTTGACCATAAAAATTGTGCGCCATAATTTATAATTGGGTTATTTATGTGATGCACCCTTTCTAAAATAACGCCATTAGCCCCAGTCGTGCGCCGAGATTGAAAAATTGAGATCAATGACAAGTTATATTATAGGAACTATGACTCTTGCTGGGAAGCAAGAGTCATCTAGGATAGCTCCGAGTAGCTCTGACTTGTATAACATCGTATATCTCTCTGTCAGAGCTACGAAGCCTTCCATTGTCCCACTAATAGGAGTCAACTTCATGTGTTCTGAGGCACGAATCCTGCATACCAGTCCCAATAATTCAAACATTTACTGAAAGTTCATGCATAAAATGCCCTTTTTGCAAAACAGGCACAATTTTTAGTGAGCTGTATATTTTTTATTTGTTCATAAAAGTGCAGAAAAATTAGCTTCCGCACCCACGTGTCAAATGTTTGTTTACATTCTGGCCTTTAAATGTCACATGACCAAACTCAGATGACCAAAAATTTAAATAAAGGGGTCATAGTTTATTTGTAAAATATATACTAAAATACTTGATAAATGCAAAGTTAGGTATAAATTTATTTTGTATACCCATAATATTTGACGTTTTATTTTTTACATTCTTTAAAAATATGAATTCAAAAGTTTTTTGGTGGATAATTGCAAAAATTATTGTTTCTCTTTCACGTAATAAAGTATGCTCCCTGTATACAAACAAATGTCAGTTATTGCGGGAGAATTGTAGTTATTTCCGTGTTATTTTCTTTTAAAGAAAGCGTAACACAGAAGTTGTATATCATTACCGTTGTACTTTGAGGGCCTTTAGTAAATGCCAATAAAAACTTATGGGTCGTTGATTCACGCATAAAGCAGCCACAGGGGTGCCTCAGAGCGAGCGCAGTTGACTTGCTTATCGTTATATAGCGAGGCTTTGAAGCGGTGCCCGGAAACTTTGTAGAGTACCGCTTCTTGGAGCTACATCTAGGACTACCATGGCGTGTAAAGTAGCATGTAAATCCGTATATACGGACTACACAGTCAGCACACATTGTGTTCCTTTCGTTGCATCTATGTAAAAAAACAAAGTGAAATGAAAACTCCCTTCGCAGAGGTAATAACCGCGATTTGGTCAAGAATTTGTTTACCAAGCAAAAGAAGCACGGAATGGCTTGTATTATCGCTCGCTATGGGTTTCCCCAATTTTTTGTTCCTATTTGAGGACAAAAAATTTTGAAGTGACCATGTATCTTATCCGAAAGAAAATATTTTCCTCATAGTCAGAATATATGTTAAGGAACAACGTGTCTAAGTTTTTATTTTGAGCAAAATTAGCGAAGCTCTCTTCGAAAGCAATTTTACAAATTGGATATTGTTACATGCAAGAAGTTTGTTAATAAAAGGGACTTGAGAGAGTGTAATGTAAATAAATTCATAGAAGAACTGAATAAAATAGATTGGTCCGAAATTATATCTCAAGAGGATGTTAATATTGCGTATGGTTACTTTATTGATAGGACTATTAGATTTTACGATCAACATTGTCCAATAAAAAATGTAAAGGTAAAGACTTCGAATGTCAAAAAACGTTGGTTGTCCAGTGGCTTACTGAATGCTATAAAGAAAAGACATTGTCTCTTTTGGTTATCTGTGAAACTGAAAAGTACTAAATCAATCAACAGATATAAAAATTATAGAAATAAACTAACGTCGGTACTGAGGTCAGTCGAAAAAGAATATTACAGTGTATTATTACAAAAGCACAAAAAGGATATTTAAAAAAACATGGCAAATTATAAATAAATGTATAAAGAGGTCTCATTCAGTATCTGAGTTTCCAGAGTATTTTTGCAACAATGGTAAAACGATAAGTGATTGTACAGAAATCGCTAATGGTTTTAATCAATTCTTTACAAATGTCGGACCAAATCTTGCAAATAAAATTCAGAAATGTGAAGATAAAGGTTACTGTGATTTTATTAAATATAGTTCTAATAACTCTATGTTCTTAGAGCCTACATGTCCTGAGGAGGTATTAAAAATTATAGGATTGTATGATAATAAAACATCAGTGGATACTATGGGTTAAACATGTCAATTGTTAAACAAATAAGCCATATAATTGCTGAACCCTTCGCTGAAATTTGTAACGAATCTTTTAGTAATGGTGTGTTCCCTGATAGAATGAAAACTGGTAAAATTATTCCTTTATTTAAATCAGGTAATGAACAAATTTATACCAATTATAGACCAGTCTCACTGTTACCACAATTTTCAAAAATTCTTGAAAAATTATACAATATAAGGTTAACCAAATTCGTGTCAAAAAATAATATTCTATATAAAGGTCAATATGGCTTCCGAAAAGACCCCTCTACCAACCTTGCTTTATTAGATTTTATTGAAAGTTTGTCAAGTGCGATCGATAATAAAAGTATAACTGTAGGTGTATTTATAGATTTACGCAAGGCGTTTGACACCATTGATCACGAAATTCTTTCAAATAAACTTAACATCTATGGAATAAGAGGTACAGCTCTCTCATGGATTCATAGTTATTTAAGTAATAGATTGCAATATGTTGAAGTTGAAGATAATGTTTCAGATTTATTGACAGTGTTATGTGGTGTTCCCCAAGGCTCTGCCCTGGGTCCCACTTTATTTTTGTTATATATTAATGATTTACATAACGTTTCGTCTATTTTGAATTACATATTGTTTGCGGACGATACTAACATCTTCTAATCTGGTCATGAAATATGTGAAATTTGTAACACTTTAATAGAGAATTAGTGAAATTAGATATATGGTTTCGAGTCAATAAACTTTCTTTGAATGTATCTAAAACTAATTTCATCGTATTTTCAAATATTGAATGCAATGATTGTGATATTAATATTAATGGTACTTCTCTCGAAAGGGTGTACCCCACCGAATTCCTAGGTGTCTTTATTGATTCTAAGCTGTCTTGGGAAACTCAGATTAAACATGTACAAAATAAAGTCGCTAAAAGTGTTGCAGTAATGTATAAAGTGAAACATGTTCTAGATAAAAGGGCCTTACAAACATTATATTGCTCTTTAATTCTCCCTTATTTGAATTATTGTTGTGAAATTTGGGGTAATAATTACCAAGCAAGAACTAAAAATCTTATGATTTTACAAAAGAAAGCTATTAGAATGATAGAAGGTGTACACTTTAGGTTCCATACCAGTGTCTTATTTAGTCGACTTAGATTATTAAAGTTCCATGATATTGTGAAACTTAATACATGTCTCATAATTTTCAAAGCGATGTTCAACCTATTACCCCCTAGAATTAATGATTTGTTCGACTTGAATATGGGATGTACACGTCCGGCAGGAAAATTTCAGGTTAAATATCGACGTACAAAAAGAGGTCATTTTGTATAAGTCTCATTGGACCCGGTCTTTGGAATAATTTGGACGATAGCTTATATCATTGTAAAACCCTCTGTGGTTTTAAAAGGCGTTTTAAGAATGTTGTTATAGAGTCATACTAGTTTAAATATTATTTATTTCGTGCTTGAAAGTAGCTATTAGTAGATATTGTCACTCATATAAATACATTATATTTTGTCAAGATGTGTACACTGTGTAATGGAGTTGCTTTCCTATTATGGTGTTTTCTTAACTGTAGATAAATATACAAAAATAAAATATATACATGGAAATATAGAAATTCTCGCCGAAGTGGTTACTCAGTTTGAAAGTAAATTTGCGAACGGGTGGACCGCTTAATAAGTGTAAACTTTCTTGTTCCACCATTTCTTTTAACACAATTAAAGCCTTTTCGAATACCATATTTCGCTTATATATGTATATGTTAATTAAAATGGAAATAAATAAAAAGAATTTTCACACAAAAAAGCAAAACAAATAAAATATGAAGCACGCGAAAATCCCGTTTGATCTTGACTGGTTCCATACTTTTACTTCATATATCTCTCCGCCAAAGCCATGAAGCTTTCCATTGTCCAGCACATAAGGCTTTTGCTTGTTTGGTGTTTAACGTTCTAGGATGGGTATATTAGGACGCATTTGCTAAAGAAACAATTGGGGAAAAAAGAAGAATGAGGAAACAGTAAAAGATGAGTTAGAAGGAAAGAAATTCCGATTAGTCACTTCTTACGCCATTCACGGAGCAGAACGTAGTGGGTGTATTCTTAAGATTCCCTCCACCCAACAGGGGGAGCTAATAAATAGTAAATCTTCCGGTCCCAATTATACAAACAAAACGGACGCAACTTTTAATAAACAGCGCAACTTTTATTCCCTAGTCAAAATGGAGAAAAATTCGCTTCCACATTCAGCTGACAAATGTCTCAGTACGTGCTGGCTTTAAATGTCATATGACTAAACTCAAATGAGCAAAAATTCAAATAAAGGGGTTAAACATGTATTAAAACTAAAGCAGTGTGCATAGCCCACATATTGCCCACAGGACCTCCATCAGTTAAACACGGCAATAAATAGTCAATCAAGAGCTGAAATTTTCTAAGTCCATCTGGTCCATTTTCCTTGGACGAACCTGACCGACCGGTCGATTGCATATATATTCCCCACCTGTGGGGAAAATAACTGACAGATGAAGGGTTAGGCACGAATTTATTGTGTACATCCGTAAAATTTCACCGAAAAATTATCTCATGCTTTTTGAGACATCCATTCAGAAGTTTTGGATGTACAATTACAACATTTCTTTTCACTATTTATGCAATAAAACACGCTTCCTGTATGTGAACAAATGTCAGTGATTGCGGGAGATTTATGATGTTTCCATATTCTTCCTTGAAAATAGTAAGCGTGATACAGAAGTTGTATATAATTGCCTGTTTACCTTTAGGATTTTCGTCTAACACTAACAAGTTATCAGTGAACCTGATGAATGTCCCCCGCCACGAACTATCTTGTTGGAGAGGAAAAATAATGCAACGTCGCACAACTTCAATATATATATTTTCACTGTACCGACAATCAAAAGCCAAAGTTGAATAGCGGCTGAGATTTCGCGCGCACAAAGTTGTACTGTAGGCAAAAGAAATACTAAAACACTGCCTATTTTCAACAAGTCGCCATTTCGTCATTTTTCGGTCTAATCGAAAAACAGTGCAACATCGTACAATTTCATTATATGCATTTTCACTGTAGCAACAATCAAAAGCCAGGGTTGAATAGCGGCTGAGATATTGCGTGCACAAATTTGTGCTTCCAAGTGTCAGACAGACGGACAGACCCAAATTCTATAGTTCCCCGCTCCGAGCTAAGCGGCGGCGGGGGACTAATAAAGACTGGAGGATCGTTTTATTTTGCAAAATATCCCGACAGGCTTGCCTGAAAGCGAGCGCGGTTGATTTGTATGATCGTTTCATAGCGAGGAATTGAAGCGCTACGCCTGAACCTTCGTAGCGAGCTCCTCTTTCTTGAAGCTGGATCTTGACACATGCCGATGTTATAAAATATCTGATTTCTCATGAGATCTATCTATTATGTATAAACATAGAGCGGATGGATATTTTAACAAGAATGTCCAGGGGACACTGTGATCAATCGAGATCTATTAAATCACGGCTCAATAAATGGTTGTTATATTGTTGTAGTAAATTCGTACAAATTTATAAAGGTCATAATTGGAGAAGAAACATTTTGAAAATTGGTTACTAAATATTTTTTAAATACCCTTCATTTAGGCAATTTTTTGGCGTATCGCCAGAAAATTAACTTTTCAAAAGAGGACCGCCTAATGAACATTTATGAATAATTGAAGACAAGACGATCCCCCCCCCCCAACCAACCCCCGTTCCAATTTTTGTTGATCGCCATTAAAGTAACTTTTCAAGAGATGGCAGGTTAGTGAACATTGATGCAAAATTTGAAAGCAGTCGGATCAAAAACATTTGGAAAATTGCTTACGAAAAAATTCCAAAATCCACTTAGACAATTTTTGGTGGATCGTCAAAAAATCACTTTTCAAAAGCGGACTGCCGAGCGGGGTTGTATTTTTGACTGTCCAAAACTATTTTTGACATGACTTATTAACCGTCCAAAACTAGTTAAACTGTTTAAAACTTTCAAATGTTGTCAAAAAACTACCACTGGTTAGTGATTACATTTATTACTGCACATATTTACAATCATCACTGTGTACAAAATGACATGACAAGTAGGTTAAATGTCAATGGTTTATTTCTTCTTTTCCTCGCAGCATTCTGTAGCAAAACACAAGTTTTGGTGCTTTGTCATTTCCAAGTCGGTTTCTAACCTTTGTATGGATTATTCCGAAACTGGGAAACACACGTTCGATAGATGCCGACGACGATGGGGATCCTAGTAACTGTACTGCTAGATTTATGAAACTGTCAGGTACAAAGTACATGTCCAATGCTTTCCACCAGACAACAGCATTCACTAATGTTGCGCTTTCACTGAAGTATGCTGAAGGAAATGGGGAGGTTTATGCGTCAAAGGCGATCAGCGTTGCGATGTTATTTTGGGTCACGATCCGACAAGAATGAATGGACAAACCCTAACTGGTCTGTATTCAGAAGCTCTCCTTGGTACTTCGGGTGTAACTTGTAAGCCGTATAGTGTTCATCTGTTAGCGCCTGATTTAGACGTTTCTCGACAGCGTTCTTGTGTGCTTCTAAAACCGGATTTTGAGCTTATGACAACCACGAATGAGTGGCGTCTGCAATGGACGTTTTGTCTGAGTGGCAGACGTTGATCGCATCAGCAACAGGACGGAGTTGCTCGGCGAGATGCTTGGCGCTTTGGTAGATTTGTAGATCATTGATCTTTCTTGTGATTCCGATATCGATGTTATCTTCATGATCGTGGCATATTTGAAGGTAATGTTTACGATTTTTGACATACGTATCCAAACAGGTTAGTTGTGATTTCCAGCGCGTATCACCAGGGAGCTGTGGTTTCACACTTCCGCTGCATTCTTTCAACCAGGCGTTAGGCTTGTGATGATTTCGAAAGTACTTGTTGACGTCTTTTATGTGTTTCATGACGTCTTTTGGAATTATGTCTTCTCCCAGCAAGCTCAATAAGTGTGCAGAACAGCCATACACGACAATATCAGGATCCTCCTCCTCCTTCAAAGCTTGTCGCATTTTGCACATATATGCAGCATTGTCTGTTACTACAGTTTTCACTGTGCAGCTGTACTTTGGTAGTTTCGATCGAATTTTCACACAACTTCTTGCATTTTTTGGCTGCCTTTGTCATAGCGCCAGTATCAACGCTGTCTAGGAAAAATGTTTTCGCATCAGCTTGCACGCTTGTGGACGTCTTGAATCAGTGTCACAGTTTTGCCAGATAACGTTCTTTTCATTGTCTCCTGAGTTTCTGCAAACACAGCATCAAGTAGTTCTTCACCGAGTGTCTGCCGAGTTGGTGGTCAATAACCATAGCGCAGTAGATTTATTGTTTTCTTGAACTCGGGGTGCTCGGCTATGTTGAACGGTATGTTGCACGCGTAGAAAAACGCGCACAATTTGTAGATCCCGTGCCTCTTTTGGTAGCCTTTGATGTTTTAGTGACCTTGTCATCGATCCTAGGCTGGCTGTAGAGACGGCAATCTCTTTCTTTTCACTGGTACTGGAAGGTCATCAACTGTAGTATTATCATCTAGACTGATGCGTATTTGATTGGTTGCACATCTGATGTAGTGTGCTTTCATGCGATCAACTCGATTCGCAAGCTTGTGGTCGCATAATTTGCATTGTGCGTATTTCTTATTTTCCTCAGAAACCTCTAAGAAATGCTGCCAAATCAAGTCCTTTGGTCTACCGCCCTTGTGCATGTTGTCCAATTTCTCATTCACAAATGAAGTTGAAGTGTGATGTTATTGCACAAACAGCCCCCATTATATAGGAATGTTTTTGACATCGAAGCATCAAGAGATTAAGCAGGAGATTATTAGCGACTCGCGTGGCGGGTGGCCTCGTGGGCACAGGAACTCCGAAGATTAAGACACTAGCTGACGTTAAACGGATATTTTTATCTAAGACAGCGTGATGGAACTCCGGAGCTGACGCTAAGTGAAGTTCGAAGCAATAGATTGTATAAAAATAATAAATAAAACAGGTAAGAGCAACAAAACGGTCCAAAATGTCGCACAATATTGAGTTTTTGACAGTTTTGACATTGTTTTGTCAAAAAGTGTTATTTACATGACAGATTAAACAGAGTAATATCCACCGTCAAAAATTTCACCGTCAAAAACTCTACAACCCTGCCGCCTAGTGAACATTTCTGCAAGATTTGAAGACAATCCAATGCAAACTTTTGGAAAAAACAGTTGGAAAAATGGCTACCAAAAATCATAAAATTGCCCCTACTCAGCCAATGTTTGGTAGATCGACAAAAAATGTCAAGAGAGACCAACCCAATAAACATCCCAGTAAAATTCAGATCGTGGGAGCAGGCTCATTTTGAAAATTAGCCCTACAAATTTTTAAAATTCCCCACTATTTAGCCAGTTTTCTTTTGGATCGCCAAAAAGTGGCTTTTTAAGAGAAGAAAGCCTGGTGAACATTATGTAATTAGAACGTAATCCGATCAACAATATGGAAGAAAAAACCTCTGGAAAATTGGTTATGGCCGAGGACATTATGGTCGAGTTAAAGCTTAACAAAGCGTTAATTTATATTATGATACTTTTTTTAGCTTTGGGGCCTATGTTACGTAATAGCTGCAGGCGAGTAACGCACAAAAAGGTCAATTACAGGCAATAAAATAGCCACCGGCAAAGAAACAGCCAAGGATCGATACTGATGTTCTTCTGTTTTTTATCACTCTAAAGAATCATCTGGAATCATCATCTAATCATCTAAAATCATCTGGAAAACGATGAAATCCCTAACGCAGTTAACAACTATGCTCAGTTACAAGAGAGCCGACAAATCGAGGAAGGCGGGGGGAGGAGGGGTAGGGGATTGTTCTATACGGGTTAAATGTTTAACAAAACCGTGCGACTAATCCAAAGAAAAACTAGACCAAATTTGACTGCCTTCTACCGGGATACTTCGTGTAACGACAGATACTTTTTCCGTAATGAAGCCTTTCTTAATTCTAATACACGCATCAAAAGTTTAAAGATCACTCCGACGGACCCAAGGAATCTTGTTCATCCTGTTAAAATTATGTGCATATTTTACGTGATGACGTCAAGTGCCGTTTTCTACTAGCGACAAAATTCAATAGAATTGGGCGGACCTACCAAGCAATACATCCACCAGGTTTCAACTTCCTTTTTTGATCATCGGCTGTGAAATCTTGAACCGTCAGGCGGGCCTGACTGACCCAAGAAATATCTAAATATCCACATTTTAAGTCGATATGACTTTCCATTATCAAGATATTTTGCACATAAGGTCTTTGTTCAAAATGTATACATATTTTACGTGATGACGTCATACGCCGCACTCGCTCCTTCTACTTGCGACAAAATATGCTAGAATCTTTCAGATCTACGAAGCAATAATCCCACCAAGTTCCAACTTCATTCGATGTTTAGCGGCTGAGACAGCTTACATACAACATTTTAACGCAATCATGTCATGCGCCTATCTTAATTTCGCTATATCGGTCAAATATTACCAGAACCGTCCGACTGACCCATGGAATATCCATATCAAATGTGAAGTCGATACGACTTTCGCTTAACGAGATATTTTGCAACAAGATTTTTACGTAATGTAACATGCGTAAAAAAATTGACAGAACCGTCCGACCTACCCAAGGAATGAACAGTTCAAGTTTGAAGTCGACCCCACTTTTCGTTCTCGAGATAGCTTGCACACAACATTTTGTTCACAACAGACTGATACAGACAACAGACTTCAAATCCTCGCTATATAAGGATATAAGTCAACTGCGCTCGCTTTGAGGCACCTCTGTTGCTACTTTGTGCGAGATTCAACGACCCACAAGTCTTTATTGGCATTTGCTAAAGGCCCTCAAGTGAAACGGCAATGACATACAACTTCTGTGTTACACTTTCTTCAAAATAAAATAACACGGAAATAACCACCGATCTCCCGCAATACTTCACATTTGTGTGTATAAATTTATATCTTATTCTGCATCTAACAACTATTTTAGTATATATTTTACGCGTACTCTATAACCCCTTTATGTAAATTGTTGGTAACTTGACCTTGGCCACATGATATTTAAAGGCCGGAATGTAAAAAAAATTTTCCGCACTTTCATGAGGAAATAAAAGACATATAGCCCATTAAAAATTGTGCAAGTTGTACAAAAAGGGTATAATGGGCATGAACTTTCTGGAAATGTTTGAATAATTTGGACTGGTATCCGGGGTTGTGCCTCAGAGCACGTAAAGTTGAGCCCTACTCGCGGAAAATGTAAGACTTCGTAGCTCTGACAGAGAGATACGACGTTATTTAAATCAGAGCTGACTCGGAGCCAACACAGACACATACACTCAAACCGAACGTACAAGCACCTTGGTCGGCGGACATAACCCCACAAACAACCGACGACTTTTTTAGTTGAAAAAGGCTGGATTTTGGTCGCAACGACTTCTGGGATTTATGCAAATTTGAAAACTTACCTTTCGGTTTTGTTTACTTTGTATAGCGCTAACTTCCGCTAGCGGGTCACTCCACGTGTTATCGTGAAAAAATATGACAAAAAACATGTCTTCGCCGGAGCGTAAACAGTTGTCTAGTAGTGAAAATTAGATTTAGTCCTCCGTTCAATCGAATCGTTGAATATTCGTGTTGCGTCGATCGAGGAAAATAACAGATCACTGGATCTGAATCAGAGAGTAGACACTGTTTCTTAAAAGCTCTCAGATCTTAAGGCATCATCGTGTTTTAAGAACCCCCCGCCAGTCAACAGGGCCGTTACCCCTCAGGGTGTTAATACTCGCAGAGGCGACCAGTCTTATCAACCTCCCCGGGGAGCCACATGATTATAGCCCCCGCGGTCCAAACAACATATTTGTTTCCGCCGCGGATGCTCAGAGCGAGTTCAAAGGTATACGCGATAAATACGCCAATACCGATATATCTCCAAACTTTAAGCTTACTACAGATTGTACTGGCGTGAAAAGGGAAGGTCAGGGCGTAATAAACTTAATAGCTAGTTGTGCAAAGTTTTCTAAGAATCTTATGAAGCTAGCCATTGCCACTGAACAAGACCTCGATGTGATCAAAGAGCAAGTGTTTACCATCGCTGTCGCACAACAGAAACTGTTACAAACAGAGTACTCCGCAATTGTCGTAGAGAAGTCTTTCGATCCAAACACAAGTTTTTTAAACAACTTCAAAAGCATATGTGTGCTTTCGTTCAAGACTCCCTAGCAGATCTGAAAGACGCCGTAACCATCTGTTCTCGTTATAAGCCGGTCAGAAAATCAGTTCAGAGGAAGGCCCAACTCCCGCTTTTTTCGTAGGGGCGGTCGTGGCCGTGGGCGACAGGACGTTTATGCACAAGTTTCTCGTTCTCAACAGATACCCACGGCTCGGTTTCAACAGGATGACTAATGTCAACATTTGTGGCAGGATCCCTGCAGAAAAACATTTATCACTGGATTAGCATAGGTGCCAATTTTATTGAGTGGTTAAGATATGGGGTTTCTCTCCCTTTCAAGTCAATGGCAGAATCATACGAGTGTAAAAACCACTCGTTTAATGTCGAGCAGTCTTTGTAGACCGTGAAATCATTTCTTTATTAAAAACAAACGTTATTTCGCAGCGTTATTTAGTAGCGAACAAGCCGTTCTGCATGAATGCCTTGGGTTGTATGCCCATCCTATGATGCTAGCCATTGTAGATTTGCGTCCATTGAACAGTCACATAAGTGTTCCTAGCTTCAAAAACGACGGGATTCGTAAACGCCATCCGCGTTTGAGTAACGTTTCTGGGGATGTACGTGTATTGAACATTACTAAACGTCTTTTTAGAACTTCTTAATTGAACAGCCCACAGTGTCTCTTAAGCGGCCTCTTTCACTCGAGACGCGGGAGGCCCTGCAAGTGCTGCTCTATAGGCCTAGTAGACGCCTGTGGCTGCTTTACTTTCTAAGTCCACCGTGTCTCGTAAGCAGCCTCTTTCACTCGAGACGCGGGCGGCCCTGCAAGTGCTGCTCTATAGAGCTGGTGGACGTCTGTGGTTGCTTTACTTTCTAAGCCCACCGTGTCTCGTGAGCAGCCTTTTTCACTCGAGACGTGTTCGATAGTTTTGGTATCGCTGCACAGAGCTATCACCCAACCATGCCGATACCGTGATATACCCTTGAGCTAAATGTTTGTTTCAAAAGTCCGTCAAAATAACGTTGTTTCATGATCAAGGTCAATTTTTGTCATCTGTGTGTTGAGGGCTTTATCGGTATGTCTTGCTGCTATTTTTTACGGTTTAAATTCTAAAATCAATTATGTTCTGAGTGTTTTTGCAAGTTTTTGTGTCAAAAGGAGAGAAATATTTAATAATCTGACAAGAAGAAGAAGAGTTTTGGAAGTAATAATAATGGATATAAGTTCATCATCGCAGAGCGGCCCAGAGTGACTGTCGCTATGTTTTTGTTTGCCAAAGATGGGCTAGGCCTAGTACTCTTGTCAGTCTTGGAGCCCATTGCTGGCAAACAAACGTGTTTGTAAACGAGATTTACGACATATAAATATAGTTTTCTGAAAAAGGAGCGAAAGTTGACCAATCGCGTTGCAGTGTTTCTTATGCCACGTGATCCCCTTAGGTATTTAGGTTCAGGTTATGGATGGTTGCGTTTTAAAACGCTTTTCAGTGTGGAACCAATAAGGGAGTCAGTAATGTTGTCTTGTATATCGTCAAATCTCTGTGATAAAATGCTTTTTTATTTTCTGTTTCTCTTTTGGTAGAGAATCGTTGGAAGTTATAGTGCGTCTGTCGTCAGCTTGACAGATAACGGTGTAACTTCGAGAGCCCTTCACTGTCAGAGCAGAGGGCCATAGCGGCGCATTACTCAACGTGTTTCTTGGTATTGTCTCTTGTGTTACTGTCAAGTGCTGTTTCCGACCTAATCAGCTATTTTTGTTATTGTGTGACGTACCACTAGTTTTTGACCGTGATCAGTTTTTTGGTGTGCTGGCATTACGTGATGCAAAGCTATTGTGAGCTGTTGTTTATTTCCTTTTCGATGCACTAAGCAAATCATACAAATAAAATAAGACCCCCATCTAAACTTCACGCATTACCCAAAAGAAAGTAAATTTAGTGCGTCTTGCTCTTAGTTATATCCGGCCATCGGCGGTCCCGGTTTAACAATTCTCAAACTATTGCCTTAGGACGCAATTATTCGTTTTCGTTGTACGTTTTTTCCTCTTTGCGCTGTGGTGGTTTCTCTTCTTGCATGGCTTCGAGGACTCGCAGCAAGCAGCTGGACGACGTCGATAAGTTTAGCCAAGAGTTGCAAGCGGCCATGGAGGGGAAGCACAGCGACCCGGTGTTGATTACTAGAAGGAAACTAGAAGATCACCTCACGAAGCTAGCCAGGGCTCACGACGAGTGCCTGGCGTCTGCCCCAGAGGAGGAGCACAAGAAGCTGAAGAAGCAGTACGACGCCGTGACGGCCGCAGCGAAGGACTTCCAGGAGCGCTGTCAACGGTGGCTGTCAGCGGAGGGCGTTGAAGAAGACGAGGGGGAGGGATAAGTAGCAGAGCCGGCGCTAGTGATCACGCCGCCCCGGTCTGCGGTGAAGACTCGGAGTACCGCCAACAGGGTGAAGCCGGCGGCTCCCGATCATCCGGTTGGGGAGGTGGTTGGCTTTCAGGTGAGGTCCCCCGATCCTAAGACGGCGATGAAGGAAGCAGCTATACGGCTGCGCCTGATGAAGCAAGAGCAGGAGTGTGAACATGAACAGTTGAGGGTTCGCCAAAAGCGGGAGTCAAGATAGACGTGGAATATCGGCTGGTGAAGACTCCGAGGACTAAGAAGAAAAAGAGACGTCTCTATCCCCTCCGATACCCCGTCGCAGCACGAACGGCAGATTGCGGAAGTCGAGAATGGAAGTGAAGCAAGTGACTGAGCGCAGGAGCAGACGATCACTGTTCACCAAGGAAGACAGTGACTCATCGCCAGAACGCGAGGGTTACGGTTTTCCCTGCCCTTGGGTGCCCAGGTTTGAAGGTACAGTGCTGGACTATGCTGAGTTTATACACCAGTTTGAGACCGTGGTCCATCCCCAAACACGCAGCAATAGGTCGAGGCTCAACTACCTGATTGACGCATGCGAGGGAGAAGCTTGGAGAACAATCAAGGCCTGCAGTCTGTTGCCAGGCAGCGAGGGGTATCCACAAGCACACTGTCTGCTGGAAGAGAGCTTTGGAAGGCCACATGTGGTTGCCCAGGCCAGTCTGGACACTGTCATCCAGGGATCTGCCATCCGTCCGGGAGACGGATAAGCTCTGCTGAAGCTGGGGAGGCGGATGAACGAGTCCATCACCATCTTGACCGCGATGGGATGCGAGGACCTGGCGAACACTACAGGTGTCCCGATGAAGATCGCGCAGCGCCTTACTTCGTACCTTCGCACCGAGTGGGTCAAGACGGCCGGAGTCATCTTTAAGAAAAGTGACAAGCCCACGTTTCGGGACTTGATGGAGCTCATCAAGGAGACAGCAGAGACTGCTTGCAACGTCTACGCACACTATCTGATAGATAAGAAACCAGACAAGCAAGCTGAAGGTCGCCACCGGAACGGCAAGAAGCCAAGGGTGACAACCTTAGCGACGACCGCTGAGGGGAAGACGAACCTACAGTCTCCACCGCAAACCAAAACTCAGGCCAGGGCCCCGCCGAGACAACAAACCCGACAGCAGCAGGGTCGACAGTTCAAACCGACGATCGGCCAGCAGCCCAAACAGAGGAGCTGTGCCGCGTGCAATGGGGTTATATGTTATCAGATGACGCTGGAAGAGAGACCGGGCTGCTGCAAGCGGGGGCGCCAGAGCAATAACTGCCTGAAGCCGGGACATTACGCCAAGGACTGCAGAAGACCGCAGATGTGCCAGATCCAGCAGAGTACCCGCAAGCACCACCCCCTACTGCATCAGTACGCCAACTCAGTGGTCAACTGCTCCGCCGAGACAGGACGTGGCTCATGCTTCATGGGGGTACTGCCAGTTGTGGTGCAGTCCGGAGGCGCTGCCATTGCTACTTACGCTCTGCTGGACAACGGCAGCGACAAGACGATCTGTAGTGACGACCTGCTTACAGAATTGGAAGTAGCGGGGAATGCGGTCCACTTCAGTGTGAGCTCCGTTACCGCCAGCCAAGTCATATACCGGTAGGGAGGTCGACTTGAAGGTGAGGGCATTTCTGGGTGGCCCAGACCTCCATCTACCCAGAGTCTGGTCTATGAGGAAGCTACCGGAATGTGTAGATCGTGTTGCCAGCGAGACCGAGCTGAGCCAATGGGCCCATCTGCTCGACGTAGAGGCGCCGGCCAAGCTCAGAAGAGGCCGGATAATGCTGCTGATTGGCACCGATGCACCCAGTGCCCACTTTCCGATAGAGGCAAGGAAGGGATCTGCAGACGAACCATACGCCATACGCATGGAGCTGGGATAGGCAGTCTGGGGGCCTAGGGTGAAGACATCAGCTACGCCGGGAATGCGGGTTCACGTGAACTTCACGCGAGTATGTGATGTTCAGTTGCAGGAAGAGCTCCAAAGGATGTGGCAGACGGATTTCAACGAACTGAGACCCGCCCTGATGACGGAAAAGCCCTGATGAAGGGCACCATCCAGTTGCAGCAGGACCGTCACTTCCAGGTGGGGCTGCCATGGCACCAAACAGACCCATGGTTGCCGTACAATCGCGGAATGGCCAAGAGAAGACTGGCGACCTGCAAAAAAACGAAGAGTTACCTCATTGCTACGTTGAAGTCATGGAAGGGTACGTGAACCAGGGACATGCTGAACCGGTCTCACTCAAGAGCGAGACCGGAAGGACGTGGTACCTCCCACACCACGAGGTGATGCATCCGCTGAAGCCAAAGCTAAGAGTCGTGTTCGACTGCGCCGACCAGACAGCCGGGGTGTCGCTGAACAGTAAACTACTCTGTGGACCTGATCCTATCAACGAGCTGGTAGACGTTCTAATCCGGTTTTGGCAGGATAATAGCCCTATCAGCAGACGTGGAGCAGATGTTCCACCAAGTTCGAGTCGCTACAGCCGACCGAGACGCCCTGCGATTCCTCTGGTGGCCTAAGGGGAATCTGGATCTTCCCGCTCGTGACTTCCGGATGGTCGTTTTTGGAGCAACTTCCAGCCCCGGCTGCACGGCGTACGCGTTGAGGAAGGCCGCCCAAGACCAAGCAAACGAGTTTCCGGCTAGTGTGATCGACACCGTCCTACGTTGTTTTTATGTCGACGACTGCCTGAAGTCCGTAGCCTGCCAAGAAGAAGCAGTTAGTCTGCACCGTGACGACACCGAGCTTCTGAGTAGAAGAGGTTTCAAGCTCACGAACTGGAACAGCACCGACGGCTCCGTCATCGAGACGGTTCCAGAAGAGAAGAGGGCAAAAAGTGTCAAGTATTTCCAGTCAGGTGACGAGCTTCCACAAGAAAGAGCCCTGGGACTGGTGTGGGATGTCGAATGTGACGCATTCCGTTTTGAAGTGAACCAGCTCCAGAAGATGTCCGAGTCAAGTTACCTTATGGACAGACGCCATGATTTTGCTCGGGTAAATGAACAATTCCTGCAAGACTTTCGTCGCCAATCATCTGTCCACTATTTAGGAGATGACGTCAGCAAAGCAATGGAGGCACGTACAGGGTCGTCAAAATCTAGCAGACGTGGCGTCCAGAGATCTTAGAGCAGGAGATGACGTGGGCCTACAATCGTGGTTATCCGGTCCACGGTTCTTGAAATTGCCGGAAGACGAGTGACCACAGACACCAGGTCGATGAGAAGAGAAGAGCTAGAGCATGATCCAGAGGTGATAAAGGAACGAGTGACGATCATGGCAACTCAAGCAAGTCGCGAGCTCGACGCCCTGATCTGTCACTACAGCAACTGGCGGCGCCTCCAGCGTGCCGTGGCCAAGTTCCTATGTTTCAGAAAGGTGCTTCTTGCCAGAGCCAAGGATGACCCGCATCATATCCAGACGTCTTTGATCACCGAAGATGTCAGCCAAGCCGAGAAGGCCCTGATTCGGCACGTGCAGAGGACCTGCTTCCCAGACGTTTCCCGGAGTCGCCTTGCGAAGCTGGATCCCAAGTTACAGGATGGCTGGTTGACAGTTGGCGGACGCCTCCAGCCCTCGTGACGGAGAAGATCTGGATCATCCGAGGTCGAGCCGCTGCGAAGCAGGTGCAGAACCACTGTGTGGGGTGCCGAAGGCTGAGAACGGTGCCTTGTCAACAGCAGATGGCTCTTCTGCGGAAAGAGATAGTGACGCCGGACAAACCTCCATTCGCCTTTACAGCGGTGGATTTTTTAGGTCCACTGAACGTGAAATTCCGCAGAGGGACGGCGAAACGGTATGGCTCCGTGTTTACCTGTTTAGCCTCCAGAAGTGACACACGCCCTGTAGGCGTCCAGCTTCATCTCCGCCTGTACGCGTTTCCTTAGCCGCCGGGGTCGCCCAGAGAAGATGTTTAGCGATAATGGGGCGTATCTGGTAGGCGGAGAACGCTAAATGAGGGAAGAAATGCAGCGGTGGAACGCTCAGCAGCTGAATCGAGCATTTCTTCAAAGAGGCATGGACTGGCACTTCAACCCACCGCACGCTAGTCGCCAGAACGCGTGATGACGATCCGAACGACCAAGAAGTGCTGACACCTGCCAAGCTGTTGCTACTACGAACGAACTCTTGTCTCCCATCCGTCTACGTCGCCAAGGACCACAACTACACTACCAGACGATTGCAGCAGGCGCAGTACCTGGCGCATGTGTTCTGGCGTCGCTGGGTAAAGGAATACCTACCTAGGTTGCAGCAGCGTCAAAAGTGGCGTCACGCAGTACGCAGCGTTAAGGTGGATGGCTTCGTCTTGTTAATCGAAGACGCGCCTAGAGGTCAGTGCCCTCTTGCTCGTCTCGTCGCTGTGAAAGAATGTCGCGATGGACACACTAGGAGCGTCGAAGTGATTAGACGCGGTCGGGTGTATCGGCGCCCGGTTACCAAGTTATGTATATATACATGGTTTTATGATTGAAATTTGGTGTTCAGGAACTTTCGAGGCCAGGGATGGGGAGTGTAAACGCCTTCCTCGTTTGAGTAACGTTTCTGGGGATGCGCGTGTATTTAACGTTACTAAACGTCTTTTTAGAACTTCCTTGTTGCACAGCCCACTGTGTCTCTTAAGCGGCCTCTTTCACTCGAGACGCGGGCGGCCCTGCAAGTGCTGCTCTACAAGTGGTTCCTTTACTTTCTAAGCCTTTTTCACTCGAGACGTGTTCGATAGTTTTGGATAGTCACCCAACCATGCCGATACCGTGATATACCCTTGAGCTAAATGTTTGTTTCAAAAGTCCGTCAAAATAACGTTGTTTCATGATCAAGGTCAATTTTTGTCATCTGTGTGTTGAGGGCTTTATCGGTATGTCTTGCTGCTATTTTTTACGGTTTAAATTCTAAAATCAATTATGTTCTGAGTGTTTTTGCAAGTTTTTGTGTCAAAAGGAGAGAAATATTTAATAATCTGACAAGAAGAAGAAGAGTTTTGGAAGTAATAATAAATGGATATAAGTTCATCATCGCAGAGCGGCCCAGAGTGACTGTCGCTATGTTTTTGTTTGCCAAAGATGGGCTAGGCCTAGTACTCTTGTCAGTCTTTGAGCCCATTGCTGGCAAACAAACGTGTTTGTAAACGAGATTTACGACATAAAAATATAGTTTTCTGAAAAAGGAGCGCAAGTTGACCAATCGCGTTGCAGTGTTTCTTATGCCACGTGATCCCCTTAGATATTTAGGTTCAGCGATTAAGTGTTCTTTATCACTGGTCAGTGAGCATTAGAAGAAGCCAGGCAGGAATAACAGTGACGTGAAGAAGATTAAGAAAAGAGCAGTGCAAGCACAGTTTGGTGTTTTTTATGTATCTCAAAACTACGGATAAATTACAGTTGCGTCTTGTGCTTCTATCGAGTCTTGGTTGGATAAATCAGTGATTTTTCACTTACGCCAGTGTGCAGCATTTTTACTGCTTGTTGTAAAGGACGCCTATTGTAATGGATGGTGCGTTTTAAAACGCTTTTCAGTGAGGAACCAATAAGCGAGTCAGTATTGTTGTCTTGTATATCGTCAATTCTCTGTAATAAAATGCTTTTTTATTTTCTGTTTCTCTTTTGGTAGAGAATCGTTGGAAGTTATAGCTTGACAGATAACGGTGTCACTTCGAGAGCATTTTACTGTCAGGACAGAAGGCCATAGCGGCGCATTACTCAACGTGTTTCTTGGTATTGTCTCTTGTGTTATTGTTACGTGCTGTCCTAAGTTTCCGACCTAATCAGCTATTTTTGTTATTGTGTGACGTACCACTAGTTTTTGACCGTGATCAGTTTTTTGGTGTGCTGGCATTACATGATGTATTTATTGTAATAAAGCAAAGCTATTGTCAGCTGTTGTTTATTTCCTTTTCGATGCACTAAGCAAATCATACTCATAAAATAAGACTCTCCCTCATCTAAACTCCACGCATTTCCCAAAAGAAAGTTAATTTAGTGCGTCTTGCTCTTATTTATACCCGGCCATCGGCGGCCCCGGTTTAACAGGATTGATGTTGTGTGTGTGCAAATTGAACGTGAAGATGAGTTCATATCGGTTGCCTTGATCCGTAGGTACCACCATATATCGGTTCATCTCGATTTTCGTGGATTCGTAGGTTTTTCTTGGAAGAAAAAATACTGTGTATTTAATTTTTTACCGTTCGGGTTGAATATTAGCCCACATTACAATAATAAAACTATTCGGGCTTACGCTCACAGTCTCTTACATACATTTCTTTCCAACAGTGGTTAGACTCTAAATTTAGCTACACATATATGTGAAAAATTTGCCTTAACGTACATTTCCCTAAATAGGAGTTATGCAAATGTGAAAACTTACCTTTCGGTTTTGTTTACTTTGTATAGAGCTAAGTTTATAGCATTCATGGCGGAAAGGACGCCTTATCGTTTTATGAGAATTAGCCCCACGGATATATTTGTATATGGTACATTTTGATAAGGATATATCGTCGGACTACACCTACAGAGTGCGCACTTCATAAGAAGACCCGCTACAGAAGGAGTGCTATAGCTACACATGTAAGTGAAAAATTTGCCTTAACGTACATTTCCCTAAAACAACCATATTCTGAATAAAATAAGCTTGTAAAATGGGTAGAATCACGTCACGACCTATTTCCCCCAAACCCGACTTTATTTCGACGTTGAGGCGACGTCGGTTTTCTGACGTCATTCCGGCGTTGCAAAAACGACCAAAAAGCGACGAACATTTATCACAGCGCACTGAAAATGGAAGTCATTTTGAACAAGCATGTCCACGGGCATGACCTAGACCATTACCAAACAAGGAAAAGGGGAAAAACTCTGAAACGAATACTGTTAGACCAAACAATGAAGAACTTTGTTTGTGAACTTTTTCATAATTTTAATACACAAAAACGAGTTTTCCCGGGTGAAATCTAAAATTAAAAAAAAAAACAAAAAAAAAAGAAAAAGAAAAAACAAAACAAACAAAAACTAGAGCAGTGTGCATAACCCACATGTTCCCCACAGGCCCCCCATCAGTTAAAGACGGCCATCAATAGTCAATCAAGAGCTGAAATTTTCCACGTCCAGTTAGTGCATTTTCCCTGAACGAACCGAGCCCATTTACAACACCGATCTGTGTTTTTTCCCATAGAAGAAGCTACATACCAAGTTTCATTAAAATCCCGGCAGTTGTTCTTGAGATATCGTGTTACCAAACTCATTTCGATGCTAAATAATTTCCAGGATTTGGTAAATTTCAAAGTGTATTTGGCTCATTTTCCTTGGGCCAACCTAACCCATTGACAATGTCGATCCCTCTTAGTGCGCACAGAATATACACACCAAGTTTCATGAAAATCCTTGCTGTTGTTCTTGAGATATCGTGTTAACAATAGTCAATCAAGAGCTAAAATTTTAGTTCAAGGAAAATGCGCTGAAGTGATTCAGGTCCATTTTCCTTAGAAGAAAATAGCCCATTTACAACACCGATCTGTGTTTCTTCCCATAGAAGCTACAAACTAAGTCTCATGAAAATCCATGCAGCAGTTTTTACGTTATCGTGTTACCAAGCTCACACAATAATCAATCAAGAGCTGAAATTTTCATGAAAATCCTTGCAGTTGTTCTTGAGATATCGTGTTAACAATAGTCAATCAAGAGCGAAAATTTTAGTTCAAGGAAAATGCGCTGAAGTCAAGCTGGTCCATTTTTCCTTGGCGAACCTTGTCCATTTACAACACCTTAGAATGTCCCATAGAAGCTACATACCAAGTTTTATAAAAATCCTTTTTTATAAAAGTTTTTAAGTTATCGTATTAACAAGCTCTTGATGGCAGACCGACAGACCGACAGGCGGTATATCGCATATATTCCCCACAGGTTCTACCTGAATAAATAAAAAGCACTAGCACGTCCAGGAACACAGAGAGCAGCCCACGAACGTTCACGCGTACTATTGAAAAGATTCAATGGAATTATGTAAAATGCATTTAATTCGAATTTGGAAGCTATCCGAAAAGGAATGTTGGAGAGGTTGGGTTTTGACCATTCACGTATTTACCGACATTTACACAATTTTACAAAATTTTTAAAATTCCCATTATTTCGGCATTTTGGGGGCATTTGCGAAAAAGGCAAATCGGCAAGGAGATTGAGGCTGCCAGCAATGTGAGACGGTTGAATGACAAAATGGGAATCCCGAGCAAGCAGTAAAACCTCCTTGGTTAGACGAGACAACATGGGTGAACGAGTGCCGCCGCCTGGATAAATACGCCATCACAGTTTGATTGTCTACGAGGAACTGAACCACGTGACAGCACAGAAATGATCGAAGAGTCTGACAAGCTGTCAAGACTGATTTCATCTCCAAAACGTTGATGTGCAACCGTTTTTCTTGGCTTGACCAAGAACCCTTCCACATCCCCTTGGAAGGCCACACCCCACCCGGTGAAAGAAGCATCCGTCTGTACTTATCTCGATGGAGCTTCCCGAATAAACGGTACACCTATCAAAAGATTTGGTTAAAACGACCACCAATCCAAATCCCTGAGAGCTAGCAAAGATAACTTACACGATGACCCTGTAACCTGCCGTGACTCAAAGCCTTGAGAACTACACGCTGAAACTCGCGAAAGTGGCATCTGCCCAGCTTGACCGTCTCCTCCGTTGCCACCAACAAACCTAGAAGGGATTCCAGTTGTGCTACCCGAGGCCTGGAGGTAGAGACCACCCTGGCAATGAGAGACATAATCTTTTGGATTCAGTCCTGTGTGGGAAAAGCCTTGGCACACACGAAGTCCCGTAACTCCCCGGTAAATGTGATCTTCTGCGTTGGAATAAGTTCCGACTTCTTGTGATTGACCAACAAACCCAGAGCAGTGCAGCCACTCAACAAGAACTCGACTTGTGTTAGAAGCAACTGCCTGTCCGTATTCACTAACAACCAATCGTCGAGATATTGGAACAACAGAAACCCTTCTTTGTGACTCCACCTTTTGATTACCGACATAACTTGAGTAAATACTAACGGAGCCGTCGATAGGCCGAACGGTAGGGCAAGAAACCAATAATTTTGATCCACCACCGTAAACGCGAGAAAAGGACAAGCCGACTGATGCATGGGAATGTGTAGATATGCATCTGATAGATCCACCGGCACCGCCCACATACCCTGTGCCAAAGTGGCCTTGATCAACTGCGGGGTATCCATCGTAAAGGACGTGAGATGGAGAAACTGACTGAGCTGCGACAAATCTATGACAAGCCGCCAACCCCCAGATCTTTTGGAATCCAGAAGACACAACTGAAAGACGCCGGTGTGCCTATTGGCATCTTTTCTAACAAATCGTGACTCATCTGCTGCAACGCACGTTGCTTGTCCCGATCGTGATACGTTGTCACTAAAGAAGGATTGGGGAGCCTGGCAAGCGGTGGCAAGACTTGGCATCCCGACGTATCCCTTGCAAACGGCAGAGGGTAACCCAAACGTAACCACCGAACCACATTTTTGGGAGCTCCCAAAGCCTGCCAGGCTAGCCTACAATTCTATTGCCTAGTGACGCAGGGAGCTGTAGACAACGCCATGAAATCTTCCCGCTGATGAGGCTGCGTTTGAGCCGCTAAAGAGAGGACTGGCCGAGTAACCTGTTGTTGTAAAGTTGCTAGGGATGCTGCAGAATTGTCGGCAATAAAAGAATATCTCCGTAGTGGAAGCCTCCTCGCACTCTTCCGGTGGAAACTCCATCCCTGGTGGCGTAGGAGTACGTACTGGCCTGAAAGACCTGAAGTCCTCTCACGGCGAATGCTGATGCGCTATGGATTGTGCAGTGTGCGACACTGTAGCTTGTGCCAGAGACAGAGGCTGTTTTCGTGTCGGAACCGTGAGTGATGTCGTTGCAGCCACGATGGGAGATTCCGAGACTGCCGGTTGAAGACTTTGTCTGTAGACATTATAAACAATTGTTCTACTAAGCTTGTTTAACTTTTTAGCAAAATTTGTAGCTTTAGATATGTTTATCTAAATATACATTTTTTGTAAATGGTTACCGCTACACTGTAATACTAACGTCATATCATTCTATTTCGTCACTGCGCGGTGTTTATTGACCCGTAACTTTCATTTAAATGGGGGGTCCCTGGCGACTTGTCAACTAACCCGTAAACCATGTGTATCATATATAATATATTGTTATGTATTACAGTGAAGTATTGTTTGAGGAAAAATTTTTAAAATATTGAAAAAAATCATGTGTTTTTTATTTCACATAACAAATCACACATATTTACAGTTATTGAGAACGAAAAAAATTGCAATTCAATATTGAGAACAAAAAAATAAATCAACTATTATTCAACTACATATTATGCTAGTACATGTAACATTTCAGCCCACTTACAACCGTTTAAATTGAAATCAGTATCATACATGTTATTACCCCGTTTGTAAATGTTATGAAAGCTGGCAAAACACTGATCCAACCCAATCACTTTCACATTGACATGGTTCAATAGTGTCAATTCATTTAAATCTTTCATACTCTTTATCATAGTCCGCATATCATGCGTAAAGTCAACGCATCAATTGTACATATCCATTTGATTCAAAGCTAAGTTTCATTATTGTTCTGTACTAAGTATGACGAAATCGTAGCATTCGGTAAGCTTGTTGAAACTGTACACAGCGCTTACCGTCGCGTTCAGTGACTTTCACACTAAGATCTTCTAACACTTGTAGATAAAATCCTGGTATTGGTAAAGATTCAAAATAATCCTTCACCATGGTTCGATCTTCAGGAGACAGGATAATGAAAGTTCCACACTAAAAGATTTTCAGTTCATCCGAGTGATCCGGAGTAATTTGCACGTTTGAGTTCATGATGACAAATGATTATTTGCAAACTGTTTCTTATCCCCAGCAGTCATTTCAGTTGGTTTTGGATTGCTCAATCGATTCAAAATGTGATCACGATAATCCAACATATACTTTAGAAATTTGTGGACAGCACTGTCTCCACGCTAAAGCACAGAATCACAATCGCCGACGACAACAAGGCAAACTGTTCGCCTTATGATGTTGATTTTTGTTCTCTGTGCCACATTTCTCTATACAGCCTTCAAAGTCAGCATAAATAACAAAGGTTGCCTTTTGTTGTTTTGCCCTTTAATCGAATTATTGTATCCTGACAAGCGCTGTGCTCCATGCTTCCCACAAACTTCACGATGTTTATCCAAAAGGTCTTTGCACTTATACCCATGCAAACAATTAAAACAGTGAAACGTTTTACCGTGATGTTTTTACGATACAATATGAGTCGCTTAAGTTCTTGATCAGAAATAATATCTCGTCTCTTTGTCACTGGTGAGCAGTAAGTTGATTCCAGTGTCACTCTCATGTTGGCTCATGCGACTTATGTCGATGGGCACCACTTCATTTTCCTAACCAAAAACATTGCTGACAATGTTCATGTTCTCAAATTCAGGAATTTGATGAATTGGTGTTGTAAATTTTATATCTTCCTAATCCAGCTCATGTTCAAACAGTTGATACTTGTATTGCTCATTTCCATGGTCATACATTAGATATAGATAAGCTAATATAGCCCATAGGAAGCACTTGTTGTCTGTGTTCTGTGATTCTTCTCCATAACTCATACGGTGAAGGTGAATGTGTCATAGACAGTTTCTGCTTCTAGGCCCGTTGCATAAACGAGACTGGCTAGCTGCATTTCTTCATCTTCGTCTTTTGGTTTGGTAACGATGTAAAATCTCGACCATCTTTGTTTCCATTCTGGCCAGGTCTGAAGTTTCGTAACATGTGGGATTTAGACTATATAATTAATTCTGTACATTTTTAGCAAACATACAGTACACTATGAAAGCAAAAACAGAAATAAACTTATCATCATCTATACTTTTCTATCATCCTACTTTTCTATCTCTTCTCTTTATTGCAGATCACAAACCTTTAAACCTCTGTCTCTTCTGAGAAAAAGCGAAGAATGAATGCAGTATCCAGTTATCGCTTATGTTCCTATGAACCAGTGTGTTGGCACACTCGTATACAGCATTTTCTAGTCTCAAATTGGTGTACCCAGACCATATTGCTCTGTTATAAAATATGACGTCCTTTTTACCCACAACCACAAATGAAACCTTGAGAAAATACTTGGCGTGCTTTCAAATCATGATATTTAGTTTCAGCATTTCACGTTAATTTTAATACTTCAGATTTAATTGCTTCCAGTGCTACAATTAAAATGTATGGAATGCCGTTTTAAAATTCAATGCTTATTTTGATATCAAAATATAATTAAAGATATCAAGAAATCTATGTAGATCTCAATAATTTATATTTTGCTATCATTAATTGAATTTTAGATGGCAAAAAATTATATTTGAGATCAAAATATCAAATTTACAAACTCCAAAAATCTTAAGGAAGACACACATTCACATAAAATTTAGCGATTCGCCAATTAAATTTTGGAGAAGAAAACTGGAATTTTGAGATCAATAATAACAACACAATTTATTATCTCAAGAATTATTTCTTTTTTTTTATGTACAGTAAGAAATTTAAAGAAAGATTCTGTATACAAGGACCAGTCATTATTAATTCACAGATGTGTACTTCTGATTTTTTTATTTAAAAAAATAGACTGATATTTTGATATCAAAATAAATTTTTGAGATAAAAAAATCATTTGCAGATTTCAAAATACAAATTGAAAAAGCTTCATTCTGAAATAATGGTATCTGAAACAAATTTTTTATATCAATAAAAAGAAAATGAATTATTGAGCTCCAAATTGATATTTTGCTCTCAAATATTTCATTTTTGCTATCAAGAATTAAATTTTTGATATCAAAAATTCAATTTTGGATATCATTAAATCATTTTTGATATCAATAAATATTTTTTGATATCTATAAATATTTATTGATATCAAAGATTATTTTTCGAGATCAAAAATACATTTAAAGATATCAAAAATACAATTATAGATAGCAAAAATTATTTCTTGATATCAAAATATGGATTTTTTTTTAAATCAAAAATTAATTCTTGATATCAATAATTTCCTAATGTGAAATGTGAAAATGGCAGTCCATAAAAATGTTTCCAATATAAAGAAAATCCTCAATTAAATATAGATTATGATCAGACACATAACGGAAGCTTTCACCTTTGTTTCTTTCAACAGGTCAGTGGATTGCATGTGTTGTGACAACAAGCCTTCAGTTCTTACCTATAAATTAATGATTAGTAATGTAAATATATGTTAATTTAAAGATTACAGCTCCAAGTTCAATGCTCTTAATAGAATTGCAATAATATTAAACAGCTGTAACCGATTTCAATCAACTAACAAATTGAAACGAAACTAAGCATATTGTGAAAGTACAACCTGAAAAGCGTGAAAAAATCAAATATTATTTTCTTGAAACTGATATCACAAATCTCAATCTCTCCTGACTAACACTACATTTGTCTGGTTAATTAATATGTACCTGTTTATAATTTAACTCTGATCACAGAGATTACAATAAACTTGATTGATTTAGAATGTAATAATATAATAATTCATTTACATTCTGCGACAAAGTCACTGTTTCAGCCATGCGCTGCATTGAACAACTAAGATTAAGTCTTTAATTTACACTTTCGCTGATAAATACTAAATTGGCAGTGGTAGCATCTTGCTGTAATGATTTGTTAATGATTAGTTCTCGATATTTAAAGTTCAGTTTGTTTAATGCACAGCGTGTATTTAATGGGCTATTCACATATTTTATTCGATTCAAAACGGTTAATTGGTTAAAGTTTTGGAGGTGTGTTCTGTTTATTGAAACCTCATTCTCATCAAATTCCTTTGCACAAATCAATACGCGTTCCCGTTAGTATATAACCACAATGACGCGACAAAGTCATTTGAAAAATACACTCTTTCTAATCAATGCTTTCTTATATGCCTTAAAGTGCCACCAAATACTTATAATGTCACCCAAGTCCTTCATGCTTCATCTACGAAGCAGCGTTTGTTTATATAAACACGATAGGCTACGGCTCTACTTTTTTCCCATGATTATTACCGTTATGTAATATTTCATCGCCAGGTTGCACTTTTGCAAAGGAGATGTACTATATATCATATATATGCCTGCACCATTATGGTGTATTCCATAATAACACAAAAGGAAAATTTAGCCATTTAGACTTTGTATTATGCACTGATTATCAGCGAGATATACAGAACGAGGCTCTGTACCGTAAGAAGGTATCTTACACCTACGCTACATGGCGTTCGCACTTCCCATTGAAGTGGGTCATTGATAAAGATGAGATTGCATAATAAAATGAGCCATTTTGTTATTATTCAGCACCGGTAGCATACGAATAGCAACTCCAGGGACAAATAAACAATTTATAGGAATTTATGAATGTACGAATTTGTCTTAATATGTACTAAGAATGGCTCAAAATATTACTCAATTGCCAAACGATTTGGCGATTCTTGTGCAGGATGAATCTGTCACAAATACGACAAAAGAGGAGAAATGTATTGATTTCTTCAAAACTAAATCTCCAGGTAAGGACAAAGTTGCAGTACATTATACGATATTACAGTTGTTATGGAAATACGATATACCTGGTGTTTTTCAGTATTTCATTGATAAGAAGTGGGCAATATTAAACCACAATATCTGGGGATATTTTGATTTGTGTCACGATGTGAACTTCAGTGTGATTTGTGAAGGTATAACTGCTGCACATCTTTCAAACATACAAGTATTTTTAGAGGCACTTACACCATTCATTAAAAGTCAAAAAGCATGGATAATAGTACGGACAGCAGTTTACAGCGAAAGATATGATGTTGCTGAACTTTTATTCAAGCGTTTCACTTCTTTGATGCCGGAAGTTAGTGAGAGAAAATTGGATGTTCAATGCCTAAAGACACTTGCTAAGCAGAAAGATGAAAAGTTGGTGGAGCTCTTAGTCAAGCTGGAAAGCCATGTTCCAGTGGACATATGGAAACAATACTTGGTAACAACACATGCATTAGCACACTGGAAAGACTATGAAAGCGTTAGTAAAGGCATAAAAACTTTGCTACGTACTTGTTTCAATCCGAATGAAAACGAAAGGTCATTATTGCGTTTGATATTTACGAAATGGTCCGAAAACAGCACATGGGAAACATTTTGCAAACTGATTATTGAAATTCATAAAGGAGTGGTTTGCATCGAAACGCTCATAGAAATGAATGTCTTTGTTACATGCATCGGTCGTAATAATTTGGAATTCTTCAAGGTTTTGCTGGATAACCTTCTTGACCGCTTCAATCCAAATGATGATTTTGGTCAGTCAGTTCAACCATTACTGAAAAATGAGCATAAGCTGGGAACTCATGCGCGACGATTTCATACATCTAGAAGACACGTGACACCACTTATGTTCTTCTGCGAAAGCAATGACAATCCATCGGAGTTTTTTAAATATTTCTTAGAAACCTTTAAGGATCGAATAGCTTTTTCAGATGAAGTCGGATATCACTTATTTCTGAACGCATTACAAAGAACTGTACTCTTTGAAGATTTAGAAAACAAGTACCAGCTTCTGATACAGTATCTTGATAATCAACTTAATCACTTTGATGTGAACTATCAGGATAAGGAGGGGAAATTTTTGTTGTGGCATTTAGTAATGAAGGAAAACGAACGTATTTTGCCAATGTTTTTGGATCGTTTTGGAGACAAATTCAACCCAAACATTAGCGACCGTGGAGGAAAGGTTGCGATAGTTAAGCTTCTTTTTGAACAATTAGGTTACGAAAACTATGGAAGTAATCGTCTTAATGCATCTAAACCAGAGCTTATGGCTAGTCCATCACATATTGAAAGAGTGGTAGATATGTTCAAGCAGAAAGTGTGTAAAGCATTGGATTACAA
The DNA here is from genome assembly GCA_949752745.1 of Protula sp. h YS-2021. Taxonomy (NCBI): domain Eukaryota; kingdom Metazoa; phylum Annelida; class Polychaeta; order Sabellida; family Serpulidae; genus Protula; species Protula sp. h YS-2021. The sequence goes on along the minus strand of OX457029.1, from coordinate 9,651,691 downwards.
TATTAGGGACAATAATGGTGAAACAGTGGTATTTTGGGTAATGAAAAGGCACTCCGAGACAAGTGTTACTAAAGCTTTACTTAACATCATTAAAAATGACGTTGATCCCAACATAGCCAATACTGACGGGGATACCATTCTAATGCACTTAGTGGCACAAAGGCTGATTGAGAAAGTGAAGCTGTTCTTGGAAATCTTTGGCATTGAAATCGAGCCAAATTGGCAAAATCCCAATACTGAGAACACTACCAATGCTTTAGAAACTGCTGCACTTCTGGCTTCGAAACAAAAGAATGGTCCGTTGCCACTACTTCATCATACTTTTAAGGAAAGATACGATCCTAATATTCAAAATGCCGAAGGTTGCACTATATTGATGTATGCAGTCATGAACTATGATCCCGATTTCATCAATGAAATACTTAGTCATCCCAAAATTGACTTGTTCGTGAGAAATAAGTATACGCAAGACATTTGGGATATAGTAGACGGTGAGATAAAAGTTGATCGAAGGACAAGAAAAGCAATCGAATCAGCTTACAAGAACAGGAAAGGAAATATTTCAGAAGGAACATTTGATTTTCATTTTGATCAGCTCCACAAAATAATAAATTCAACAACTATTCCTTCTCCTGAACAAGAGAAATTGCGGCATCAACTTGATGTTTTTAAAACAGATTTTGAAAACGCCATTTATGGCCGTGGTGGTTCAGATATCGGCATGCCCCTCTACCACAGGAAAAAGCTTCAAGGCCGCTGGCTCATGTTGTTAGACGAGCTCACTCCAGAAGATGGTTTATTAGATCATCTTTTCCAGAATGAAGTTCTTACTATGGATCATCGTGACGAAATTATTAGTTGTCAAACAAGGAAGAAACAAGCAGAAAAGCTTATCAACATCCTCCCCTTTTGCGGAGAAAACGCATATCCAAAATTCATCGAAGCTTTAAAAGCTACGAACAAAGAATATCTAGCCAAAGAACTGGAAGATTATGACCCGAGTCAAAATCCTAAATGTGATTCTGGGAATGATGCCTTGGTACCTTTGCAACAGAGAGCTGGACTAATGGAAAGCATGACGTGGCAAAGCACTATACCTCTTGTGATACCATCAGGCGGTATTGCAATCATACCTCTACGCGGAAACTTTCCTCAACAGCAATGAATGTCAGCCAGGAAACATCACTAATGAATGTACAGAGTACAAGACACTAGACTTAGTGAAAATTTAGAAACAGCAGATCAAAAGGGAGAAGCAGAAATAGTGACTTAGGGAAACGTGGAAATAGTAGACTGGGGGTAAAAGACTTCACCATAATATTTTTCTCTCAGAGCAGGAAGAAGCAGATGGTGATTTTTTGCTCAATTTCTCATTCAAATTTAACCGAGTCAGTGGGCGATTTTTTTACTCGAAACAATTACACCTGGCCATCGCCGAACTTTTTGATTTTGACGAACCGGCCGGGGAAGGGGGGGAGTAGAAACAAGGTTAATTTTTCTTGCCTGATTTAATGTATGTAAGGGAGAAAAGATAATCATGTTTCTCGTCGCTTGGCTGGACCACTAAAATCGAAAATAAATTAGAAGAGACTGGATAGGTCAATAAAGTTAAGAAGTAAAAAAGCTTTACTCAGCAGACAGGCAAAATAGTGGAAAGGTTCTTTCAGTGAATTTATCCTGAAATTTTCGCGGCTTCATGTGCTTGGTGTTTATACAGAAAACCTTCAAACGCTTCAAGTTATCAGCTCAGAGCTTAATGATATAAGTGTTTTGTCATACAGTTGCTAAAAATACCATTAAGCCATATTTTCGGCAATAACAACGAAGCGAGAATTTTGGGAGGGCAGGGATGTTAAGACAAAAATTGTTTGAAAAGTCATCGACTGTTAGAATCCAATTTTAGTCTAAAAGAACATTTAATGTTGTTCGCATAATGACGCTCAGGCTCGGTTACTTATATATAACCCTTTGATCTACAGCGTCTTTGGTTACAAAGTAGTCCCACTGTACCAGTACGCGTTCTACAACTGTGAACTGCTTGGTAGGACTATCCATGACTTTTTGAAATGAACCCTGAGCGTGTATTGTAATGTTTGAAATAATACTGTTACTTGTTTCTTTTGCAGTCACCTTAATGGCATTTATAACTATCTCCAGTACTTGTTTGTACGTAATCGCAACAAATATCCTGGTAGTTTTTAATACTCTTTTGTTCACACCTTTTTGCTTCTATTTTTTTATTGATTGATTGATTGATTTTTTGAGGGGGGGAGCATAGTTGTCCATCTTTACCATATCTGAAGTTTACCTGTAATTTGTAGACTTGTATGACTGGTACTTTTTATACCCAAGTCTTAAGTGTTTATGACATAGCTTTTGACCTTGTATATTTTCCTCGATATGACTATACGGACATTTTACAAGGCGCAGGAAAGTAATATTGAATAGCCGAATAATATTTATCAACCTTATAATTTGTTTAAAATTGTATGTTTATCTGTGCAAATAGTGTGCTATATTTGTTCATGTGATTCAGCTCTTTCGTCAATATCAACACAGACCCAGATCACATGGCTGGGTGCTTTGTATTGGATTCAGACACGCTTAGAAGCCACACTTGGTATCATGTGTTACCATGCTTGTCCAGAAAAACACGGAGAAAGGGGGGGGGGGTAAATTTGAGGTCAGACGTGGTCCCTTTTTCACTTAAGTTGGGGGGGGGGGGGTATTTTTCTTTCAGTAGTCCGTTTACCCACAAAGGGAGGGGGTTCAGAATTGAACTTCCCGCTTTTGTTTTTCTTTCCAAAGGGGGTATTATTTCTAGCACAGCACTCCGCGTTTAGGGGATTAATTTGGCTTGTTTTGAGACTTTTTGTGCAGTCATCTAGATTTGGTGCACATTAAAAAATGGTCCCGGCTTGGGCGGGGGAGGGGGAACACTCCCGTACCAGCCAGATAACATGCGTGGCCATGAATCCCTCCCCTGTAAGTGGGAAGCACGGAGTATTGGATGAAAATTGACCTCCCCCACCTTTTTTTTTTTTTTTTTTTTGGACATGCATGGTAACACCTGATACCAAGTGCCCCTCTCTCCTCCTCCTCCAAGTAAATGGTAAAATGGATGTTAAATAATTCCAACGCATTTGTGCGTACATAAATGAAAAACAAATGTCACTAACTGACCAAAAACATTATTGATTTATTAATGTTCTTTTCAGTCCCCTTCATTGAAAAGATTATTGCCGTTTTATGTGTTTCGGTGGATAAATATTACATTGGTAAATTGGTATGTTTGTTATGAAGCAAGTACCGGCGATACTTGCTCAGAGAGTATTGACCAAGTATTAGCCTCGTGTTTAATGATGAATGGTCGTAGGCAAGAAGTGCACAAGTGGCATCTTTGTAAATTTCGAGCTAACCCAGCAATGAATCCATAAGGGTCTCTTCTGACAATTACAATGCAACCGTTCTCCATGTAATGAGAGAGTAAATTATAACAAAACCTACAGACTTTTGTTATCTGCATTTTTTCATTTTTTTTATTATTTTTTTTTTGCGACTTTTCACAGGAAAGAGCTATTTTTTTGCGACTTTTCACGGGAAAGAACTGCACCAGCTCAAAAAAAGGAAATTTCGCTTGTGCACTCCTTTCGCACGACAATCATATCCGTTTATTTGCCCAGTAGAACTATATCAGTTTTGAAAGTCCAGTCAAGTCTTGCATTAGGTTCGTTTACTTCCCCATGCAAGGAGTAAGGACTGCAGCAGCATTTGCACAAGCTCCCTAATTTAACAGCCTCAGCAAAAACATGCGAACTGTATTTGCATGTTACATACGCTGAGCATGCTTGTGTTAGCTTTATAAGAACGACGCGTGATTGCAAAATCGTACCTCATTTCAAATACACTGAATGTTATATAAATTATCAGCTTCAGTTACGCAACTGTTTCGAGTGGTACCGTTTCATTGCGTAAATAGACAAGCAATGTTTTTTTCTAGAAAGTTTTCGAACTGGCAAAAAAGTTTCTTAAGAGGGTTCAGAATCTTAGAAAACATTAAGTCTGTAAATAAAAAAAAAAAAAAAACCAAAATCAGGCTAAAAGTTGTTAAAATTCTACTGGAAATGAGAACGTAATTATAAAAATATTTTTGGCTAAATGTTTAAAATTTCGCCTTTGGAAACAATGTTCGCATTAGAACAAGGTTTTCAATGTGTATTTAGACCCGCTTCTTTTAGTTTTCACCTTGTTAAATTATGAATAAACGCGTGCTAATAAGCCCTTGTCTTCTCGCTATTCGTCCCACTCGAACTATTTCATTAGGCCAGTTAAAATTGTCTTGTTTTTAACCTCATTAGTTAAACTATTTGTTTACCTTTTTTTCAATCGAAAAATTTACTTCCGGCAAGGTCCGAACTTTATTTACTTTTGCAAATTTCGATGTCATGGACCAAAAAAATGTTTTTATTCCAAAGGTTTTAGGTCCAGTCAGGTCGCATGTCCAAAACAAAGGGTGGGAGAGGTCAATTTTCACCCAGTACTCCGAGTTACCAAACAAGGAAAGAGAGAAAACTGGAACAAATACTGCTAGGCCAAAAAACGAAGAACTTTGTTTCTGAACGTAACCTATTCATAACTTTAACACACAAAAACGAGTTTACCCGGTTGGAAGCTACCCGAAAAGGGATGTTGGAGAGGTTGGGTTTGACGATTCATGTATTTACCGACATTTACACAATTTTACAAAAAAATTTAAATTCAACCATTTCGGCATTTTTTTTTTTTTTTTTTTTGTCATTTGCGAAAAAAAAAGCAGGTGGAGAAGCACCTAAGAAAGCTTCGATTAAAATTTTATAACTATTTGAAAAAGACTGAGAGAAATGAATGGTTTGACAATTCAGTTATTTACTACCATTTATTCCAGTTTTTGCCAAATTTCAAAGTTCCGCCATTTAGGCAGTTTTTGGCGAAACGATTGGAATAAAACTGTGGGAGTAGCAGTTTAAAAATGGGTCAAAACGGGCACAAAAAGTGCCACCATTTTGTCAGGTTTTCGTCAATCGTCAGAAAAGTAATAGCCAAGTGGGGGGATCACCCAGGGAACATTCCTGCTTAATATCAAAACGATTGGAGCAAAACTGTAGTAGCATTTCAAAGAAAAAGTTTAACGTACGCACATACATTCAAGCCTCCTATAGTGATACGACTAACCCAGTCAGACAAAGTCGGCTGGGTTAATAAAGGGGAGACGAGCGGGGAGGGGGGGGTATTTATGACCATGCATCGTAACTGGCTGGTACGGGAGAGCCCCCCCCCCACCCAAGCCGGGACCAATTGTTTATGTGCACCATCCAGTACATCAGTCTGTGTTCATTCACTTCCATAGTTTCGAAAATTCCTATAAAATATAACGGAACAATTAAAAACAAGGGACTGTAAAGAGTACAGCCCCAAATGCGAAATGGGAGTAAGGTTCTGGGTTAAAATATAAACATTAACCTACCCATTATGGTATAGGTCATCGGCATACCAAATACCATAGAAACGGATATCAGCGTGGGATTAGCGTGTGCTAAGTTCAAGATGTACTCATCTCTGTAGGTCATATATCTTCACTTAAGATTGCCGCCATATTCTTTTATCGCGATAAATAATTTCTAAGAAGGCGCTCACGTGAAAAAAAGACAGCAAAGTTTCTTTGTGTCTGTTCACCAATATGATAACATTTTTTCATTTCTCTGTTGGTAGTTTTTACATTGAATATATACAACAGCATACCTCATTGTTCCACACTGTAATTAGTCTGGCAATATCAAAATAACTTCAAAACTAAAAAGTCCTGACGTTCTGTTTTCAATTTACAAATGTTTATAGACAATATTGATCGCATCTGCAGCCGGCGCCAATGTCAAAAAGCTTCGTGGATTACTTGGGATGGGGTGGTTCGGAGGGAGGGGGGGGGGAGGGAGTTGTGGGGCTAATGACAGTTTATCGGTTGGTGAAGCCAGCATTGTGGCCCTTTAGGTAATCGGTGCATGGGGTGGGTGGAAGGGGGAGGGGTAATGACAGTATATCTGTTAGTGAAGCGGGCACTGCGGCCCGTGGGGGGTCGGGGTGTGTGACAATTGTCGGTTGGCTAAGCGAGCACTACGGCCCGTGGGGCGTCGGGGTCGGGGTATGTGAGTTTATCTGTTGGTGAAGCGAGCACTGCGGCCCGTGGGTGGTCGGGGGGGGGGGGGGAAGGTGTGAATTTATCTGTTCGTGAAGCGAGCACTGCGGCCCGTGGGTGGTCGGGGGGGGGGGGCGAAGGTGTGAATTTATCTGTTCGTGAAGCGAGCACTGCGGCCCGTGGGCGGTCGGGCTGTGTGACAGTTTATCTGTTCGTGAAGCGATCACTGCGGCCCGTCGGTGGTCGGGGACGGGGTGTGTGAGTTTATCTGTTCGTGAAGCGAGCACTGCGGCCCGTGGGTGGTCGGGGCGGGGGCTGCTCGTAAAACGCTAGCTGCTGCCTGAGACTCGATATTGTGGCTTTCAGCTCGGAGATCTCTCTTTGCGATTCCGTGCGAGCCTGCTGCAGCTTCTGAAAGTATAGGCAATAAACTTCATGGATTACTCTTGTTATAACTTTCTCAGTGAGACAGGATGCCTCGTGTAAATTAAATTATATACAGTAAAACCTCCTTTAGTGAACACCTCTCAATAGTAAACACCTTCTATAATGGACAAGTTATCTCGGTCCCAGATTCCCCCAATCACTTTTTCACCGATTTCAAAAATAATACAACGATGCACATCTACAATATACATATTTTCACTGTGCAATGTTGCAGGTCCCTACGACAAATGGTTATATGCGAAGTGGTGCAGACAAAATATCACACAAGTCCAACGTAGTTTTTCATTTTGTCAATGTTTCACCAATTTCAAAAATAATGCGACGATGCCTATCTATGGAATGCCATTTTCACATTTATTAGGGAATTGTTGATATCAAGAATTAATTTTTGATCTCAGAAATCGATTTTTTGATATCAAGAATTAATTTTTGATCTCAAAAATTCCATATTTTGACATCAAGAATTAATTTTTGCTATCTGTAATTGTATTTTTGATATCTCTAAATGAATTTTTGATCTCAAAACATAATTTTTGATATCAATAAATATTTAGAGATATCAAGAAATATTTATTGATATCATAAATGATTTAATGGTATCTAGAATTGATTTTTTGAGATCAAAAATTCAATTCTTGATAGCAAAAATGAAATATTTTTGAGCAAAAAGTCAATTTTGAGCTCAATAATTCATTTTCCTTTTGTTGATATCAAGAATTTATTTCAGATGTCATTATTTCAGAAGGAGACTTTTTAATTTGTATTTTGAAATCTGCAAATGATTTTTTGATCTCAAAAAATGATTTTTGATATCAAAATATCAGTCTTTTTTTTTAAATAAAAATTTCAGAAGTACACGTCTGTTAATTAAAAATGATTTGTCCTTGTATACAGAATCTTACTTTAAATTTTTAACTGTATAAAAAAAGAAGCAATTCTTGAGATCAAAAATTGTGTTGTTATTATTGATCTCAATAATTCAAGTTTTCATCTCCAAAACTTAATTGACGATTCGTTAAATTTTATGTAAATTTGTGTCTCCCTTAAGATTTTTCAAGTTTGTAAATTTGATTTTTTTGATCTCAAAAATAAGTTTTTGCCATCTAAAATTCAAATATTGACAGCAAAATATAAATTATTGAGTCTTGGCCAGCAGCACTGCAGACGGTGAGGGAGGGGGATGAGGTTGGGGGGGGGGGGGAGGGCTTCTTTCTAGTACAGCTCCCTCACATGGGTATCAGTAGCGCAGCCAGTGAGAGGGGGAGGAGTGTCAAATGGGGGGGGGGGGGAGGGGCTACCTTCTCGTACAGCTCATTCTCGTGGCTAGCAGCACTGGAGCTGGTGGGGGGGGGGGAGGGGGGAGGGGGTGTCAGAGGGGAAAGGGGGGGCTACCTTCTTGTACAGCTCTTTCTCGTGGCTAGCAGCACTGGAGCTGGGGGGGGGGGGGGGGAGGTGGTGTCAGAGGGGAAAGGGGGTCTACCTTCTTGTACAGCTCCTTCTCGTTGCTAGCAGCACTGGAGGGGAAGGGGGGGGGGGTGTCAGAGGGGAAAGGGGGGTCTACCTTCTTGTACAGCTCCTTCTCGTGGCTAGCAGCACTGGAGGGGAGGGGGGGGTGTCAGAGGGGAAAGGGGGGGGTCTACCTTCTTGTACAGCTCCTTCTCGTGGCTAGCAGCACTGGAGACGGGGGGGATGTCAGAGGGGAAAGGGGGGGGGGTCTACCTTCTTGTACAGCTCCTTCTCGTGGCTAGCAGCACTGGAGGGGAGGGGGGGGGGTGTCAGAGGGGAAAGGGGGGTCTACCTTCTTGTACAGCTCTTTCTCGTGGCTAGCAGCACTGGAGACGGGGGGGATGTCAGAGGGGAAAGGGGGGGGGGGTCTACCTTCTTGTACAGCTCCTTCTCGTGGCTAGCAGCACTGGAGACGGGGGGGATGTCAGAGGGGAAAGGGGGGGGGGTCTACCTTCTTGTACAGCTCCTTCTCGTGGCTAGCAGCACTGGAGGGGAGGGGGGGTTCAGAGGGGAAAGGGGGGTCTACCTTCTTGTACAGCTCCTTCTCGTGGCTAGCAGCACTGGAGACGGGGGGGGGGGATGTCAGAGGGGAAAGGGGGGGGTCTACCTTCTTGTACAGCTCCTTCTCGTGGCTAGCAGCACTGGAGACGGCCTGCGCCGCTTGTGACTTCTCTTTATGTAGTTTCATCACCTTCAGATCGTACTAATAGGCAAAATAACAAAAAAAATAAATATTTTTTTATGTTGGGACATACGTGCTTCTTTTTTTTCTGTTCATTGATGGACAGTCCCCTTTTATTTTCATTTCAGATCAACATTCCATTGTACAACTTTCAGCATTTGCTATAGGATAATCACTGAGATGTTATATTTATACAAGTCACATTTGTATTCAAATACCTCGAACAAAACCTTAATTACTATTACAACCGACATTTTTTAATTCTGCCAACCCTAAATATTACATTCTGTTATTAAATTTTTATCAGAATTGATCTGCCTACCGAAATAAATTCAAAATAGGTCCAGAATGATTTTTAAAATTCCTACCCCCTCCTTAATAAATGATCGAATACATAAAAAATAATTATCTTTCTGACGCGCGCTGGTCAATTTCCACAAAGTTTTTAAATGTCAAATAACCACTTATTCATTTTACTTCGGTGCATAAAAAGCAGAAACTACCTCACTTTTTCTGGCATAAATGTTAATACGAAACCTTATTCTACCTGATAGACGAAATTAAAAAACTAAAAGTTTTTATGTGATGAGAAATGCGAGCCTAACATGTGTAGGGCAAAGCAGTCTTAGAAGACAGCAATCTACCCGTGCGTGTCCGTGACAGCAGCATGGCCTTTGCTTAAGCGACAACAGCCCGTGGTTAATTTAGGAGAAAGGGAAAAAAATTATGATATAGAAACAATCTCATCTGCGCATGTTCGTTAAATACTACACTAAACCTGAAATTGAAATATATCTGAGAATACAACTTGTTTCTTATCTGTGGAATGAATTTCCAAATCCCGCCTGTTTTATCTCAGGAGCCCGAGGACGCGGGACCCAGCCGCTGAGGACTGACCTCGAGCCGCTGCTTGACGAGCTCGGCCGCCTTGTCCTTCTCTAGCGCTGTAATCCGCCGCTTCAGCTGTTCTGTCGTCTGCTCCTGGGCCTCCGTGATGCGGCGCCATTCCTTCATCTCCCGCTCCGCTGTGTTAACAGTACCACATGAGAACCAACCATGTCATACATTCCTAACTCCCTCATCTCCCGCTCCGCTACTTGAACAGTACAACATGAGAACCGCATATGTCATACATCCCTAACTCCCTCATATCCCGCTCCGCTGTTTGAACAGTACCACATGAGAACCACACATGTCATACATCCCCAACTCCATAATCCCCCACTCCGCTGCCTAAACAGCACCACACGATAACCACAAATAAACCACATCCCTAACTCCCTTATTTTGCGCTCACGTGTGTGAACAGTACCACATGAGAACCACAAATATCACATATCCCTAACTCCCTCATTTCCCACGCCGTTGTGTGAACAGGACCACAGGAGAATCGCAAGTGGTCCAAACCTTGCCAAGGGGCCTGGAGTCTGGTTCTAATAAATCGATTTTCCGATTTTAATAACATTTACTTTGACGGTATTATCTTGAATCAGAAGGAATGTTTTACTCAGCCTGATGTCTTAAATAACAATAAAACATACACCACGTGACAAACATCAACATCGGTCAATTCCTTCACCTTTTTCATGCAACTCTTTTTATAAGAATGGAAGATACACCACGTGACAAACATCAACACAGGTTAACTCCTTCACCTTGTTCATGCAGCTCCTTTTTAAGCTGATCTAGCTCATTTCGATGTTTCTCTTCGAGCTCTAATTTCACTTTTTCATGACGTGAAATCTCTAGCTCCATATCCTCAAAAAAATAAAAAAACATTTTGTCACTGTCAGCGTTAAGCGAAAAACAGAGTAAAGAACGAACTTCCGTCAGAGAACACTTCTGTTTGCAACTAGGGGTGCTACGGTTCGTACCGTAACCGAAAACCGACCGCGGTTTTTCGGTTCGGTTCTATTACAAAACCGAAAGAGAAAAACCGCGGTATTTTCCTTTTTTTTTTTTGGCAGTTTAAAATTTTCACTGATAATAGAAGTTATAAAATAAAGTGCTGTTTTGCGTCTGTTAAAGAAAAATGTGTAAATTCAGAGAACTTATCACTCGACATTTTAATGTGAACTGTTTCCTCAGGGACATTAGCGTTACGTTTCCTTAGTTTAATTCAAGATTTAAAGCTTCTTATAATATGTGTTAAGGCCTTTTGTTTATGGCGCTATAATTTAGAAACTCTGTAAATGTTCTTAAGTTGGAACAAAACTGAATGACTGCTATGTGATGCACTGAAACTTAAGTTAGGACAAAATAATAATGATTGTTACAGGCTATACTTTAAACAATATCACCATGTTATGTACCAACTCACCTTTTTCTGACTGTCTATGCACGACTTCAAGCGCTCTACTTCTTTCAATAGCTTCCTGCTTTTATCTGAAAATTAAAATAAAAAAAAAAACGAAGTCCTGAAAATCATATTTTAAAAAAATATACATACAGACCACCAAATTAATAACATTTCCAGCTCTTTCCTTAAAATTATAAAAAAAGAGCACAAATTTAAGTTTGGTTAGCTTTAAAACATAAATTAGAGGTCGCCAAGCATATGACGTAACAATGGCTGACAAGCAGGTGACTTTACGACTATAACCCTACCTACTGAGTCACAGCAGTAGTCATTCAGGTGACGTCACGTAACCGTAAGTCTATAAACACATCGGTTGTCAAGTTGGTGGAGTCACATAAGCTCACCTTCTGTGTTACAGCGGTTGTGAAGCACGTGACGTCACGTGATTGTGAGCCTACCTTCTGAGTCACAGCGGCTGAGAAGCAGGTGACGTCACGTGACCATAAGCCTACCTTCAGCGTCACAGCGGTTATCAAGCGCTTGCTGGAGCGTCGCCACAGTTTTTTCCGCACTTCTTACATCTACAAGTGTTCGACTTTTAATTTATCTTCAAAAAAATATATTTACAGTGTCAATTTTGTTGTGCACTTAATTCAGTTCACGTCGGAACCCTGGCGACAAAAAACAGCAAATGAAGTACACCAAAAGACAAAACAAGATTCCGAATGTCTAAAATGTGAATGAAGTCTACAACATCAATATCTTTTATGTAAAATCCAACGCAAAATATGACCTCCTTTAAAAAAAAAAAAAAAACAAAAAAACATCACACTGTTAAGAAAACTTTTCAAAACAATTTCTAATAACATGCAAACAGCACGTTCTCCTCTACCTTCGACTCTCGTCCCCCCTCTCCCCTCACTCCCTTTCCAACCGTCACCTCTTCACAGCAGCCACTTTCCTGCTGCTAATCACCGCCCTGTCCTCCCACCACCACCAGGTCACCTTCTTGAAGGTGCCGCTGTCTCTCTTGTTCCTGCCTCTGCCCCCCCCCCCCACCCCGCTGACCTTGAAGCCAGTCATTTCCCCTGTTCCTCAACCCCCCGCCACCACCACCAGGTCACCTTCTTGAAGGTGCCGCTGTCTCTCTTGTTCCTGCCTCTGCCCCACCTCCCACCCCGCTGACCTTGAAGCCAGTTATTTCTCCTGTTCCTCCCCCCCCCCCCCGCCACCACCACCAGGTCACCTTCTTGAAGGTGCCGCTGTCTCTCTTGTTCCTGCCTCTGCCCCCCCTCCCACCCCGCTGACCTTGAAGCCAGTTATTTCTCCTGTTCCTCCCCCCCCCCGCCACCACCACCAGGTCACCTTCTTGAAGGTGCCGCTGTCTCTCTTGTTCCTGCCTCTGCCCCACCTCCCACCCCGCTGACCTTGAAGCCAGTTATTTCTCCTGTTCCCCCCCCCCCCCCCGCCACCACCACAAGGTCACCTTCTTGAAGGTGCCGCTGTCTCTCTTGTTCCTGCCTCTGGCCCCCCCCCCTCCCACCCCGCTGACCTTGAAGCCAGTTATTTCTCCTGCCCCCCCCCCACCCCCCGCCACCACCAGGTCACCTTCTTGAAGCTGCCGCTGTCTGTCTTGTTCCTGCCTCTGCCCCCCCCCCCCCCCACCCCGCTGACCTTGAAGCCAGTTATTTCTCCTGTTCCCCCCCCCCCACCACCACCCGGTCACCTTCTTGAAGCTGCCGCTGTCTCTCTTGTTCCTGCCTCTGCCCCCCCCCCCCACCCCGCTGACCTTGAAGCCAGTTATTTCTCCTGTTCCCCGCCCCCCCCCCCACCACCACCCGGTCACCTTCTTGAAGCTGCCGCTGTCTCTCTTGTTCCTGCCTCTGCCCCCCCTCCCACCCCGCTGACCTTGAAGCCAGTTATTTCTCCTGCCCCCCCCCCCCCCCCACCCCCCGCCACCACCAGGTCACCTTCTTGAAGCTGCCGCTGTCTGTCTTGTTCCTCCCCTAACTGACGCCTCAGACTCTCCGTCTCCTCTTTACCGCAAGCATTTTCCTGCTGCTCATTGACGTAGTCCTGCACACAGCGCCAGATAAATAGTATTGTATGCCACGGCCACACAAGTTAAATATCACACATTATGCAACTTCAGCTGTGAATAAAAATAAAAGCAACAGTAAAACATCGATAAGTGATCACCAACGACCCAACACTATATATGGCCGATATATTGATTATTCATCTTTCAACAATAGCAGCAACAACAACAACAGCAACAACATCAACAACTACAACAAAAAAACACAACAGCAGCAACAACAACAACAGCAACAACAACAAAAGCAGCAGCAGCAACAACGGATCGACACACCCATGGATTGGAAAATCTACAGTTGTTGACATGTGTGATTAGTTGTCCAACGATAAGTTCAGTATCGAACCTGTTCGAAAATGGAGAATTCTCTCGTGAAAACATCTAAATCGACTTTGCTCTTAGGATCAAAAGCAAACATCGACATTCTTCAAGCTTCTTTCCCTTTAATCTGCAATCAAATTTATTCAGGTCTTATAACTTCGAATTTTATTTTATGGAATAGCAGAAATTAAAAAAAGGACTGCGCCCACAAAAACGGTTGTTAAATGATGAAGGGTTTTTCGGTATTATTAGCACACGTTTTGTACCTGTGTCCTTGAAACTGAAAATAACTTTCCACCATATTTAAGTTGCAATTAAACAGAGGGCTAGAGATGTGGTCATGGTCAATCAAGTCGTCCTCGAGATATCGCAACACAGAACTGCCCTCCTCGATTTCGAATCCAGTTGAAAATCATTCCTGTGAATCGGGTTTGACCGATATACAAACATAAGAGGTTTCACTGTACGTCTTGTTCATCCGGGTCCGGACGGTGGTCACTACGAACAGGTTTTGCTGTGCGTCTTTTTTCGGGTCTAGAAGGTGATCACTAAATAATTTTTTACTGTATGTTCTTTTTATCCGGGTCTAGAACTTTGTGACTTCAGCCGTTTTCCTCTAGCTTGGTAACCAAATGAAAATAAGTTTCCTGCGAAAAAAGCTAGATCATGACAACAGCTGACAGAACCGTCCGAGGAAAAAACAGGTCAAGTTTGAAGTTGATCCGACTTTTCGTTCTTTAGATATCTTGCACACAACGTTTGTTCACAACAGACTGACATACACAGAACGTACAAACACTACGTTCTCCCCTTGGTCGGGGAAACATTAAAATGATCATATGGCAGTCATATCAATAAAGCGCCAAGTTAAAAATCATTCCCAAGTGAGTTCTTTATATCAAACTACACTCGTAATGCCTTTTATGGCTGTTTTCAAGTTGTTGTGTTTTCGAAACAAACGTTAATGTAATTGTTATCGCTTCAGAAGGCAATTTTTTTACCATTTTGTGATGAAAAACAACTTCAGTATCATTAATATATTTAACAGATTATAAGATGTCAGTGATTTTGGTGCCAAATTTTGCAAAAAACTTTTAACCTTACGACCTAATTGAGTACGAGAGAGAGGAGACAGAATTGGTTAGAGTGGATCTTAATTGGTGACCATAAAAGGTTCAATTCTAACTGCACTTAGTAAGCCAGATGCAAATTTGCCAACCTTTTGGATTCAAATATTCATTATTTTATATTAGGCAAGTAAAAATTGCTTTCAGTCACGGAAGATATTCTTTTCTATTTCACCAATTTGGATCTACTGTAGCCATTCGAGTATCCGCAAACAAACCGGAACAATAAATCAGCTGATTACGCATTTCTTAATGCATTATTTATTACAATAATTGTTAAATTGCAAAAGAAAGTAGTCAGAATAGTCTGTAAAGTTAGACAAGTATTCAGTGAACACTAACAGGCCCCAACGCCCCCAAAATTGTAAGGGGTCGTCTATGGTTTTGAACCTGTTGGCCAGTTTAGGCCAAGAAAAATAAATGTCCTACTTCTGCTCAAAACTTTGAAAAACAATGACACTGGCTGGCGGAAAATCTTTTTTACCCCCAAAATTTAGCAGATCGCGTGACCGAATTTGGGCAAAATGGCCTAAAGGCACATCTATAAGTCGAGACCTTTCAAATGAGCCCAACATCAAGTCTCTAGGCCTCTGCGTTCTCGAGATATCGCCTGTACAAACTCAATTCGATTTTTGCGGTTTTGGCCAATTTGGCCAAGATCACGTGACTGAATTTGGCCAAAAGGCACATCTACAATTCGAAACCTTTCAAATGAGCCCAACATCAAGTCTCTAGGCCTCTGCGTTCTCGAGATATCGCCTGTACAAACACAAGTCGATTTTTTGCGTTTTTGGCCAATTTGGCCAAGATCACGTGATCGAATTTGGCCAAAATGGCCAAAAGGCACATCTACAAGTCGAGACCTTTCAAATGAGCCCAACATCAAGTCTCTAGGCCTCTGCGTTTACGAGATATCGCCTGTACAAACACAAGTCGATTTTTTGCGTTTTTGGCCAATTTGGCCAAGATCACGTGATCGAATTTGGCCAAAATGGCCAAAAGGCACATCTACAAGTCGAGACCTTTCAAATGAGCCCAACATCAAGTCTCTAGGCCTCTGCGTTCTCGAGATATCGCCTGTACAAACACAAGTCGATTTTTTGCGTTTTTGGCCAATTTGGCCAAGATCACGTGATCGAATTTGGCCAAAATGGCCAAAAGGCACATCTACAAGTCGAGACCTTTCAAATGAGCCCAACATCAAGTCTCTAGGCCTCTGCGTTCTCGAGATATCGCTTGTACAAAAAAGCGATGACGGACAGACAGACGGACGGACAGACAGACACCCCAAGTCTATAGGCCCCCAACCCTGTAGGGTTGGGGCCTAAAAATATGCTTATACAAACGATCTGTTCTACAAATTACGAATGATCAAATTTTGTGATTTGGTAGACTTAAAAATATTAATTTGAATGTACAAAGCCTGCAGCGTCGCTCTGCCTTTATATATGCAAGTATGTTTACCACTTTTTTTCTTATTTATTTCGCCTGTTTGCAAACATTCACTAGTCTATTGGTAAAATTTAGATACTCTGTTTATGTGATTTACTGTAAGTGAAGTAGGTGGATCAGGCCTATAATTTCAAAAAAAAAAAAAAAAAAACAAAAAAAAAAACGATTCACCTTTTCTTCATGCCGTTATATCGGAATCTTGTAGTTTTGATTTGTATCAATTTGTACATACACATGAGGAATAAACAAAATATCTATCTATCGACAATGACCGCGTTTTATTGGACGTATCTGAAAAAAGAATAAATCCATATAATGTTTCGAAAATGTCCCAATAAAACACGTCAGATAATGTTTCGAGAATAAAAAATGGCTGCCGGGAGCTTTGGTGCTTTTCTCTCAATCCACATTACGAATTGCTATTGTAAAAAGTTGTATCTCTACTGGCTTTAATGTTCTGAATGTTCTGAATCGACGCAAGTAAAAGCAAAACTGTTTCACTTTTGGGCGATAATGGCATGCAGGTGCGCAGAAAAGGATTATGGGAAGATTATCTGAATGTAAAGCTCGATACACTCGAAAATGTTTCGAAACATTGTCGAAAAACCAAGAAACATTTTCTAATTTCCGAGACGTTTTCGAAACATTATCCTTGCCCAATAAACCGCAGGCAATGAAACAAGAAATATCTTATTTTTAAAAATGAATATCAAGATTGTCCTAATAAATATATCTACTTGTTTGTTACACTGACATGTTTCATAACGCAGTGTTTGCTCTATCTATATTGTGTTATCGCTCAAAAGTTCAATTTTACCTTTCACCCGATGTTACGTTGCTAGTAACGCAACCAGTTGTTTATCGCTCATCACTTGGGGCTCAACATGCCAAATGGGCTATTTATATCAAAAACAGTAACACTTCTTAACATTACACTTCTTAAGCTTGTTAAGTTGTTAAACTAGCGAAAGACGCAACTAGCTTTCTGGCGCAAAAAAAGCAGTGACCAATACGTTGTTTTTCCACAGCCAACCTCTTCGGCGGTGCAGTCTATTTTGTCTTGTTGTTACAAACAGCTCACCTCTGAGGAGTTAATAGTTGTTATGCATCAACATAGAGTGGATGGATATTTCTATCTGCCTAGCCGTACTTTGCATCCCTCAGTGTTTAACATTCTTGTACGTGAGTGAAAAAGGTGTATATGAATTTAGAAGTCACTAAAATCTGTATTTAAGTCACTTTTTAAAAAAAAAAAAAAGAAAAGTGGTCACTCTCCTTTAAGTAGTAGGAAAACGCCGATTCCAGACCACCCCTCCCTGGGAAATGTTTTTTTTTTTTTTTTTTTTTTTTTGGTGGCAGGTGGCAGTCGGGACAGACCAGCAGTAAGGGTTCTAGCACAGACGCCACCCCCCTAGGCGGCAGTCAGGTCAGACCATAAAGTGTGGACGTCTATTCCAGCTCACTTGGTTGTGCCGCCTATTCCAGCTCAGTGACGTCAGACTCCCCCCCCCCCCCCCTAGGCGGCAGTCAGGTCAGACCATAAAGTGTGGACGTCGATTCTAGCTCACTTGGTTGTGCCGCCGATTCCAGCTCAGTGACGTCAGACCCCCCCCCCCCCCCCCCCCCCTAGGCGGCAGTCAGGTCAGACCATAAAGTGTGGACGCCGATTCCAGACCACCCCCCCCCCTAGGCGAGCAACATTCTATCAATTCAGCACGCTAAGTTACATACGGCAATTTGATCACATGCAAAATCGGTGTGTCACAGGACAGGTGGTAAAAATCATGAAATGACAAAGTTCACAGCGTGAGAAACAATTCTGTCCCGACTGCCACCTGCCACCCAAAAAAAAAAAAATTCTCGACTGCCGCCTAGGGGGGGGGGGGGGGGGGGGGGGGAGGTCGACTTACTCTATGCCTGCTGCCTCTCTCTCTCACGGTTTGCCTCTTACTTTAATTCTTTCTCACGCTGTGCGCTCTTTCCTCTGTTTATGTTTGCCACCATGTTCATGTTCAACAAGTTGTTGTTCAATAAGTTGTTCAACATGTTCAACAAGTTGTTGTTCAATAAGTTGTTCAACATGTTCAACAAGTTGTTGTTCAACATATTAAGACAACTCACTATAGAGCATAAAAGGCACTTGTCCTCAGACATAACATACATTCTGTATCAAGATACTGAAGAGTGGACATGTCTGCAGTGAGTGAACAACAACTACCATCTATTGCAATGCCTGCAGAAAATTTTATAGCAAAGCCTGAGACAATACCTACAGCTAAGTCTAAGGCAATGCCCATGGTAGATTCCAAGGTGAAGTCACATCAGCAGCATCAACAGCGACCACATTTTAGAAAGATAAAACGGGATGAGTTACCAGCTGAGCCGGCGCCGTGTAAAATGCGAAAAATTAAGACAGAACCTAATATGAAGAGAGAACCGGAGCGTAAAGCTGATACCACCATGAACAAGATGCATGTAGACGATTCACTGGTTATGATACCCATTAATGGAGAAACATATATTAAATTGGTGAAATATCAACAGAAAGTGATGGTTAACATTCGTAAATATATTACGAATCATGCATCTGGGAGGTTATACCCTACCAAGAAGGGAATTTTGTTGTCATTGAAAGACTGGCAAATGCTGAAGAAGCAAATGACGTCAGTGGATCTCATGCTTCAGAAAATGGATGTGTATAAATGTAGTGACTGTGAGAAGATGGTTGAGTAGAAAGTCATGTGCGACTGTATACAATTTTAACAGTATGACTATGAAATGAATTAACATTATCTATGTTGATGTAAAGTCAGATTGTATAACATTTGTAAACTTGTCAATTTAAGTTCTTATGAGTAGGTACATGTATTAGTATAATATGTATTTGAAATAGTTTTGCTTTTATCATAATTCTAAATATTTGTAATATTTAATAAAAGAAACACATATTATGCCTTTCAACTTATTTATTTTTCTCATGCAATACTTGGATATAATACATAATAATAAAATACTTGAATATAATACATAATGATACAATACTTGAATATAATACACAATAATACAAAATTAATTATAATTCTTCTGCATTTGTTTCACTCTGTTGCACCTCACTGTCCATGCCACTTTCTTCGGCACTGCTACCATCCTCCTCCTCCACATCTAGTAGCTCTTCAAAGAATGTATTGTTTTTCCTTATAGCCGCCTTTAGTGCCTTTGAATACTTACAATGTTTTTCATTAACAAAGTAATTAAAGTCCTCTAAAATCTTTTGATAATGTTGGCTTTGTTCTAAACGCTGGGTATAGTTGAACAGTCTCATAAACAGTTGTTTTAGTCCATGCTTATACATGGGTCGAAGGTCATAACTTGCTATTTCACGCGCATCTTCAAGTCCTTGTTCTTCATATTCTAAAACCTTTTCTTGAAATTTGTCATCATAGTCATCGTAGACTTCTTGAACCATATCATGCCAAACAGAGTCTATTTCTGACTCACTTTCAGAGTGCATACATCCGTCGGTGCAACTAGCTCATGACTATGTTCAAACTAGATATAAAACTGAATCAAACAGCGAAATTTTCATACAAATCGGTCAACTATAACGAAAGTTATCGCAATTTTAAGTTAAAATGGCGGCTTGTTGCAAAAATGCATACAGCCGTCGGTGCAAGTAGCCAATGACTATGTTAAAACTTTACATAAAACTGAATCAAACAGTGAAATTTTCATACAAATCGGTCAACTATAACGAAAGTTATCGCAATTTTAAGTAAAGGCGGGGGGGGGGGGTCTGCCCCGACTGCCGGCTAGGAGGAGGGATCTGGGCTGGAATCCCCATTATCCATACTACTGATTTTTACCACCTATTACAGTATCCATAGCAACGTTGACTTTGCCGCCTGTGTGTTTACAAACACTGCATAACAACAGCTGTGTGTGTTTTACTGTAGCACAGTAGACTTTGTACTTTTAAGCTATTTGAGAAAAGAATTACTCATAGAGAAAATGCTGTTAGAGAAAGGGGAGAACTTGCGAGAACTTTTACATATTGAAAGAGTATTCTAAAAAATATGTGCTAATGTTTTTCTTTTAACTTTTAATACAGATGCTGACTCTTTCAGGATAGCATAGTAAATGGTTTGTAAAATATTAATTTAGATTAGTAAGAGATAATATATTTAGGTGAGTGTTTTTTCTGTTGTTTTCTGTTTGAACATTTTTTAGTAAATAAAAAATCCTACAATGCTGCAAAATGTTGCAAAACAGACTGACCAGTCGAAATACACAATTCATAAACCAGTACGGGAGTACATGGTTAAAAAAAACTAATAAACGAAAGCAATTTTTTTTTCACTTTAAAATAGATATAAAGGGACACTCTAACAATAACTTCCTATATATATATATTTTTAAAACCAACTGCACAGTCAAATCAAATGAGAAAAAAATCGGTGTGTCCTGTGACACATCGATTTTGCATGTGATCAAATTGCCGTATGTAACTTAGCGTGCTGACTTGATAGAATGTTGCTCGCCTAGGGGGGGGGGGGGGGGTGGTCTGAAATCGGCGTCCACACTTTATGGTCTGACCTGACTGCCACCTGCCACCCAAAAAAAAACATTTTGTCGCCACCTATGCAAATAGTCTATAATCACTGTAAACTAAACATCAAACTGAATGAAACGGTGAAATTTTCATGCAAATCGGTCGAATATAGCGAAAGTTATCTCACTTTTAAGTTAACATTTTAAGGTGAATCAATAATGCATACAGCCACCTGCGCAAATAGACTGACCCCTTAATGTTAAAATTAGATAAAAAACTGAATCAAACAGTGAAATTTTCATGCAAATTGACCAAGTATAACGAAAGTTATGGATTTTTTCCACTTTTTACAAAGTTAAAATGGCGGCATGTTACAAATATGCATACAGCCACATGCGCAAATAGCCCGTGACTACTTTATAGCAAAATTTTACAAAAAACTGAATCAAACAGTGAAATTTTCAAGCAAATTGACCAGTATAAAGAAAGTTATGGACTTTTTCCAATTTTTACAAAGTTAAAATGGCGGCATGTTACAAATATGCATACAGTCACCTGCGCAAATAGTCTGTGTCTACTTCATAACAAACCTTTACATAAAACTGAATCAAACAGTGAAATTTTCATGCAATTCGGTCATCTATAGCGGAAGTTATCTCATTTTTCACTTTTTACAAAGTTAAAATGGCGGCATGTTACAAATATGCATACAGCTACATGTGTATATAGCCTGTGACTACTTTATGTCAAAATCAGATATAAAACTGAATCAAACGGTGAAATTTCCATTCAGATCGGTTGAACATAACAAAAGTTATCTACTTTTTAAAAAGTTACTAAAAATAAATGTTGTAAAATTTCCCCAGTCTAAAAATAGATATGATGGGGTGTGACGTCACGATGATTGACAGGTGATAGACAGAAAGTGGGCGGGGCTTCATTGTCTTCCTTGATTTCTTTGGCTTTTCATTGGTCACATGACTGATGACGTCACTTCCTTGGTCAGAAACGGTGTTTTCCTACTACTTGAGTACTATTTGCGCGGAATCCTCAGTGGGTCTAAGGATTAAAAACCGAACCGTCTAAGAGGTCGGCTGTTGGACAACAACGGTTTTGTGTAGGCTGTTACCGCGTTTTATTGGACGTATCTGAAAAAAAAATAAATCCGATAATATTTCAAAAATGCCCCAATAAAACACTTCAGATAATGTTTCGAGAGAAAAAATGGCTGCCGGGAGTTTTCTTTCAATCCAAATTGCGAATTGCTTTTGTCAGTAGCTGTATTTCTACTGGCTTTAATCTAAGTTGCCGTATGCCAGTTCTGAATCGACGTAAGTAAAGCAAAACTGTTTCACTTGTGGGCGATAATTGGCGGGCATATGCGCAGAAAAGGATTATCTGAATGTAAAGCTCGATGCACTCGAAAATGTTTCGAGACACTATCGAAAAACCAAGAAACACTTTCTGATTTCCGAAACATTTTCGAGACATTATCCGTGCCCAATCAAACGCAGGCTGTGCATTTAGGAATTTTACTGGGGTCCGTTAGGTCCCGAAGTGAAATTATGATTTTATAAGTGATCCGAAGTCAGGTCTAACACTGCTTTCTCCTCATAACCACCACGCAGAGAGCCGTTCAAAGATTCGATTTCCTCTCCGAAAGATCTTTCCCAGTCGGACTTCCTATTGTTCTCAGCGGTCACGAACCAAGGAAGTTCTATTGCGTGACATGAGGCGTTATAAATAAATCAGCCAGTCAAAGCGCAGGTGAGGTCAATTCAAAGTCATTACTATTTTGACTTATCGTTAATGCAAACAGGCAATGGGACTTATTGTTAAATATGTTGTCCACTTTAATCTTGCCAACACATGCTTAAGTTAATGATAAGAGTAATTATAATCTTTCCTTTGCTTATTTGTTTATTGATAATGCTCTAGACCTGGTGTTGATTGACGTTAGTGGAGCTGCTATAATCAGTAATCCCCCTGTTCTGTAATATGTAAACAATATGTTACAATTGATAAACCCGTGTTATCTATGGTATAGCATGTAATAACTATTGTTGTGCATAATGCATTGCATGTAATTAACTGGATAACGTAAATAACTTTAAGTTCGTAAATACAATAAATGGGTTTCTTCGCGTAATAGATATCGCCCCCGCTACATTTTATCATTTAATAAACATTAACTATTTTAAATTAACTCTTGCTTTAATTATTAATGAAATAGGCCACTGTGAGTCATAACGTTTCACAGAGCTGTACTTAAAAAAGAATGGTGATATCAAAGGTCATTTCTATTTTGACTCATCCGCTATGCAAATAAACAGTCAATGGAGCCTATTGCTATATAAGCAAAGAATGGTGATGACTTCACCCCAAGGCCGTTCTTATTTTGACTCATCCTTTATGCAAACAGACATGGAGATTATTGCTACAAAGAATGGTGATACTCGAGGTCATTCCGGTTTGGGCCCCAATTGCTCTCTTTTCAGGATTCCATTATTCTACGACTTAAATAGGTAATCTAACTAGAGGTTCTTAGTTCGACCTTTATTGTTCTAGCCGTGAAGGACCCTATTGTTCTGCAACATAAATAGGTGAGCAAATCAAAAGGGAGTACAGAACAGTTTCCCTCAAACACTGAAGAGGGAGGTCGTCTCGCTAGATCAAGAGGGATCCGGATTGGTTTAATTTACCACATATGGTAGGTGACTGCTGCTTGTTCGTTTCATCTTATCAAGGAGGAAAAGTAACTTGTTGCAAGATCAAAATTGATCCGTGTGGCTACTCGTGGAACTCGCCTTTTCACGTCCTGAACTATTTACAACAGCTATTAAAACTTGTAAAATTGAAACATTATAATCGTGTTTTAAAGATAAACTGTATGAAAGTGACAAATAACAATGCTGTCTGAAGTGTTTCTTTCAGTATCAATTTTAATAAAATATGCTTAATCTATATCTTGTATGTTTTCACTCTATCTGTTGGAATATATGGCAGTAGCATAGAATGTTTTCTTTGTGGCCAGTTAGCTCATATGGTAAGAGCGCTAGTTCAGAAATCTCAAGATTTCTGGTTCCAATCTGGGCCTGGTGCTCACAAGAAATAAAGACTTGCGCTCATACTGACTCAGCTAAATTAGCCCACATGAAGGTTTCGGACGCCTTTTTACAGAATATGATATTGAATCAATTTTAATAGATTAACCGGTCTATTTAAGACAGAAAATCAATGTTTTATACGAATAAAAGGGTTTTCGTTGAATGCAATGTCAATAGATCAAAAGTTCAGAAAGGCAATTAATGCATGAAGACAGATTTGAGGAATTGTTTGCTGAATGGGCAGTTTAAATGTCTTAAAAAATTTTCACGCCATATTGCTTCATTGCTGCTCTTCATCATTCCATCTTGCCCAACAATAACAACAGCAACAATGACAACAACAGCATCGAGAAAATCGCTATAAGCATATAGCAATATTAGTAATTTTTCATTCATGTTTGGGCGTTTCGAGGGAAGCATTGTCGGGGCAGTCGTATATTTGGCAAGACAGTTGGACAAGACGCGCTAAGCACAAACACACATCGTTAGACGGCAGCACAAAAGAAGTACCCGCGAAGAAAGCAAGAGTGGAAGCAGATACGAAGATATCAAAGACCAATTCTACCTCCCATTAGTCACTGTCACTCGGAAGCACATTGGAGGCGCCTTTATCCAGACGACTAATCACTTAACGTTAGGTCCTTTAACTGGCAACACGCTTGAGCAAAAACTATACATGTTGTTTGTGCATAACGTGGTTTTTCAGTTTGCACTTGTTATTGTTCGCTAGTACATAGGCAAACTAAGATTTTCAAGAATAATATAACCTTTCTAAACTTCATTTATATTTTATTTCAAATTCAGTTGTCTGTCATTTTCTGCTGTTTAACGCTTCACAAAAAATGTATAAAGATAGCGATAACAATAGCGATAACAACACTATACAAGGTGGAAATGAAAAGGAAGATTAGTGGCAAACCTGCAGATCTCGGGGCCATGTTTACTGCCTTCAAGTCAACGCTGGATTCTATAAATCGGAAACATGATGGCAAAAGAAGCCACGATATGAGCGACAGTGAGGAGGAGGATCCACCGAAAAGGCATCGTTCTAGGTGTGACGCTAGCGTCGGGGACAGTGATATTGAGGACCTATTGGGCTCATCGAAGAAAAAAGTCTCTGACGCAGAGCAATCAGATCGACCCGATCACAGTGCAATTCTACTCGATATCGAGCAAGAATTGTCGGAGGGGCAGTCGCCGATAAATTCGCGACTTGCAAACATTATCAACAAGCGTTTTTCGACCCTGTTACCTACTGACAAGGTCAAAGACAAGGAAGCCAAGTATGAAAGACCCGCGAACTGTGAGAAACTGGTAGTTCCTTCTGTGAATACCGAGATATTCCGAAAACTGAGCCACAGTCAAAAACAGCGAGATGTGCGCCTGCAATCAGTACAAAGAGCCATTATTCAGCCCGCTGTAGCGATTTCGCATCTGGCAGAGGCATTACTCGATTCAAAGGAGGGGCAAAGCGAAAACTGCGACGAAGTGATACGACAAGCCACTGATGCAATCGCGTTTCTGGGGCATGCATCAGTAGGGCTGTCATATAGAAAAAGGGACCTCCTTCACGCAGCGCTCCCTTCCAATGTTGCCCGTCACCTCTGTAGCCCGGAAGTCAAGATAACTAAAAACCTATTTGGGGATGATTTAGCGAAAACGATTCGCAAAATCCGGGAAGCAAACATCGCCACATCGTCGTACACAACACGTGGAGAAAATGTCTCAAAAAACGGCAATCGATTCACACAAACATCGCGATGCAACAACAGAAATTACAAGGGCAACAGTCGACACCAGTTATCCAACAGAAAAAAAAACAAAAAGCAACAATAACTCCTCAACCTAATGATGACGCATTAGAGGTTCGAGAGGTGAGTGATAACCCTTATTCTCTCAGTATAATACTCTCAATTTTGCTGTAAACGATAAAGAAATATATGTGCACCGCTTTCAAAGTGACTGTTTTGACAAAGTATCAACCTTTCAAGCAGGTACTGTTCGATTACACATAGGTACCTAGAAAACTATTTCGTCTGATAAGGAAATTATTGGGGCACTTTTGGGTTATAAAATCCCTGTTAACGCTATCACCAGACAATCGAGCATTCCAAGGAATCCTAAATTCTCGACGCGAGAAAATCAAGCGATAGAAACTGAAATAAATAATTTACTCATCTCAGGAGTTATGTGCCTTGTGACAAGCAAAATGATGATTTCACCTCTCCTATTTTTGTGCGCCCCAAAAAAAGACGGCACATACCGGTTGATGCTCACTCAGCAGCGCTAAATAAATACGTAGAACACCACAATTTTAAAATGGACTCTCTCAAAACAGCTACGCTTCTGATGCAAAAAGACTCATATATGGTATCCATTGATTTGTCTAAAGCCTACTACTCTATACCCGTAGCAAAAGAGCATAGAAAATACTTGAAATTTCAATTCAACGGTGAATTGTTTTCCTTTTGTGTCTTACCAAATGGGTTACCGTCCGCCCCTAGGATATTTACTAAAGTTTCAAGAACTGCGTTCTCCTCTCTTACAAAAAAGGGACACGAGTCGGCATCATTTATTGATTATTCCTTTTTCCATTCCAGAACTTACGAACAGTGCTTAGATAATATTATAGCTACTGTTCAGCTTTTAACAAGCCTCGGCTTTATAGTACACCCAGAAAAATCGGTTCTTACACCAACACAAGAAATTGTTTTCCTTGGTTTTGTGCTAAACTCTATTACATTCAGTGGTGGATCTGCAATGTACCACAAACCTCCCGTCTCATATCACATGGACCTCCCACTGTGACCATTTACACGGATAGTCGCATGAAAGGTTGGGGAGTACATTTCACTAATCTGGATAAACATATTAATGGTCTCTGGAGTGACAGTGAAAAATTGCTACACATAAACGTTCTCGAGTTGAAAGCAAGCTTCATGGGATTATTATCGTTTTGTAACGACATGACAAATATCCATGTCAGAGTGATGATGGACTCTAAAACTGCGATACCGTATGTCTCCTCCTTTGGCGGAACACATTCTTACAAGTGTAACGAAGAGGCACGGAAAATATGGCTATGGGCTATTGCACGAAATATATGGCTGTCAAAAGATTTCGTTAAATCGGCTGAAAACCGAACAGCCGACACCCTATCACGAAAATTCCAAACTGACATGGAGTATAAACTTGATCCTCGTGTTTTTCACGGCATAAACACTAAATTTAACTTCACTCCGAACATTGATCTATTTGCTTCAAGACTGAACTATCAATTAATGCCATATGTATCATACAAACCTGACCCATCAGCTATATCGGTAAACGCATTCACTATGAACTGGTGCCAATATAAATTTTATGCTTTTCCACCGTTTAGTATCTTGCCGAGGGTTTTACATAAAATAATAGAAGATCAGGCCATCGGAAAAGTGATTGTTCCAGTCTGGCCGACGCAATCTTTCTTTCCATCAGTACTCAATCTACTGATTCAACACCCTATTTTTATTTGCAGAAACGAGAAACTGCACCAATTACCAGGGACATCACAACCACATCGACTACACAAAAAACTCAATCTACTGGCATGTCTCTTATCAGGAGACAACTCACTATCGCAGGCATGTCAGGAAAGACTCAAGAAATTATCATGGCAGCATGGGCGCCCAGCACAACTGAACAGTATGAAAGTTCCCCAAAAAATGGATACAGTTTTGCAGCAAACGGACTACAGATCCCTCTTCGGTTTCCTAAAAAACGGACTCGATTTTCTAACTAGTATGTATGAATCAGTTGCTGAATACTCTATTTTAAACACTACACGGAGTGCACTATCTGCATAACCTTTTACTGACGACCCGTCAAAGTCATTTGGAACCCAGTTTCTAGTATCAAAGTTTTTTAAGGGTGTATTTAACACCGGACCTTCTTTACCTAGATATGCTACAACTTGGGATGTAAAACAGTTACTCAACTATTTGAAAACGTTACCATTACAGGATATTTCATTAAAGCAACTCTCAGTAAAAATGGTTACATTGCTTGCTATTTTGTAGGAGCAAAGAGTTCAAACGTTGGCATTTTTAAAAATATCATGCGTAAAAATTAATGATGATCGGTGTGTGTTTTACATTGACTCCTTGTTAAAAACCTCACGGCCTGGCAAACATAAAAGCTCCTTGGAGTTTACACCATATCATGAACCTGATATTTGCATTGTTAAACACGTGCAGTTGTACATAGATAAAACAAACACTCTTTGAGATAAAACAGATAATCTGCTCTTTAACTATCAAAAGCCCCATGGGCCGATTTCATGTAGCACAATTAGCAAATGGATAAAATCAACATTGGCAAAGGCGGGTGTTGATACAACGGTGCTTAAAGCACACAGCACCCGCAGTGCTAGTAGTTCCAGTGTTTTAGCGAAAGGTGTACTCGTAAACCTTTTCTTAAGTGCATGTGGACGGTCAAATGCCGATACATTTGCTAAGTTCTATAAGAAAGATATAGAACAACATTCATTCTCTAATGAAGTTCTGAGTTGACATGTTAATTGTTTATAGTAATAGATATTGTAAATACTGCATATCGTATTTCACATATTTTCTTTATTGTTCATTTCTGAACAGTGTCTGTCATTCTCACCCTCAAGTCTCTCAAATCTAATGAACTTCCGAGAGACAGTGACTGATGGGACGTAGAATTCTAAAATTAAACGAGACTTACCAGGAAGTTGAAGTTTGATTGGAATTCTTCCGACCATCAGTCAGGAACGAGGAATCACATTCCCACCCTGTCAATTCGTCCCACCCTTGGTGATTCCTCCGTTCCAATTGTTTTCCTTGAGGTTGATCATAGCTCAAGTGTGATTAGTCGTCTGGATAAAAGCACCTCTTATGACGTCACATCTTTTCTGATTGGCTGACCTATTTATGACGCCACATGTGACGTCACAATAAACATTTCATGGTTCAGTGACCTTGACCTTGACTATGTCATGGCATGTGACATCACGATAGTCATCAAACGCCGAAGATGATGTTTTCCAAACACACTTAGCGGAACCTGACGTGTGCATAGCCATGAATGGAAGTAACTGAAAACTAGTTTATCTGAATATTAATACTGATACATATATATTAAATTTAATCCTGCAGAAATGTAAATATATTCAAGATGTAAATCTATTGAAACAAACAAGTGGGTAATATGTATGTTTTTTTTTAATTGGATTAAAGCTGTTGAAATTTTCACAACATATCTATTACTTAGGCATACTTAATGCAATATTTTGAATACATGCTTTATTTATTGAAGATTTTAATTAGAAATCTAGGGAGAATATTTATTGCATATTTTACTTTTATAGACCATTATTTTACAAGCATACAGGAATACATTAAATAAGCAGTGAATTAAAATTGACAAAATATTCAAATTTATAAAACAAATGATTCCAAAATACTTTCTTGAATATATAAATATGGGTTTCGACAGTTTCTTGAATTCAGGAAATACCAGCAGGTGTGTTGTGCTGTACTAGCTGAGGTTCAATATGATTTAATAATTCGATAGTTACTTAACTTTTTATTTTTTTAATCCCGTAGATACAAAAGCCTACAATTAAAGATTAGTGCGCCTCGCTTAATTCAATCAATATTTATGAATTAATTGCAGTCAATTTGTAAGAAATGCAACTTCTGCATATCACTGATGATAACTAAGGTGGTCATTACATTTAAGGCCCAACGAGGACTATAAAAGCAGCCCTTAGCCCCTCCCATTTTCATTATGATTCTGGATCTTAACGAGGCAACATCAGTTCCTCGCGTACTTATTTAGCGTTTTTACTCAACGTTTGACAGATTTTGTTAAAATGAAATGGTCGATGAATTAAATATGACTTTCTAACCATACTAAAAGCATTTTTACGACCGTTTGAAGAGAGTTCACATCAAAATTTAACTTTAAGTCGCATCGAATTTAAAAAACGTGTTTTACGTGACCTAATTGTTGCTTGATTGACGTTGATTGACGTTGTCAAAACGTTGACCAATTGAAGCTCATTGAACAGCATGTTATAGGGAGCCACTTCAAAGAAAATCGAATTCAAACATTTTTCCTTTCAACTCCTTTGTCTAAGCTGGACTCAGAGTGTGGATACAAATTTGCTGCATACATTAACTGTTATCTTCAGTTGGTCGTTTCGCACATCGCACAAAGACGTTTATCTTAAGGCTGTAAAATCTATATAAATTTGATTGATGGCTTTCTTCAAGAAAGTGAGAAAAGGGGCGGACTCGGTGCCATGGCTAAAAACAGCGTTTTTAGTTGGGCCTTTAAATGCAAAGATAAATTAATATTCAATGTGACATATTTTTTCAAAAATATTAACTTAAAATATACAAAAATGTGAATTATGGTGTTTAATTTTATTTTGGTTTTACTATTTTATTGTTAAAAAAATTGCTTAATTGCCTTTTACTACTAAAGCAGATAGCAAGAGCCTAAGCACCACTCTCTAGGCCTAAGCACTAAGCAGAGAGCCATACTTAAAATAGCGCTAACCAGGTCTCAGCCAAGCATACAAATCACTATTTAAACCACCGAATGTTTCAACTTAAAGGTATGCTAGGTTAAAATTTTCTAACGTTAACATAGACATACATTTTTTATTTTATGTGCATTACGTTCTGCACTCACATTATTGGCTTGATTTGTAATTCGAAATGTAATTCGAAATATCTGAACTTAATTTTGGAATAAATATACACATTTTAAGCGAATTTGTGAATGAATGGTGTTTATTTAGTAGTGTTTAGCTTTACTGACCTGTGTGATTTGAGAATACAACTTGCTGAAAATATGAAGCACTGAAATTTGTTTTTAAGTCCCAAAATGACTGCTAAAGCTTGAAATATACATTTATTATTATGATTTATTTATCATTAAAACAAAGATTGGTATTCTTTTGTAGTCCAATCTTGCCATCATTGATAAGGTAATAAAGATCTGATGCATACGATGCATCTATCTTTTCTTGCGTTCGTCTGCCAAATTTTAATGTTGATGAAGGTAAAATTAATATTTCATAAGCATCAAAGCTATCTTTAAATAGCAATACAGAAGAGAAATTTCCATTTTAATTGCTACTTATTTGCGGGATCTTGTTGCATTCCAAATTAACTTAGGGAAAAAGTATTAAATAAGAATAGACCGTTAGACCTTTATCATTAACAGGTAGCAAAAATTATAATTGGGCCAACAAAAAATACGATTTGGAGCTCTTAAAAATTCTATTTCTTATAAATCTTTCTTCAATGCCATGCCAAATCACCAACTGCATCTAAATCCTACCAAAACACAGCTTTTGACAGGTATCATCCAAGTAGGTAGTCTAGCGTTTAAAAAAGGTCGAATTGAGGCTGCTTCAAGGACCATAAATCGCAGCCTTGAATCTTTAGACGCAACATTGATATTTGTTACCAAAAAACCCAACTTTTTCGTCTCAGCTGATGTCTCTGACTCAAATTGTATAAATCAATGACAGATGCAGACGTCGCAAAAATGTGCGGGTCACAGCCGAAAAAAATCGTGTCAACTCTCATGAGCATAGTACTGGCAACAGTAATTGACGAAAATCAGGAATAAAGTGTGGGATATTCCTGCGTTACCCAACGTTAAAAACGTTTACTTTGATGAATAAATTATAATGAGCATACATTACTCCAACGTTATTTCACAATAATCTGTAAGAAAGGGACGAGTATTGTTTAATTTTTACCGAGTTAAGGAAACTCAAAATTGTATTAATAGTGTAAAAACAACTATTTCATTCCCGACGTGGAAAATATTCATTCCAGCTTAGATATCTGCTGCTCATCCTGACGGCAAGATGCAACAAAAAACAAATGCGTGACATTTGGTTACTCTTTTGTCGGTTGTGGAGATATCAATAGCTTGTACCTTTTCCCACATCTTAGCATGTGCCTGCCTTAAGTGGGATTCAATGGCAAAATTCAATGTCGGCTTTTACATATAAAATGTTAATGTATTTCTATAAAAATGGAGGTGGGTCAATTATACATACTACAGCATGTCTTTGCCAAATTTGGTTGTCATTATCTTAACCACTAGAAACGTCACAGAGTTAGATTGAACAAGCTAATGAAATTAAACTTGGGGCCACAAAAAATAAAACTAAAAATTCAGAATTCTATTACTTTACGTCGTGTATGCGCAAAGGGTCGAAAAGTAGCTCAAAATCTCTAATTGTTTCGAGATGATGGCCAATTTCTGTTTTTGCCTTTGACTATAACCAAGGAGGTTAAGGTCATCAAGGTGCCTCTTACATAACGTCTTGAAAGCCAAAAGGGTCGAAAATAAGCTCAAAATCTCTAACCATTTTCGAGATAACGGTCAAAGTTTCTCTACGGCTTTTCCATATACAAAAGTCAGATGACATTTCAGCTTGATCCTGAATGTCGAGATTCAGACCCGAGGTTACTCTGCATTGAAACAGCAAACGAGTCCAAATGAAGATTTGCTCTCTATTTCTAACCATTTTTCGTGACCAATAAAGTTTTTAAAAAATTTTTGACCTTATGTTTAATGTGGGAAAATGTGGATTTTAAGTGGTCTCAATACCCTGTATACCTTCGCCAAATGTCATCTTCCTACCTTAAACCTTGCAGGAGTTTTCTGAAAACCACTTTGAGGTAAAAAATATTTTGATCTTTATTTAACTTTGATCTTGAATATCAAATTCACATGATTTTGTGGGTGTCAAGAAGTCGTACTCTGCTTTATCTGTCAGATGTTATCTTTAAAAAGCAATATATATATATATTTCAAGCCGTCCTGTGAACACAAATATAAACACGCAAGAGGGATTTTTATAAATTTCTTGTATCGCCAATGTTTAATGAATATATTTACAATTATCTAACATCAACGCTATTACGTAACGTCAATACAATCACGTAACATCAATGCAATTACGTAACTCAATAACTGATAGATGTACAACAATAAAGAAGAATTACATCACACATATTTATGAGAAGGAAAACATATAATTCACTGATCCAAAATTTGTCTGGGGGTCAAACAAATTGAAATCCCTAACTGTAACAAACCAACATGTAGAGGCGATGGGGCGGAGGAGGGATTTACAGACATTTATTTCTTAGCTTAATTATATAACATGTGTTACACGCGAGGAGAGTAAAATGAATGAGGTTGCTGAATGCTTAACAGCTACCCTCACTGTATATATATATATTATTATACTGATTATAACTGATTCTGTTACTTTTTTCTTCATGTTAAAATACCCCCAGCTCCAATAGAGAGGCAACATAAGTGCCTTGAAAGTTTTTTCCTTGAGTTAGCGCAGCATAGATAATATTGTATTAGGGTGCTAAATATTTGTCTATGGCGCTTATTTGCCTGCCACGGAATCTATGCTGTGTGGCAATATTTACCCTCGGTATAGATCAATACTGTGATACTATGTTTAAGGGACATTGCTGCACTTTTCACTTTTCAGTGAGAACGATCTCCGACTTGGGCTTATGATAAAGTGTATTAGGGAAGCAAGAAAAAAAAACTTGCAATAACATTCGAGTTTCATGTGTGGTATTAAATATTGTATCGCAAGGTGCACTTAAGCTATATTTCAGTACATTAAGCTGAAAAACTCCTTTCATCATTTACAAATATACTTTTTGGCAGAAAGGTGATTTATCAGAATATCCTAACTGACAAAGGCATTTACTTGCAATGGACCACAAAGCTAAGAACGCGGATGTGGTTATTGCAATTGGTGCCGTGACCGATGAAGGGTTGCAAGGATTTGAAGGATATCAGAAAGTGCTAAAACCAATTGAATACAATGTCTCGGCATTTCTAAGACATTTTAATAATATGGAGCCAAAGTGGCATCGCTCTTTGGAACAATTTATATATAATTTGGATGATTATGTCAAAATTGACATTAATAGCCCTTTGCATAAGCCAGTATTGAACGGAATTGACGTTTTAGCTAATAAAGTCTGCGAGGAGTTGAAGAAAAAAGATACTCATTTTACCCAAATGCGAATACTTCACTCAGGCAGTCTTTACACCGGCCTGCGCGTTGGAAGGCCATACGAAGCGGATATTTTATTTGAAATTGACCAAAGGAGTGCAGATCTCCGCGAAAGACAAAGACCGAGATATTTTGGAGCTAAACCTTTAAAACGAGTGAGTGATATGATGGTTGACATCCTTTTGAATGTAGTTATACCAGGTTGGATAGTTCAGGCAATAACTGAGCACAATGCCGGTTTATGTGTTATGTTAGAACACAGAACCACTGACAACAAAAGCATGGGAGTATGTGTTGATTTGATTCCAGTGGTTCGATTGGAAGACAGAATTCCATCTCACAGAATATCATATGCTGCTCTACGCTACATTCGAGACACAGACGAAGATTTAGACTACACCATATTTCATCTATACCATCATCGTAAAGGAGAGGACTTCTACTTCCCCCATTACGAAGGTATTCATATCTATTTCTCACCCCTTTGCGTGGATATCGAAACATGTTTCTTGCCTCACACAGCTTGAAACTGCAATTTATTGAAACTGTTTTCACTTAAGTATACATTTGTTACTTATGTACACACGCAATTTTGGTCAGTCCTATAGTACTCACAGAATCAGATATCAGAATTGATCATTTTAAAAGTTGCAGTAAACACTTTCGTGTGCAAATTCATTTTACCCTTTGGTGTATAAATAAAAAAATACATTAAAAGGATAATACAGTATACATAGCAATAACAAATGTAGTAACAAAAATATGTCATATAATTTTATTTGCGTTTGTTTGATGCATAGATGTTGATACCGGATATCTTGAGCATCAGATTCTCAAAAACTTACCGAAGTCTATCAAAGTACCGTACAGAATTGTCAAGTATTTATTACAGTCACAACTCACCATGCCCGCTGTGTGTGGTGATGTGGATGACATCAGTGACGTAAATGATGACATTGACGACGAACATATCTTTGTCAAATACAAAGCAGCAACCTACACAAAGTCCAAGGCACTTCAGTTATTCGGATATAAGCCCCTTATCAGGAGTCACTTTCTTAAAATACTTTTACTCCAGTTTGTAATTAAAACACATGGAACTGCAATAGAGAATAACATAAGTACAGCAGCTCTTACTTGTTGCCTTTTTGACATGTTGCTAAAAACAGTCAAAGAGATCAGTGGATTAGACGCAGCTTTCTACACAATTATTGACAGCGAAAGCGGCGATGACGAGATCAATGACGCAGATATCATAGACGATTGTGACGTATCGTCGGAGCATCAGGACTATGAATACGGAATTATAAGTTACAATACAATTCTAGTTCATCCACTATTGAAAGATAAACAGCAGGTTGTCAAAATTACCCCACGAAAACACAACGGAAGAACTATTTATAACTGGATGAACCATTATGTAGAGCCGGCCTTGGTGGTATTATGCTGTAGTATTTTCAAACACATTTCCATAGACGCTACCAGTGCAATAAATCGCTACAGGTTACACAACACACGCATTCATCCAATAATTAACAGAATTCTAAATTACATATTATCTCAAAATGAAACGGACTTACAAGCTAATGCTCTAGTAGCACAAATCAATATGATCATGAAAGAACAGCACCCAAAGGCTCATGCACTGACTTTCGCTGCATTCAGTCAAGGACCGACTGTCCATGAGATGGCCTCTTGTCATGACTGTGAGACAGAAGGATGTCAGCTCATAGAAAACATACATCATTTTGCAAAGGCTTTAAAGGCTCTGTTAATAAAAATTTAGTGCAAATACTTGAAGCCTAGAGACAGGTGCTTCTTCTTTGACAGTAGGTAGGTTATCGTAAATAACTGTAAGCAGGGAATCGTGATTACGCTGACGTTAAGACCAGTATAAATGTAGCTTTGGATGCATTATTCAATAATGAGCACATTGACGTATTTGTGAAGGAAAAATTGTTCACATAAAACATGTGATGGTTTCAATGAAAACAATCTAAATAAAAAGTGATATAAAACGTTAAGTACACAGATATCAATTACAAATTTAAGAAATTAAACGCAAAAAAAAAAATTCAAAGCATCCGTTGGTGATGAACATAGGTATACTTGTATATTTAATCTAGGTTTTGAAGTAGCATGCATGAGTTATTTGGTCCTTATATGTACTCTTGTATCCTGGTATGTACTTTCCGTCGTACCATCGTACCATCGTATTGCAATCAATATCCTTCCGCAACTATTGTTAGGTGTGGAAGGATATTGATCGCAATAATCATTTTTACTCCAATCTACTGGCCATGAAATATACAGCTTACTTTTGATTTAAAACAAATCAATCAAATAGAGAAAAAATTGTTCATTTTATATCCGTAAGAGTCTGTTTTATAGTTCTCTACTTGTCTGGAGTGTAAATCTACACTATCTACATCCCTAATGC
Organism: Protula sp. h YS-2021; assembly: GCA_949752745.1. Lineage (NCBI taxonomy): Eukaryota > Metazoa > Annelida > Polychaeta > Sabellida > Serpulidae > Protula > Protula sp. h YS-2021. The sequence continues at coordinate 9,615,401 of OX457029.1, read as the reverse complement.
TTTCTAGAGTAAGCATGTCTCAAGTAATGATATATTGCATTTTTAAGAAAAGTAAAAAACAAAACTGCAAAATAAATAATATACATCATAAAGTAGCTTGAAGATTGTTTCATATCTGCACAAAATTATCGTTCGGATATTGTGTTTCAAAACCAAGAAATTTTTATGAAATACAGAGTTTCAGAAATTCGAAAAGTCACAGAAATATCACACTTTTTAGCATGCAAATTCTGCATTCACTTCTTTTCTAGCATGAAATACAACATAACAGTAGTCTTATGTGTGACAAGAGCGTGGCTTCCCACCCAAAATTTTAGTGTTTTCTTAACAATCTGGGTTCAAAAGACAATGAACTGTAAATTTGGATTGTAGATCATTATTTAAACAATAATTTCTATTGTTTCGTTATTTTTTCGAGAAATCCTAAATGTTATCTTTTAGTCATTTTTTAAAGGCTTTAGTTCATTGTTGTAGAGAAACAAACTTTCTTCGAGTTAAAGACTCTCGAAGTGCTTAATAAACGCTTTACAAATTTGTCTTTTTGCTAGTAATAAGACCATGTTCCTTTAATGAAGCATTTTCTGTGTTTATTTTGAATACATTACTTGGTGAAAGCTTTTATGGCATTTGTTCAATTTTCTTTATTTTATACGTCGCAGTCGAAACCGACTTAATTCATATACGAATAAATATTAATCCTTCAATGGTTCTACTAGTTTTATTTGGTTTCTTCAAACACAAACTCATGGCGCCACATCTCCACTACACATTTATTTTCATCTTTAAACACGTAGATAATAGTTCCCTTGGTGTCGCTACACCCAAGTAACTCATTATTTTCTTTAAATCTGACCATTCAATTTAGCAAAAGATATCCATTTATCCTATTTTATACACACATATATGTACGCATTTACGTATGTAATTCCTACGCATACATGCATACAACCTTACAAATATAGATTCTATTTTATATTCATCGAGGGTAACCAGGATTGAGTCCTTTTCAGAAATACGTTCGTAAGCTTGACCTGCAGTTCAGTAACACTCGAAACTCCAGCCCCATCATAGAGTAGCCTAAATTAAACAGTGTCATAGCACTGCAAAAGAAAATAAAAATTGTAATAACATTCTTTATTGGATATCTGGATGAGGTGGAGTACCGTAGTAATTTTAATTTTTCTTGTGACTCTTCCTTGCACATAGATTTGAATAGCTATGTGGTGAAAAAAAATTGCTTCATTTCCTAGATGTGAACAATTACACCTTTGAGCAGTTCTCCTAGATTAATTTAGAGTTTAATTGATATTTTAGTTTAGATTTAGATTTCACCAGGTATGTGACGAACCAGAAGCCACGACAGTTGATCTAATGACAATTGAGCGGTCGATCTAGTACCAATTGGCAGTTTAACTCAATATTTTCTTCAATGCTTTTGTTAAAAAAAGCTGCAGTAACTGAACGGGGTTAATGTGCCATTTCTAGTGCAGATCAAAACACTCAATATGGAAACTTCACTACAATTGTGCAGAAACGATTTAAAATCAGACCAAAAACAATGCGTTTTTAAATCAATGTCTAGGCGTTTTGCACCCGGTTTTGCACAAGGGTTCAGTCCAACGTTCAGTTCTTTGCTTGAACATTATGAGCGATGTTGTGATGTGAATATCAACTGGGTGCTGATTCCACAGACAGATTGTGCTTGGTTAAAATGTATAACGATATTGTTCTGTATGTGAGGTGGTTGCGTGGAAACAATAATTGAAACTAAACAGTCGCTAAGTTGCCGCCATATGTTTTATTTACAACCGAAAGTCTCGCACTGGCTACACATATACACAACATTATCCGCGTGCTTATACAAGACTTACTTGTAGATTACTGCTTGACGGTGCTTTAACTGCTATTTTGCTACCAGCATTCAGTTGAACACTTTATCTGATTATCAAAAAAGAGAGACAAAATCTATAAGTATACTAGGCAGAATATATAAATTAAATTACCTGAAAATTGCAGAATTTTTACTTTTTCCACTTTTTTACCCTGTTTCATCGCTATTACTGCGATTCGACGTTCTCTGATTATAAACTTGATCCATGAGTGTGACTTTAAGAATTACATAACAGACATAAAATTGAAGCTCGAAGTAATTACAAGAGACAACGAATAAGAAAAATAATTACTTCAGTGAGATCAAAACCATAACTTTAAAATTGCCACTTATTTCGGATATGTTATAAGCAATTAAAAGCAAAAGATAAATCCAAAATTTTCTTTTTTATTGCCATACACAATTACAGCAGCTGAAATTATGATTAACTGCAAAAATTATCAACAATGTCAACCAGCTATCAAATCAGCACTCGCACAACATTAAATATCATAACTTTAATATTGACTTAGAATTAATAAATCATCACTAAATATAACAAAATATCTTAACTGCACGACATTTAACTAAAAGTTAGTCCTCTACTACCGACACGAGAAATTTCAGTTTTTGTTTTAACAGGTGAAACGGGGTGTGAAATATTGGAAGAAGGCTCTGAAATTTTAACTTTCACAGTTTTTTTACCAGAAACAATGGGTTTCTCTTTTGAAGTCATGGTTTCACCAGATATAAGTAGCGCTATGCTACACGGAATAGCTGTATGGTCTACTCTCTGGTTAGGTTCAGTGAGCTTGATAGGTTTTTCTTCAACCGGGTGTTGTGAACGACGGATTTGGTCAACGTGTCTTCGCCAAATTGAATTGTCAACCAAAACTTTATACATTAACGTTTCGATTTTTCGCTAGATAAATGCAAGTGTCCATTTTTCGTGCTTTTGCCGATAGTCCCTCACAAGCACTTCATCACTCACACTAAAGGAACGGTACTGAAATTCGTCTTTGGTGTTTATATTCCTGCAAATGATGCCACGTAAATTGGGTTTTGCCAAATCCAGCCTTGTTTTGATTTCACGTACTAGGAATAACAATGCCGGAGTTGGTAGCTGCGTTTCTAGTTGAGCGATAGATCATTAGAAATTTGGCTACTTTCTCGTGCATGGAACGAGGTTCGTGCTTCATCGATTTGAGACTAGACTTGAGACTCTGATCCATACGCTCTGCTAAACCGTTTCGTGAGGGGTTAAAAGGGCTCGCAGTTTTGTGAATAATTCCATGGAGTTTCAGAAATTTGTGGAAAGCTTCTGAATGGAATGTTGTACCATTGTCTGTACAGATAACATCCGATATTCGTAGGCGCTAAACATTTCTTGAAGTACTTTCTTTGACAGTTTCCGGGGCAGTGATTTTTTTCCATAATCCGTACCTCTGACCATCTGGAGTGTGCGTCGACTATTATGTACATATGGCCTTGAAAAGGTCCTGCGAAATCAATGTGGATCATTTTCCCATGGATGATTTGGCCATTCCCAGGGGTGAACTGTAGCTCTTGGACATTCACTTATCTCTAAGCAGCTTGGACACATTTTCGCTTTTGAAATCGATAATGCTGATTTGTGTGAATGATAAGGGAAAGATTTTCTTCAACTTTTGAGGGCCAGCCATTTCCTGCAAACTCGTAAACTCGTGACAATATTTCTCTATCTTTCTGACTTAACGGAAGGGGTAGTCTACTTAAACCGTCAGCGTTTTCGTGTTCACTGGTCTTTCGGTATTCAATTTCATCATTGTAGCCAGTAAGGAAAATAGCGTACCTTTGCATCCGCGAAAGCCGTAGTTGTTCAAATGCCTTTCTTGGGGTTGAAGATAGAAACCAAAACTTTACAGTTGGTAACCAGAGTAAAGTTTTGGGCAAACAGGTAGATGTAGAATTTGTTGATGCTCAAAATAATACTGAGGGCCTCTCGATCGATTTGGGAACAATTATGTTCAGCTTTTGACAGTGTCCGGGATGCAAAAGTAATTGGCCGTTTTCTTCTATCTGGGTAGATATGTGAAATAAAACCAGAAATACCTTTTGAAAACGCGCCACAGTGAAGCCTAAGCGGCAATTTCCGATCATTATGTGCTAAAACGAGATCAGATGTGATGAGATCTTTCGTTTTCTTGAAGGCCGTGATGCATGAGTCTGTCCATAGCCATTTCTGATTTTTTGTGGAGCAACTGGTGCAATGGATGTAGTATTGTAGACAAGTTCGGTAGGAAGCGGTGGTAGTAGTTCACCAGGGCGACCCAGCTTCGTAATTCAGAAACATTTCCTGGAGCTGGCGCATTTGTAACTGCCTTCATTTTTTAATCGGTCTTGTGGATTCTGTCTTTGTCGACTATATGAGCACAAAATTCAATGGAGTCTTTGAAAAACTCACATTTGTTGGGGTTGACAGTAGTAGGGAAACGACAGTTCTACCACATCCTCCCCCCTCCCCCTCCCCCCCTAGGGGTAAGAAAATTTTGCGATTTCAGCATAGTTATATGTTTCAGACGATTCTGAAGAACTTTGGTTTTTATGACCCCCTCCCCCCCAGGGGTAAGAAAATTTTGCAATTTCAGCATAGTTATATGTTTCAGACGATTCTGAAGAACTTTGGTTTTTATGACCCCCCCCCCCCCCTAGGGGTAAGAAAATTTTGCGATTTCAGCATAGTTATGACGAAGTTTGAGTGGTATAAAAGGGGATGTATGAGAACATGTTTCAACCATTTCAGTTCAAGCAATTGATGTGACAGCAGCAATGGCTGATAGTTCAGACTCACGAGTCTTCCGCCATGAGTGTTGTGCAACATTTCCATCAGTGGAATTGTTGGAGTCGCATACATGCACTCAAACTGAGATGAGAACTGTAGTGAAACGTGCTATTGAAGAGCTTGATCGACAGAATGAAGCAAAGAGACGAAAGATGGAGCAAGATGGCATTTTCATACCGAATTCAGTTCTCTGCTATGGATGAAATGTAATACTTCCCTCAGTGGATGTGTTTGATATGCATACATGCACTCCACATCAGGAAGAACAAGCTGTAAAGAGGCGAAAGAAGGGGCAAGTAGGGAAAGGCAGAAGGGTTAGTCTTGGTGAAAACGCGCAGGAGAAACGGTTTGAGCCCGACAATGGAACGGATTTACTGCTTGAAATGCGACAGCAAGAGAACCGTATCAAGACACATTTGCTGGAGACTTTAGAACATGGAATGAAATGGTACATTGTAGTGCATGCTCGCTTCAAGAAAATGACACCAAATGCAGAAGGTGTTATGATAGAACAATTGGATAATGCATTTATCAGCAGTCCAACGTATGCAGCGTACAATCCAGCGGATATTGATCAGGACTTACCAACAGCCTATAAAGAAATGTTTACCAAGTTTGATGAACATGAGCGACAAGGCTCTGGCTGGTTTCTGGATAATATACTGTACATTGAAGTACATTAGCACCTCTGGAAGCGAACAGTTTTATTCCGCTGCCGAAGAAAGTGAAAAATACCAGGGGTGTGTTAAACATTAAGAATCAAGACAACAATTGTTTTATTTAGTCCGTTTTGGCTCACCTTCACCCTTCAACAACAAAAAATGCACAGCGTGTAAGAAAGTTTGAGAATGAATTAAAGGTAGGGGGCATGACATTTCCGACGCCGATTACTAGTATTCCAAGGTTTGAAAAGGAGAACGATGTGTCTATCAACGTGTTTGGATATGAACATGACGTAGTTGTTCCAATACAACTTAGCCGAAACGTCAGTGCAAGAGAAATTAACTTACTTATGATTAGCAATGGTAATAAACGACATTACTGCCTCATCAAGAATTTCAGCAGACTTATGGCCTACCGATCAAAGCATGATGGTGCAGCTTTTTATTGTTTCAACTGTCTTCACGGATTTATGCGACAAGATCTTTTAGATGAGCATCGTGAAGTGTGTGGCAAGCATCGAGCGCAACGTTTATCATTTCCAAAGGAACCTATTATCAAGTTCAAGAATGTGGCTAAACAACAGCGAGCATCGTTTGCAATTTATGCTGACTTTGAATGTTTCACGCAAAAGCATGAAGGAGACAAGTATCAACATCATCGTCCAAACAGCTTTGCCTATGTGGTTGTCAGCCAGTACGAAACACGCGCACCAGTCGTGTATCGAGGAGACAATGCCGTGAAAGTCTTTTTAGACCATATGGTCAACGAGCGTGACCATATTGTGCGTGGTTTAGAGCTGCCGGTAGATATGGTGATGACCCATGAGGATCAAGAGAATTTTAAGAACGCCATCGATTGCTACATTTGTCATGAGCCTCTAGGAGCAGATCGTGTGAGAGATCATGACCATATCAATGGTAAATATCGCGGAGCAGCGCATAATGAATGTAACCTACAATTTCGACTTAGAAAGGATAAGCAGGGGGATAAAGATTCTTTTATCATTCCTGTGTTTTTCCACAATTTGCGAGGCTATGACAGCCATTTGATCATGGAAGAAATTGGAAAGTTTAAAAATGAAACCATTACGGTCATTCCCAACACCATTGAGAAATATATTGCATTCACCATGAGCAATCTGAAATTTACAGACAGCTTTCAGTTTATGAGTACCTCTCTACAGATGTTAGTATCCAACCTTGCGGCAGAAGCGAAAGACAATTTCTACAACATGACGTCTCACATTCACGATAGCGACCAACAAGATTTACTGCTGAGAAAGGGAGTGTACCCCTATGATTACGTGGATGAGTCATCCAAGTTTGCTGAAACACAACTGCCGTCCAAGGACAAGTTTTACAGTCTGCTCAGTGAAGAAGACATCAGCGAAAAGGATTATGCACATGCGCAGAAGGTGTGGGATACATTCGGTGAATACCATGACCTGTACCTGAAATCAGATGTGTTGCTGCTGGCTGACGTGTTTGAAAACTTTCGTCAAGTATGTCTTAACACGTATGAATTGGATCCTGCCCATTATTATGCAGCGCCAGGACTGTCGTGGGATGCTATGCTAAAAGCGACGAAGGTGAAGTTGGAATTAATCACTGACATTGATATGTACCAAATGGTTGAACAAGGCCTACGTGGAGGAATATCTGTGATCACGCACAGGTACGCGAAAGCAAATAATCCCTACGTGTCAAATTACAATCTTGAGATGCCAAACAACTACCTGATGTACCTGGACGCAAACAACCTGTATAGCTGGGCCATGTCGCAAAGCATGCCGCGACGTGGATTTATGTAGGTGAGCAAGCCTGAATCCCTCGACTTCATGGATGTGACTGAAGATGACGACATTGGGTACATTTTAGAAGTGGATTTAGAATACCCACATTCAATCCATGATCGTCATAACCACTACCCAGTGGCTCCAGAACGGAAATGCGTCAAAGTAGAAGAATTGTCCGAGTACAGTCAGAAGTTACGGAAAGATCTGAACATGAAAGGCAAACCTGGTGAAAAGCTCATACCTAACCTATACAACAAGAAGAAATATGTGCTTCATTGTAGGAATTTGCAACAGTACGTCTCACTGGGGTTGAAAGTTACCAAAGTGCACCGTGCTATTATGTTTGAACAGAGCAAATGGTTGGAGAAATACATTACCTTGAACACGGAAAAGAGAAAATTGGCCATGAACCCATTTGAGAAAGACTTCTTCAAACTCATGAATAATTCTGTGTTTGGCAAAACCATGGAAAATGTGAGAAAGCGAATCAATGTTGAACTTGTTCACAAAGAAAAGCGGTTCAAGAAACTCGTGGCTAAACCTTCTTTCCACAAATTTAAAATTTTCAACGAAGATTTGACCGCCGTACATTTACGCAAAGTGGATTTGCTTCTTGATAAGCCCATTCAAGTTGGTTGCACCATTCTCGATCTCAACAAAGTGCTTATGTTCGACTTTCATTACAATTACATCATGGTCAAGTATCCCAATGCCAAGTTGTTGTTCAGCGACACCGACAGTCTATGTTATGAAATAGAAACGGAAGATATCTACAAAGATATGCAGCAAGATGCTGACCTGTTTGACACAAGTGACTATCCGTCAGATCATTTCCTACATTCCAACGTGAACAAAAAAGTGCTTGAAAAAATGAAGGATGAGACGGCGGGCATCCCCATTGAAGAATTTGTTGGACTCAGACCGAAAATGTACAGTTTAATGTATGGTGGGAAAGAAAAACATACGGCCAAAGGCATCACTCGAGCTTGTCAAAGACGTATGCAACATGTGCAGTATAGAGACAGTTTGCTCAACCAAACTCAAACGATGGCTACAGGACACATTATTCGAAGTCATGACCACCAGCTTTTTTCGGAGAAGTTAAAGAAAGTAGCCCTCTCTCCATATGACGACAAGCGGTACGTGCTGAATGATGGCTATTCCACCTTGGCGCATGGACATTACAAGACGACATTATAAAAGGGGGGAGACACTTCAACATAAGTTATTTGAAGTGTGGGTACTGAAGCGTTAACATGGAAGTCACAAATCGTAAGAGATCTGCAACTGATATGGATACTCTTGCAGATACAGTGAAAGACTTAAAAGTGAAAAATCCTACAACTACCATCAAGAAATTGAAAATGGAGACGGCACCAACACCACAGTCGTGGGATGGAATGCTTTCTCTAGGAAATGGAAAGTATATCAAGATTATGAAACAAAGCAATGAAGGAGTGGTAAACATTCGCAAATACCTCAGAGATGAGGGGACTGGAAGAAACCGTCCTACGAAAAAGGGTATTTTGCTGACAATACCTGAATGGAAAATGCTGAAGAAGCAGGTGAAAGAAGTGGATAAAAGGCTTCGAAGACAAGAAGATGACGCATAACAAGGTATTATCATCTAGAATGCACTCGTTTTTAACGGTGGTGCTTCCCTCGCTGTAAATGATAGGAATGAAGTGATAATAAGTTCTGCTTATCGGTTTAAACCTGAAGTGTGGAAAGACTTTAAAAACATACCGCTTGAACCTGGATTTAAACGTAGACTTGGAAATAAAGTTGAAGTATTAGTGGTTGAACATGATTCTAACATATGTGTTAGATTCTTGAGAAATCTTTTACAGGATTATCCAGAGGATTATGATGGAGATGTATCAGATACTCCATATTCGGATTTGATTGACTTTGATATGAAGAATTGGGGCGCAGTCTTACGATTCCTAGAAGCTGCTCACTCTTCACCATCTTGCGAGCATAAAAATACCTTCGCAGACTAGGAGACAGCTCATAGTTGATCTGACTGTTGAACGAGATGGAAGACTTTTTATCGGATTATGAACCTATTACAGGTTCATAATATGAGAAACTTATGTGATGACATTGTGTCAAAAAAAAATTTTGGTAAGTATATCATTCTATCACCTGACGAACAATCCGTGTTGAAAGACCATCTAGAGAAGTTGAGGATACCTGGCTTTCTTCTAAAACTCTCAGAGGATTTAGAAGTGCGTGTGACTGATAACTCTCTAGACGTGTTTGTACGATTTCGTCAGTATGACGAGCTTGCAGAACGATACGACTACATCACCCTCAACACAGTGGAATGGTACGCTCTGTTACGAGCATTGGATTGGAAAGAACCTGACGCTTGAATTCAAAGAGAAAGGAGTGCAACTCATGCGGGGCACCAAGTCCATTGAGCTGACACATCCCATGTGTGTTATGGTGATGGACATTGACATAAATGATCATGGATATGAACTGAAACTGTCTGAACACGAAGATGTTAAAATGATAAAGTTTGGTAATGGACAGTGTTATGCTAGTTTTCATAGCATTTATAAACGTGGATGTAATGTCTATGATACATATATTAATTTAGATTGGTATGAATGGCATTTGTTTATCGATGTATTGAATGTGTTTGTAAAATAAGTGTTTTGAAATGTAACTAATTCCTCATGCTATATGTTGAATAAAGAATAATGTAAAATAATGTATAACACAATAAAAAGAAAACTTGTATAGAACTGTCTTCTTTTTATTCATAATAAATGAACATTGACAATTACCACACTTTAACTAATACAACATCATTAAAATAATGTCTATATACAAAATCCTGTACCTGTTATGAATGACATTTATCATACCTTAACTAATACAACATAGTGATCTATATACATCAATAAAATAATGGTTTATAATGTCTATATACAAAATCTTTGACTACAAAATCACTATCACTTCTTCTTAATACATCAATGATTTCAAAAGGACTATGTCCTCGAGCTTTTTGAATTATATAATACACACAATAAAATCCACATGTAGATGATATCGGTGTTTGTAATGGAACTGAATTATAAATGAAATTAAACTTTAAAAACTTATTCAAACGACTGTCTATAGGTAAAAGTCCATAAGAGTCAAAGTATTCTACAGGGTCTTTGTCATAATATACTGCCACCCAATGCTCTCCTGGCTCTTCATGATCGTCTGTGTTGATGACATAGGCACCACGGTGTAAAGATGGTAACTGGTCCATGGAAAACACACCTTGAAACAAGTCTTTTGTCGCGGCATCATGGGATAGGATGGTTTCTATCTGCTTCGTGTTCATGACTGGTAGTCGAATTGAATGCTACGATTTGCACTTATTTCAACAATGTTATCAAATTCACCATACACTATAACATTGACTGTATTTTGCAAGGCACCAGCAAAATTCATTTCTAGTCGCAAATTTCCAGGCTTGATAAGGGCATAATGATCATCACCATCATAATCAGGTGTTAAGTCAAACGAAAATAAAGAATAACCTTTAGGCCAATCTTCCCGTTTTATAATGGAACTTTTCTCACCATTCAATCTAGCAAAAGATTTGTAAAGCGTTTCAAAAGCATCAAGATATTTGCTTCGATTTATATCAAGTTTGAGAGGTTAAGATAGGACTGGTTCACCATCCGTGTAAAGCTGCATATAGTTAAGAAGAAAATGATCAAAATTGTATGGATTTCTCATTACTGTTCCAGCAAAGGCTTCATTATGAACCAGTCCAATGACAATACTTTTTGGTAATTGACCTAAAAATATGTTATCTTTCACAAAAGATTGAAATCCAGCTGGAATAGCTAACACTTTACACTCTTTTCTAGTAATAATAAACTTAGCAGGACTTTTCATCAATGCATCTGCATGTCCTAACTGAATACCTGGACTAACCCTCACTTTGCGAATGGTTAAAAACGCATCTCTCACTTCTAATTTGTAACCATTATTTGCAGCCATTAATATATATTCATCTTTTTGTCTATGTAAAAGTAATTTTATACTAATACCATTTGGAAGATAGCGTTCTTGCTCAAATAAATCTACCCTTAAACCGCCTGTAAGCGTAAACTCACGGCTTTGATGTATATACAAATAACGATTATGTAAACCATTATTTCCCTGCAGAACTACCTCACCACCCTCAACATTTACATGAAAACCTGTTACATATCTTTCATGATTAGCTCCTTTCACCTCATGACTATTCATTGACCCAGCAGTATCTTTATAGATGAGACGCATAGAGCGCTCAGAATGGAGACTTTCTTCCGAGTCATGAATGAGATGAGATATGATGCTGGTATATCCATGGGTATTGTTACTATGTGATAACAAACGATCATTTAGAAACAATTTAATATTGGACCATAACCCATTAAACAAATCATTGATACATGATACATTATCATCGACATCACATGGTGTTCCATCAGCTTTTACAATGCGACATACAATATGAAGTCTACTGTTCTTTAAATCTAGATATTCTTCTGTACTCGCAGGAATGTAGAATTCTATTGGAGCGCCCTCTCTAATGGTAGTGAGTGGTTGATAGTCCACATTATAACTTTTTTCTACAGCAGTTTGCGTTGGTGGTATGTGAAACCATTCTAATGGAGAAAGACTACATTCACAAGAATGATTATGAATTAAAGACATGACTACAAAATATCTTTCTTATATTTTGTTGATGTTATCCGTTTAGCTGCCTTTCGCCTTCTGACAGGTTTTGCAGGCTGTGCTCTCTTTTGTCCTCCTAACACATCACCAATGACACGTTGTGCTACTCGGCCTGTAACATCTTTCGCGACATCTTTCGCAGCCTTTTTAAGATGTGGTGCAACGTTTTTAGCCCCTGCCTTAAGCAGTGGAATAGCTTTGCGAGCCAATGATCCCAATATTAAACCAATACCATCTCCATATTGTATTCGTGCTCCTTTAAATCCTGGTAATTTCCCGCCCACTTGACGAAGAAAATGGTTGCGATATGCTGACGGATCGTGTGTATATGCTTTCATAATGCTTTTGGTCGAAAATGAAGTTTACATATCACTTTCCCAGTTTGAAATGACACATTATGACCTGTGTCATCCTTAATATTCATTTCGATTGTGTCAAATTTGGATGTGTTTACAGTGACGTAATGAGGTTCATCATAAGTTTTCATAATAATATCACCATCATACCCTTCAATGGGAACAGAACGTAGTAAAGGATCATAATAATCTCCAACTACTTGTGGCTCACAAATACTACAGTACACATAAAGTGTATAAAATCCATGTTTCACATCGGATTGATGTTCAGCAGGACCAGATTCTTTATACCATCTATCTGGTTTAAATCCTAAAATCTCAGCTAATCCAGTAGAAAAGACAATATCATAATCATTTCTTAAAATAAGAGAAACTTTTCGACTAATTTTATCATACTTTAACCTAATAGGGTTTGCATTAATAGCTTTTTGTAATTCTGCATTTATTGCAGTACATATTTCAGGTATGGATCTGTAGTAACCATGTGGAATGGAAACTTCATAAAATACATCTGATGATGATCGATAACTAAGAGTAAAGTCTATTCCCGGCCTCATTGTCGTCCATGTGTGTGGGTATTGAATTTCAGCTAAGGCTACTTCATATTTTGTTTTCAAATATAATGTACGAGGTAAACGAATTTGATAAGTAGACGCCTTATTAGTAGGATAATAGTTCAAACTAGCATTGCTAGGTAAAGTTATATAAAAACTTGTTGACTCCATGATGACTAAATCGTTTATGTGATGTAGATAGACTGAATGTGGATATACATTATGTCTGGCTCACGTCGTCTTCACTGTCTCCATGATCTATATTGCTGTCTACTACTTCTCCTTGACAACAAGCACTTACACACCTAATTTTTACAGGAATATTATTTTTATTTTCATTGTCTTTACAACAACACCATAACTCTTTAAACCATGTTAAAAAGTTTCCCATCCTTCTGGAAACAACCTTTGTTGACGCTGTTTTATCTCTGTTGCAATATCTTCACGAGTTGTCTTTTTGCCAAAAACAGCTTTTGGGATATTAGCGTCTACAATTTCCTCAATAAATTGCTTCCAGCCCTGCGGCGGTTCTCTTTTCTTCTTGTAGCAACCAATGCTTCTTTCAACAAATCAATAATGTTGGAATTCTCAGTGACATCACCAGTTTTCAATACATGTTCATTTTTATCTGTCCATCTCGTATAATGTTTCTTAAGTTCTGCCAGAAGTTGTGTTAGTTTTCCATGATATATGGGTTGAAAATGGCTTAGAAACTGGTGCGACTTTTCTGATTTTGCTGTACCAGGTGATGTAGCAGACTTTCGTTGATGTGGCTGAATTGTTCGTAAATGACGACCAAGAAGTTGGGACATTTCCATTGCCTTCTCATGAGTTCGTTTCCCACGTAAAAGTTTATTCACTTTCGATTTGATTTCACCATCTTTTCCCTTCTTTTCTAACAACATTTTATATTCATATTCAGGAATGAGGACCATTTTCAAAGTATGTTTCATTTTAACAGCAACTGAGCTAACAAAGGTAATGCAAATTTAGCAATAGCTCCAATGAATCCTCCTTTCTGATTAACCAACTTCTTTTTTCTTTGAAGTTACATCTTCTTATCTGCTAGAGTGCGAAGGGTATGAAGCTCACGCTTGAATTCCTTATACCTTTTTGAGCTTAAGGGTAAATGTCCTCGCAATATATTCAAACAAATTTCAAACAAGCTAGTTAATTCTTCCTTCGTAGCTTGCTGTAACAAGGATTTACGTCGTTTATGCCCACTGCGTGCGAGCAAATGAAGAAAAGGTTGATTCGCTTGAATACGTTTAGACATCTTGGCTGCGAATGGTCAAATGACTTGGTTCTTGCTCATACGCTACTTTATCAACATATACGTAATGTCTATCTTTTGGTAAAATGCCTGTACGAATACGTAGTTGATCATTTGTCTTCGGCTTCAAGTCAATGAATAAATAGCCATGAGGTTTGCTCGTAGCATCTTGATAGGCTTCTATGAGAAAATGAGATTTTCCAGGATACATTTGTCGCGCTAATGTACTTATTTGTTGACTGTCTCTAGGATTTTTAAACAGAATGATGTAATGTGTATTCAAACTAATATTTCGCATTTCTCTACCATGATGAAACAAATTATGCACAATAAAAATAATGCTGCGATTTTGATGGCTGCTGCCAACACTAAAGAGACGTGTCATACGCTCATCACTATGACATTTAGTCATTAAGTCATCAATGATGAGTAAGTTTGGTTTTTTCGGGTTAAAACGCTCTTCAATGTCATCTGGAATGCCTTGGTAAAATTCTACACCCTTCATTCCCTTGTACAAAGGCTGATCTGCTGCATAGAGCTATAAAATGGTTTTTGGAGAGGGTTTAATTAACTTTTGTTCTAGAATTTCCTTCACCAGAGAAGTTTTGCCACTGCTTGTAGGTCCAGAGACCAAACATGTGAATGGATGCTTCATTTTTGAAATGTCTGTTTCTTTTACCCAACTGTTAAATTTCTTTGGCCAGCCTAACCACTTGACAAATAATTCTTTTACACCTCGTCTTTTTCGTGTTTTCAAGACCTGTTCAATTCTGTAGACGGATTCCATATCTTTTGTGACAGCTTGCAATTCTTCGTCATAGAAATGACCATCAATATCTTCGTCTAAAAAGTCTTTCACACGATACAAGTGTATTCCTTGCTTCTTATAACGATGTGTGATAATGAACACTTCTTGTGTCCATTTTATATGATAATCTCGTTGAAACATGTATTTCAAGTGAGAAATGCGAACATGTTGACCAATTTTAAATTTGTAAGGTTTTTTCTTCTTCTTTGGTTTCAATTTCAATTTGTCTACATACATATACTTCCACACTTTAGATTCATTTTCCTTTCGAATATCTGCAGGAGCATACTTACTAGGCAGGGAGTCATGTGGTCTATGGTTGTAATTGTATACCAATTCTTGAAGGATGTCTGCATACCGATAACTTTGATTATGTAGAAAATATCGATACATCATTCCCTTTAGAGTACGAATGACTCTCAGCAAAGTTGGCTTTAGTTTCATTCTTTGTCGTATAAGCATGAATTCCCTCATTCTTCAAAAATGCTTTTACCCATCTGTTTTTAAATTCAGTTCCTTTATCTGACCTCAGAGTTCCTGGTCTTCGACGTGTTTCATGAAAAATCTTCTGGAAAGCTTGTATGACGCTGGTATGTGATTTGTTAGGTATTGGCTGTACCCACAAATATTTCGAAAACACATCAATGACAACTAATAAAAAGCGGGTGTCATCGTTATAAGAGGCTATGTTTCCCATGTCAACCAAATCAATATCCCACATGTCATCAATACCGCGTGTAATGACACGTTGCCTTTTAAACCTATATTTTACAGGTTGTAGTAAACTGAATGCATCTTGATTCTGTAACCATTTCTTCACTTTGGAATGAGTAATTGGTTGATCATGTTTTTTTAATATGTGATAAAGTTTGTAAGGACCAGCAAATGCACCGGGTTGAAAAGGTTTAAAGTAAATATTGGTTAAGTATTCCTTCCACGTTGACATGTTAACACTAAATGAAAACCACTTGTACACATACCTTACATTTTATTTCATCTCATACCTCAATCAACATATCTTACATTTTATTTCGTTGTCCAATGGTGTGAATAATTGGTGTCCATTGATCTTCAATGCACACTAGCCAACTACTGAGTTCATCAAATGTTATAGCATTTAACCCATACTTCTCACAACGTTTATTGACATTGTCTAACATTTTATCTAAATGAATATAATATTTAGCTTCATTCCAATATGTATAGACACTTGCGAAAAGGGCAACTATGTTCTTCACACTCTTCATTTTGACAAGCAGGACATAACAAACATGCAAATTTTTTTACAGCTGATAACATTTCTTCACAATATGTTTTTTGCACAATATACTGTTTCAATGTTATGTCTGCCATTATACTGCAATATACATTAACCACTCTCTCACTTCATCAAACAGTCTTGGATCAAATCGAGCAAAGTGAAATGCTGCTTCCACATCAAAATCCTCAACTCCGTCAATGCCTGAAAGCGCACACTCTTTGATGAAATTCTCGCGTAAGTTTGACAAGTTCAACGCTAAATGAGCAAGTTCCCAATAGATGCTAAAGTGTTGTAGTTGTTGTTGAACAGACCCAAAACGTTCCAATTCAGTTAACATGTAGTCCACATACTTCTCCTTAAAACACGTTTCTACATCCATCCTGCATGTTCATATGACACGTCTGCACACTATGACGGCTGGTGAGTAAATGATTTTCAAAAGGTGATACTGTTAGTGAACCGCACTTGATACAGAAGTTGTCTGGTTCACACATCTTACAATTGTACTTGTGACAGTGACAGTCATAATCACTGGCATATCCACAAGCACCGCAATATTCACAGGTAAGTTCAAGCTGATTTTGCACGTTCATATTCTCCAATTCAACTTCAGCCAGTCTTTTCTTGGATAGTTTTGATACCTTCATCCGATTATCCTTTAGCAGTTTGATGACAGTTTTCTTCCCATGGCATTCTGTACATGGCTCAGGTTTGGCGAATAAGACTGAGTTGATGCTCTCGATTTCCTGAAGCAGGGTCTCCCATTCACCGTCATTCATGTTGATGTAATACTTGTATTCCTTCCCTTCAAACAGCGATGTGCGCACAAAACTCACATAGCGTATGTCTTGGTATGAAATGACTTCAATCCACTTCGTCTGCGTTAAGTACAGTTTGAAGTCAATATCGCGTAAATTTGTCAAGTTTTGACACATAATATTCCACAAAGATGGTGATAAAGCAAGCCATCTCTCTCCACGTGTGATGCGAAGAAATGGCCCAAATTCTCCATGCTCCACAGTAATGGTTAAGTTAGCACTAATTTTAAAGCTGCTTGTCTTGTTCTCCATGGCTGTACAATGAAATGATAACTGTAAGTCCACTCCCTTTTATACCCAACTATACTCAGCAAACATCTTGCAAAGTTTTGACATCACTTCAACTCGTCCATGGTTAAAGCGAACAAGTTCTGATACATTCGTCGTTAATGGAACGTCATCATCATAATGTAAAATAATTCTAGCAGCTACAACTAGCATGAGTTCAGCTGCCCAAATTGTATTGGCGTTGATAAATGCTGATTCAATGTCATAGGTGTTTCCTGGTAAATTCAGGTCTTCACATTCACGTAGAAATGAGTGGATGAAACGATCTCTTGGAAGAATCTTTCCAACCGCTTCCCAATGCTGATGCAAATTCTTCACTTGTAAAATCCAATTCGATTCAAAAGCCGGAACCTTTGAAAAAACAGAGTCAGCATAATTCACTTTGAAGACGTCATCCATGGTCTCTACACATCTGTGAAGAAGTAATGTTGTCATTGTGAATGAGGTTTTGTCTCGTATCTCATGCTTTTATACTACTTCGATGCAATCAAAATATGATGTGTAACTTGTTCAAACTTGTTAAAATTTCTGACTCAGCAGAATGTCTCACATACAGTTGTACAGCTGCACAGCAGAGACATCTAGCGGCGAAGCCAAAATGGTATTCATCCGCGAAATAACACAGGATTACTGTAAACTGAATAAAATGGTGAAATTTTCATGTAAATCGGTCAAGTATAACAAAAGTTATCCCAGTTTTAAGTTAAAATGGCGACATGCTATAAATATGTATACAGCCAGCTGCGCAACTAGCCCATGACTATTGTATAACAAAACTTTACATAAAACTGAATCAAACAGTGAAATTTTCATGTAAATCGGTTAAGTATAATGAAAGCTATAACAATTTTAAGTAAGGAGGGGGGGGTCATAAAAACAAAGTTGCTCAGAATCGTCTGAAATATATAATTATGCTGAAATCGCAAATTTTTTTTATCCCTAGGGGGGTCATAAAAACTAAAGTTCTTCAGAATCGTCTGAAATGGATAACTATGCTGAAATCGCAAAATTTTCCTACCCCTAGAGGGGGGGGGGTCATAAAAACCAAAGTTCTTCAGAATCGTCTGAAACATGTATCTATGCTGATATCGCAAAATTTTCTTACTCCTAGGGGGGGGGTGGGGGTCATAAAACCATAGTTGCTCAGAATCGTCTGAAACATGTAACTATGCTGAAATTGCAAAATTTTCTTACCCCTGGGGGGGGGTCATAAAAACCAAAGTTGTTCAGAATCGTCTGAAACATATAACTATGCTGAAATTGCAAAATTTTCTTACCCCTGGGGGGGTCATAAAAACCAAAGTTCTTCAGAATCGTCTGAAACATATAACTATGCTGAAAGCGCAAAATTTTCTTACCCCTAGGGGGGGGAGGGAGGGGGGTAGGGGTCTGATGAAACGGACGGATAACTCTGCTGAAATCGCAAAATTTTTTTACCCCTAGGGAGGGAGGGGGAGGGGGAGGGGGAGGGTGTGGTAGAACTGTCGTTTCCCTACTACTGTTGACTTTGAGACTGTACTCTATTAATCGCTGAAAGGCTTTCTCGAGGGTACACAGGTGATCGTCATCGTTTGAACCGTTGATTATCATATCGTCCAAAATACACTGCACGTTTTTGATACCTTTCAAAACTTGCTCAATTGCGCTTTGCCAAATGCTGGAGAAATACCATACGCCAGGCGGTTGAAAACAAAAAGTCCTTTCTGGGTGTTGATAGTCAGGTATTTTTTCGATTCGTCGTTCACTACCATTTAAAGATAAGCCGTTTGAGGTCTATCTTTGAAAATTTCTTTCTACTTACCAATGTTGCTAAAATGCTCTCAATCGTAGGCAATGGGTACGAGTCAACATTGAGGTGTGGATTGACAGTGACCTTAAAATCGCCACATATCACAACAGAACCGTATTTCTTCAAAATTGGGACAATGGGTGCAGCCAAATCACTCCATACTACCGATGAAAATATTCTTTTACTCACCATGTTGTCCATTTCCTTGTCGAACTTGTCCTTCATTGCAAATGGGTCCTGTCTGGATTTACAAAATTTAGGGGTAGCTCCTTCCTTGAGGTGCAACTTTGCGTTTATCCCTTTCAGCCCACCAAAGTCTTTGCCAAAACACTCATTGTACTTTTCCAGCAGATGGTCTAATTTCTTCTTACCTCGAGTCATCCGTATGGACTTGATTTCGTACCAATTTATCTTGATGTGTCGGGGTCAATCTCTACCGAACAAAGGTGGACCTCCCCCGTGAAGAATATACAGCCGCAAACGATGTTCCTTACCTTCGTGTTCCACCAGAACATTTACGTATCCCTCTGGCCTTTCACATTCTCCAGTATAGGTTTTTAAAACAACGTTTGTTCTCCACAGCCGTAATTTAGCAAGATGGCGCTGATAATCCCTTTTCGACATTATCAAAAGCGCAGATCCTGTATCAAACTCCATTTTGATCGTAATGGACGCACATTTCTTCTCGCTAGTGTTGTTTACATTGTAAACAACTTCCGTATAGCCGAGATCTGAACAGGCTTCTATGAGAAAATGAGATTTTCCAGGATACATTTGTCGCGCTAATGTACTTATTTGTTGACTGTCTCTAGGATTTTTAAACAGAATGATGTAATGTGTATTCAAACTAATATTTCGCATTTCTCTACCATGATGAAACAAATTATGCACAATAAAAATAATGCTGCGATTTTGATGGCTGCTGCCAACACTAAAGAGACGTGTCATACGCTCATCACTATGACATTTAGTCATTAAGTCATCAATGATGAGTAAGTTTGGTTTTTTCGGGTTAAAACGCTCTTCAATGTCATCTGGAATGCCTTGGTAAAATTCTACACCCTTCATTCCCTTGTACAAAGGCTGATCTGCTGCATAGAGCCATAAAATGGTTTTTGGAGAGGGTTTAATTAACTTTTGTTCTAGAATTTCCTTCACCAGAGAAGTTTTACCACTGCCTGTAGGTCCAGAGACCAAACATGTGAATGGATGCTTCATTTTTGAATGTCTGTTACTTTTACCCAACTGTTAAATTTCTTTGGCCAGCCTAACCACTTGACAAATAATTCTTTTACACTTCGTCTTTTTCGTGTTTTCAAGACCTGTTCAATTCTGTAGACGGATTCCATATCTTTTGTGACAGCTTGCAATTCTTCGTCATAGAAATGACCATCAATATCTTCGTCTAAAAAGTCTTTCACACGATACAAGTGTATTCCTTGCTTCTTATAACGATGTGTGATAATGAACACTTCTTGTGTCATTTTATATGATAATCTCGTTGAAACATGTATTTCAAGTGAGAAATGCGAACATGTTGACCAATTTTAAATTTGTAAGGTTTTTTCTTCTTCTTTGGTTTCAATTTCAATTTGTCTACATACATATACTTCCACACTTTAGATTCATTTTCCTTTCGAATATCTGCAGGAGCATACTTACTAGGCAGTGAGTCATGTGGTCTATGGTTGTAATTGCATACCAATTCTTGAAGGATGTCTGCATACCGATAACTTTGATTATGTAGAAAATATCGATACATCATTCCCTTTAGAGTACGAATGACTCTCTCAGCAAAGTTGGCTTTAGTTTCATTCTTTGTCGTATAAGCATGAATTCCCTCATTCTTCAAAAATGCTTTTACTCATCTGTTTTTAAATTCAGTTCCTTTATCTGACCTTAGAGTTCGTGGTCTTCGACGTGTTTCATGAAAAATCTTCTGGAAAGCTTGTATGACGCTGGTATGTGATTTGTTAGGTATTGGCTGTACCCACAAATATTTCGAAAACACATCAATGACAACTAATAAAAAGCGGGTGTCATCGTTATAAGAGGCTATGTTTCCCATGTCAACCAAATCAATATCCCACATATCTCAATACCGCGTGTAATGACACGTTGCCTTTTAAACCTATATTTTACAGGTTGTAGTAAACTGAATGCATCTTGATTCTGTAACCATTTCTTCACTTTGGAATGAGTAATTGGTTGATCATGTTTTTTAATATGTGATAAAGTTTGTAAGGACCAGCAAATGCACCGGGTTGAAAAGGTTTAAAGTAAATATTGGTTAAGTATTCCTTCCACGTTGACATGTTAACACTAAATGAAAACCACTTGTACACATACCTTACATTTTATTTCATCTCATACCTCAATCAACATATCTTACATTTTATTTCGTTGTCCAATGGTGTGAATAATTGGTGTCCATTGATCTTCAATGCACACTAGCCAACTACTGAGTTCATCAAATGTTATAGCATTTAACCCATACTTCTCACAACGTTTATTGACATTGTCTAACATTTTATCTAAATGAATATAATATTTAGCTTCATTCCAATATGTATAGACACTTGCGAAAGGCCAAGTATGTTCTTCACACTCTTCATTTTGACAAGCAGGACATAACAAACATGCAAATTTTTTTACAGCTAATAACATTTCTTCACAATATGTTTTTTGCACAATATACTGTTTCAATGTTATGTCTGCCATTATACTGCAATATACATTAACCACTCTCTCACTTCATCAAACAGTCTTGGATCAAATCGAGCAAAGTGAAATGCTGCTTCCACATCAAAATTCTCAGCTCCGTCAATGCCTGAAAGCGCACACTCTTTGATGAAATTCTCGCGTAAGCTTGACAAGTTCAACGCTAAATGAGCAAGTTCCCAATAGATGCTAAAGTGTTGTAGTTGTTGTTGAACAGACCCAAAACGTTCCAATTCAGTTAACATGTAGTCCACATACTTCTCCTTAAAACACGTTTCTACATCCATCCTGTATGACACGTCTGCACACTATGACGGCTGGTGAGTAAATGATTTTCAAAAAGGTGATACTGTTAGTGAACCACACTTGATACAGAAGTTGTCTGGTTCACACATCTTACAATTGTACTTGTGACAGTGACAATCATAATCACTGGCATATCCACAAGCACCGCAATATTCACAGGTAAGTTCAAGCTGATTTTGCACGTTCATATTCTCCAATTCAACTTCAGCCAGTCTTTTCTTGGATAGTTTTGATACCTTCATCCGATTATCCTTTAGCAGTTTGATGACAGTTTTCTTCCCATGGCATTCTGTACATGGCTCAGGTTTGGCGAATAAGACTGAGTTGATGCTCTCGATTTCCTGAAGCAGGGTCTCCCATTCACCGTCATTCATGTTGATGTAATACTTGTATTCCTTCCCTTCAAACAGCGATGTGCGCACAAAACTCACATAGCGTATGTCTTGGTATGAAATGACTTCAATCCACTTCGTCTGCGTTAAGTACAGTTTGAAGTCAATATCGCGTAAATTTGTCAAGTTTTGACACATAATATTCCACAAAGATGGTGATAAAGCAAGCCATCTCTCTCCACGTGTGATGCGAAGAAATGGCCCAAATTCTCCATGCTCCACAGTAATGGTTAAGTTAGCACTAATTTTAAAGCTGCTTGTCTTGTTCTCCATGGCTGTACAATGAAATGATAACTGTAAGTCCACTCCCTTTTATACCCAACTATACTCAGCAAACATCTTGCAAAGTTTTGACATCACTTCAACTCGTCCATGGTTAAAGCGAACAAGTTCTGATACATTCGTCGTTTATGGAACGTCATCATCACAATGTAAAATAATTCTAGCAGCTACAACTAGCATGAGTTCAGCTG
Organism: Protula sp. h YS-2021; assembly: GCA_949752745.1. Lineage (NCBI taxonomy): Eukaryota > Metazoa > Annelida > Polychaeta > Sabellida > Serpulidae > Protula > Protula sp. h YS-2021. Next base: position 9,592,473 of record OX457029.1, on the reverse strand, counting down.
CCCAAATTGTATTGGCGTTGATAAATGCTGATTCAATGTCATAGGTGTTTCCTGGTAAATTCAGGTCTTCACATTCACGTAGAAATGAGTGGATGAAACGATCTCTTGGAAGAATCTTTCCAACCGCTTCCCAATGCTGATGCAAATTCTTCACTTGTAAAATCCAATTCGATTCAAAAGCCGGAACCTTTGAAAAAACAGAGTCAGCATAATTCACTTTGAAGACGTCATCCATGGTCTCTACACATCTGTGAAGAAGTAATGTTGTCATTGTGAATGAGGTTTTGTCTCGTATCTCATGCTTTTATACTACTTCGATGCAATCAAAATATGATGTGTAACTTGTTCAAACTTGTTAAAATTTCTGACTCAGCAGAATGTCTCACATACAGTTGTACAGCTGCACAGCAGAGACATCTAGCGGCGAAACCAAAATGGTATTCATCCGCGAAATAACACAGGATTACTGTAAACTGAATAAAATGGTGAAATTTTCATGTAAATCGGTCAAGTATAACAAAAGTTATCCCAGTTTTAAGTTAAAATGGCGACATGCTATAAATATGTATACAGCCAGCTGCGCAACTAGCCCATGACTATTGTATAACAAAACTTTACATAAAACTGAATCAAACAGTGAAATTTTCATGTAAATCGGTTAAGTATAATGAAAGTTATAACAATTTTAAGTAAGGAGGGGGGGTCATAAAAACAAAGTTGCTCAGAATCGTCTGAAATATATAATTATGCTGAAATCGCAAATTTTTTTTACCCCTAGGGGGGTCATAAAAACTAAAGTTCTTCAGAATCGTCTGAAATGGATAACTATGCTGAAATCGCAAAATTTTCCTACCCCTAGGGGGGGGGGGGTCATAAAAACCAAAGTTCTTCAGAATCGTCTGAAACATGTATCTATGCTGATATCGCAAAATTTTCTTACCCCTAGGGGGGGGGGGGGTGGGGGTCATAAAACCATAGTTGCTCAGAATCGTCTGAAACATATAACTATGCTGAAATTGCAAAATTTTCTTACCCCTGGGGGGGTCATAAAAACCAAAGTTGTTCAGAATCGTCTGAAACATATAACTATGCTGAAATCGCAAAATTTTCTTACCCCTAGGGGTGGGTAGGGGTCTGATGAAACGGATAACTATGCTGAAAGCGCAAAATTTTCTTACCCCTAGGGGGGGGAGGGAGGGGGGGGTAGGGGTCTGATGAAACGGACGGATAACTCTGCTGAAATCGCAAAATTTTTTTACCCCTAGGGAGGGAGGGGGAGGGGGAGGGGGAGGGTGTGGTAGAACTGTCGTTTCCCTACTACTGTTGACTTTGAGACTATACTCTATTAATCGCTGAAAGGCTTTCTCGAGGGTACACAGGTGATCGTCATCGTTTGAACCGTTGATTATCATATCGTCCAAAATACACTGCACGTTTTTGATACCTTTCAAAACTTGCTCAATTGCGCTTTGCCAAATGCTGGAGAAATATCATACGCCAGGCGGTTGAAAACAAAAAGTCCTTTCTGGGTGTTGATAGTCAGGTATTTTTTCGATTCGTCGTTCACTACCATTTAAAGATAAGCCGTTTGAGGTCTATCTTTGAAAATTTCTTTCTACTTACCAATGTTGCTAAAATGCTCTCAATCGTAGGCAATGGGTACGAGTCAACATTGAGGTGTGGATTGACAGTGACCTTAAAATCGCCACATATCACAACAGAACCGTATTTCTTCAAAATTGGGACAATGGGTGCAGCCCAATCACTCCATACTACCGATGAAAGTATTCTTTTACTCACCATGTTGTCCATTTCCTTGTCGAACTTGTCCTTCATTGCAAATGGGTCCTGTCTGGAATAGCAAAATTTAGGGGTAGCTCCTTCCTTGAGGTGCAACTTTGCGTTTATCCCTTTCAGCCCACCAAAGTCTTTGCCAAAACACTCATTGTACTTTTCCAGCAGATGGTCTAATTTCTTCTCACCTCGAGTCATCCGTATGGACTTGATTTCGTACCAATTTATCTTGATGTGTCGGGGTCAATCTCTACCGAACAAAGGTGGACCTCCCCCATGAAGAATATACAGCCGCAAACGATGTTCCTTACCTTCGTGTTCCACCAGAACATTTACGTATCCCTCTGGCCTTTCACATTCTCCAGTATAGGTTTTTAAAACAACGTTTGTTCTCCACAGCCGTAATTTAGCAAGATGGCGCTGATAATCCCTTTTCGACATTATCAAAAGCGCAGATCCTGTATCAAACTCCATTTTGATCGTAATGGACGCACATTTCTTCTCGCTAGTGTTGTTTACATTGTAAACAACTTCCGTATAGCCGAGATCTGAACAGGAAGTGCTGTCGCCATTAGATCCCTCACCATCAGTGGTCACTTCATCGTCGTCAGCATAGAAAACTTTCTTCTTTGGCTTTCGCTTCTTAAACTGGTCTGTCCCGGTCTTTTTGCCTTCAGAAGATGACTTACCGGATTTCTTCATCTTGCATATTCTATTGATGTGGCCATTCTTACCGCAGTTGTGGCATTTCTCGTCCTTAAAATGGCAGTCCCCCCCCCGGGGACCATGGCTATTCCTACAACACCTGAAGCAACGATTTCCAGTTGTCCTCTGCAACTTGTTAACACTTGCCGATACTCCTTGGATTTCTGATACATCCTTCATAGCCATTTCCATGGCGATGGCTATCTCCTTGGCCTTCCTGCAGGTCAAATTCTTCTCCTACAACAATCTTTTCAGGACATTTTCGTTCTTTATACCACATACCAGCTTATCTCTGTGATTCTCTGCCAGACGCTCGCCAAATTCACAATGCTCACTCAACTTCTGGAGGACACCCACGTAATCTGTCACCGACTCACCCGTCTGTTGTTGACGCTTGTAGAACCGGTATCTCTCTGCTATCGCGTTGAGCTTGGGACTGAGATGCTCCTGCAGCAACTCACCAACAGATCTTCATAACCTCCTTGGTACACCGCAACACAATTTGCTAGTCACCATTTGTTCTGTATGCGAGGTGGTTACGTGGAAACACTAATTGAAACTAAATTGCCGCCATATGTTTTATTTACAACCGGAAGTCTCGCACTGGTTGCACATATACAGTAGTTGAGAAACGAGAGTTTAAGCACAGGAAGTGACGTCATCATGACGTCACGAGGTGTGCTAGAACTCTCATGAGAGTTTAAGCACAGTGACGTCATAATGACGTCATATGATGTTCTGGAACAGATATTAAAGCGCGCGCCCGTGTCAATGACGTCATCATGACGTCATTCGTCACGTGACCTGTCAATCATGTGTCACATGACCTGTCAATCATGTGTCACATGACCTGTCAATCATGTATATGAGGAAAATTTTCCCGATCATAAACCTTCTGGCCTGAATGGCTCAGTTGGTAGAGCGCAGGGCCCGTAAGCGGACCCATGATCTGAAGGTCAATGGATCGAACCCGCCCTCGGGCATCACTTTCATATCAAGGGGACCCCCCCCCCTGGTGAAGAATCATATACAATGGGGGACCCCCCCTGGTGAAGAATCATATACCATGGGGACCCCCCCCCCTGGTGAAGAATCATATACCATGGGGACCCCCCCCCCGGTGAAGAATCATATATAACATGGGGACCCCCCCTCCGGTGAAGAATCGTATCATACCATGGGGACCCCCCCTGGTGAAGAAGTATATCATATCATGGGACCCCCCCCCCTAAGATGTGATTCAACACTCCTATAAGAGCACATTGTCTGTGCACATATGCATCATTCATGCTCTGACTACCGTTGGATACACATGGAAAAAAAGTGAAAACAGTTGCTCTTACCTATTGTGTTGTGCTGTGCTGTTGAAGAACAAGTGAAGGATTGACTGGAATACACATAGGAGACGAAGTGAAACATTAGTTATTCTTTGGAAAAGGAAAGTGAACGATTGGTTATTCTTTGAAAAGGAAGTGAAAGATTGGAGACGAATTGGCAAAACAGTCGTGGTAAGTTTTTTTTTTTTTTTTTTGGTTACAATATGTAACATGTAACATTATGTAGCTCAAAAAAATTTTTGGGGGTAACATAATGTAACACTGTTACACTATGTAACATTATGTGACACTATGTAACACTGTTACACTATGTAACATTATGTGACACTATGTAACACGGTTACACTATGTAACACTATGTGACACTGTGTAACATAATGTAACACTATGTGACACTATGCGACTATGTAACATCATATAGCTATATGACTATGTAATTGCTATGTGAACATAATTAGTCTAACGTATGTATGTCATTATCAGATCGTTCAACAGACAAGCCGCGATAGCTCACTTGGCAGAGCAAATGGCTAGCAACCTAAGAGTCCCGGGATCGATCCCCCATCACGGCAAAACTTTTTTTGGTTTTTTGTTTTTTGTTCACTTTTATGACTGTGTGACATTATGTGACAACATGTGACTGTGACATCATGTGACTCTGTGACATTATGTGACTCTGTGACTTTTTTTTATTATTATTATTATGATAATATTTAATTAGTCATATTTCAATGGTTTCCCATTACAGTAACCACACACACACACACAGCATAAGTACATGTGTACAGAGTGTGGGGGGAAAACCGACTGAGAAATTTCAGAGTGCACTCGTACAGAGTGTGGGGGAAAACCGATCAATAATTTCAGAGTGCACTCGTACAGAGTGTGAGGGAAAACCGATCAATAATTTCAGAGTGCGCTCGTACAGAGTGTGAGGGAAAACCGATCGATAATTTCAGAGTGCGCTCGTACAGAGTGTGAGGGAAAACCGATCGATAATTTCAGAGTGCGCTCGTACAGAGTGTGGGAACGATCAATAAATTTGAGAAGGAATGGGATTTTCCCTACGTTAAGTCCAATGTTATGTTTTAAGTTATAGTAGTTGGAAAATGACACTTCTAAAACACATTTAACAAATGTAGTTTTTAACACCATATAATATATAAAAGAAGTTTGAACATTTTAGCATGCTACTTATTTGAATGTTCTAAAGTTATAGTAGTGGAAAAATGGTGGTTCTAGACCAACTTTAACAAATTTAGTTTTTAACACCATATGATATATAAAATAAGTTTGAACATTTTAGCATGCTACTTATTTGAATATTCTTAAGTCATAGTAGTGGAAAAATGGTGGTTCTAGACCAACTTTAACAAATTTTGTTTTTTGACAAAATATGATGTATAAAATAAGTTTGAACATTTTACCATGGTGTAGTAGGGTAAAAATGGTGGTTCTAGACCAACTTTAACAAATTTTGTTTTTTGACAAAATATGATGTATAAAATAAGTTTGAACATTTTACCATGGTGTAGTAGGGTAAAAATGGTGGTTCTAGACCAACTTTAACAAATTTTGTTTTTTGACAACATATGATGTATAAAATGAGTTTGAACATTTTACCATGGTGTAGTAAGGTAAAAATGGTGGTTCTAGACCAACTTTAACAAATTTTGTTTTTTGACAACATATGATGTATAAAATAAGTTTGAACATTTTACCATGGTGTAGTAAGGTGAAAATCAGGGTTCTAAACCAACTTTAACAAATTTAGTTTTTTACACGTTTCAGACGATTCTACCATTTGGTTGATTGGTTGATTGTTGGAAAATGAAAAGTGAAAATGTGGATAGTTATGTAGGAAAACTGCGCCCATTCAAAAGACGCGTTCGAATGGCAAGCCCATTTTAAAGACGTGTTCGAATGGCAAGCCCATTCAAAACACGTGTTCGAATAATTTTTGAAAGATATTACGTCGTGGCATTGTTCAACAAATTGTTCAACATGTTCAACATGTTCAACATGTTCAACATGTTCAACTTGTTCAACATGTTCAACATGTTCAACATGTGCAACATGTTCAACTTGTTCAACTTGTTCAACATGTTCAACATGTTCAACTTGTTCAACATGTTCAACATGTTCAACTTGTTTAACATGTTCAACATGTTCAACAAGTTGTTCAACATGTTCAACATGTTCAACATGTTGTTGAACATGTTCAACAAGTTGTATATTAAGCTATGTTTAAAGACTTTCTCATCATTTGAAAAGTGTAGGTTGAACCGAAAGGATGTATAAATGCAACATTTGTTCGAAATCTTACAATTGGCTGCAAAGTCGCATATGGTAAAGTTATTTCTAAACATTTTAGGACATAGTGTGTCCAACCTCGAGTGTGACAGCTCCCTATAGAGCATAAAAGGTACCTACCCTCAGACATAACGCACATTCTGTATCAAGATACTGAAGAGTGAACATGTTTGCAGTGAGTGAACAACAACTACCATCTATGGCAATGCCTGCAGAAAATTTCATAGCAAAGCCTGAGACAATACCTACAGCAAAGTCTAAGGCAATGCCCATGGTAAAATCTAAGGCGAAGTCACGTCAGCAGCGTCAAAAGCGACCACATCTTAGAAAGATAAAAAGAGATGAGTTACCAGCTATGACGCCGCCGTGTAAAATGCGAAAAAATACGACAGAGCCTAATATGAAGCGAGAACCGGAGCGTAAAGCTGATACCACTATGAAGAAGATGCGTGTAGACGATTCACCGGTTATGATACCCATTAATGGAGAAACGTATATTAAATTGGTGAATTATCAACAGAAAGTGATGGTTAACATTCGTAAATATATTACGAATCATGCATCTGGGAGGTTATATCCTACCAAGAAGGGAATTTTGTTGTCATTGAAAGACTGGCACATGTTGAAGAAGCAAATGACGTCAGTGGATCTCATGCTTCAGAAAATGGATCTGTATAAATGCAGTGACTGTCAGAAGATGGTTGAGTAGACAGCGAGATGACTGTATACAGTTTTAACAGCATGACGAGCTTAGTGAATGCTTTGATTTCATCACAGTGCAGAAGATTGGACCGAAGGTTTTGAAGCTTGACAAGAACTTAGCTTTGACTTATATGAACATGTACATTTCATATGTAGTTCAAATTAAATTGTCTTCATATGTAGACTATGAAATTAATTTTATCTATGTTCATGTGAAGTCAGTTGTTATAAAATTTTAAGTTAAGTTCTTCTGCACATGTATTAACATAATATGTATTTGAAATAGTTTTGTTTTTATCATAATTGTACATAGTTGTAATGTTCAATAAAAACACATATGATGCTTTTCAACTTTTTATTTTTCTCATACAATACTTGGATATAATACATAATAAAACAATACTTGGATATAATACATAATAAAACAATACTTGAATATAATACATAATAATACAATTCTTGAATATAATACATAATAATACAAAATTAACTATAATACCCAATATATGATATATGGTTTAAGGGTCAATTAAAACCGTGCCAGGAACCTTACGACTTGATATGTTACAAAGCAAGACATATATTACACAACGCTTAAGTTAATAAAATATTACAACATTTATAAAGTCTTTATTATAAAGTTTAGTCAAATAAGTCTATTTTTCTGCATCTGTTTCACTCTGTTCACTGTCCATGCCACTTTCTTCGTCACTGCTACCATCTTCCTCCTCCATATCCAGTAGCTCTTCAAAGAATGCATTGCTTTTCCTTATAGCCGCCTTTAATGCCTTTGAATACTTATAATGTTTTTCATCAACAAAGTAATTAAAGTCCTCTAAAATCTTTTGATAATGTTTGCTTTGTTGTAGACGCTGGGTATAGGTGAACAGTCTCATAAACAGTTGTTTTAGTCCATGCTTATAAATGGATCGAAGGTCATAACTTGCTATTTCACGCGCATCTTCAAGTCCTTGTTCTTCATATTCTGAAACCTTTTCTTGAAATATGTTATCATAGTCATCGTAGACGTCTTGAACCATATCATGCCAAACAGAGTCTATTTCTGACTCACTTTCAGAGTCTGTTTCTGACTCACTTTCAGAACTCCTGTCATCAGCATCCTCACCACACTGCTCCATATGTTTGAGCAAAGCTTCTTCGCTGTTGTACAATGCACCACATTCTGCACAAGCATGTGCATTCTTTTCAGCTATGTTGACGCTTTGACTTTCCATAGAAGACTCATCTAAAGTTTCCGTGAAAGGTAGTTTTACAGGGTTTTCCATATCCGATTCTTCATCCACTTCTGAAGCGTGAGCAACCTTTAAGTGTCTTTTAAGACTTTGCGGCCAATTGTAAGATTTCGAACAAATGTTGCATTTATACATCCTTTCGGTTCAACCTACACTTTTCAAATGATGAGAAAGTCTTTAAACATAGCTTTATATACAACTTGTTGAACATGTTCAACAACATGTTGAACATGTTGAACAACTTGTTGAACATGTTGAACAAGTTGAACATGTTGAACATGTTGAACATGTTGAACATGTTGAACAAGTTGAACATGTTCAACATGTTGAACATGTTGAACAAGTTGAACATGTTGAACATGTTGAACATGTTGAACAAGTTGAACAAGTTGAACATGTTGCACATGTTGAACATGTTGAACATGTTGAACATGTTGAACAAGTTGAACATGTTGAACATGTTGAACATGTTGAACTTGTTGAACATGTTGAACATGTTGAACAATTTGTTGAACAATACCACGACGTAATATCTTTCAAAAATTATTCGAACACGTGTTTTGAATGGGCTTGCCATTCGAACACGTCTTTAAAATGGGCTTGCCATTCGAACGCGTCTTTTGAATGGGCGCAGTTTTCCTACATAACTATCCACATTTTCACTTTTCATTTTCCAACAATCAACCAATCAACCAAATGGTAGAATCGTCTGAAACGTGTAAAAAACTAAATTTGTTAAAGTTGGTTTAGAACCCTGATTTTCACCTTACTACACCATGGTAAAATGTTCAAACTTATTTTATACATCATATGTTGTCAAAAAACAAAATTTGTTAAAGTTGGTCTAGAACAACCATTTTTACCTTACTACACCATGGTAAAATGTTCAAACTCATTTTATACATCATATGTTGTCAAAAAACAAAATTTGTTAAAGTTGGTCTAGAACCACCATTTTTACCCTACTACACCATGGTAAAATGTTCAAACTTATTTTATACATCATATTTTGTCAAAAAACAAAATTTGTTAAAGTTGGTCTAGAACCACCATTTTTCCACTACTATGACTTAAGAATATTCAAATAAGTAGCATGCTAAAATGTTCAAACTTATTTTATATATCATATGGTGTTAAAAACTAAATTTGTTAAAGTTGGTCTAGAACCACCATTTTTCCACTACTATAACTTTAGAACATTCAAATAAGTAGCATGCTAAAATGTTCAAACTTCTTTTATATATTATATGGTGTTAAAAACTACATTTGTTAAATGTGTTTTAGAAGTGTCATTTTCCAACTACTATAACTTAAAACATAACATTGGACTTAACGTAGGGAAAATCCCATTCCTTCTCAAATTTATTGATCGTTCCCACACTCTGTACGAGCGCACTCTGAAATTATCGATCGGTTTTCCCTCACACTCTGTACGAGCGCACTCTGAAATTATCGATCGGTTTTCCCTCACACTCTGTACGAGCGCACTCTGAAATTATTGATCGGTTTTCCCTCACACTCTGTACGAGTGCACTCTGAAATTATTGATCGGTTTTCCCCCACACTCTGTACGAGTGCACTCTGAAATTTCTCAGTCGGTTTTGCCCCCACACTCTGTACACATGTACTTATGTTGTGTGTGTGTGTGTGGTTACTGTAATGGGAAACCATTGAAATATGACTAATTAAATATTATCATAATAATAATAATAATAATAAAAAAGTCACAGAGTCACATAATGTCACAGAGTCACATGATGTCACAGTCACATGTTGTCACATAATGTCACACAGTCATAAAAGTGAACAAAAAACAAAAAACCAAAAAAAGTTTTGCCGTGATGGGGGATCGATCCCGGGACTCTTAGGTTGCTAGCCATTTGCTCTGCCAAGTGAGCTATCGCGGCTTGTCTGTTGAACGATCTGATAATGACATACATACGTTAGACTAATTATGTTCACATAGCAATTACATAGTCATATAGCTATATGATGTTACATAGTCGCATAGTGTCACATAGTGTTACATTATGTTACACAGTGTCACATAGTGTTACATAGTTTAACCGTGTTACATAGTGTCACATAATGTTACATAGTGTAACAGTGTTACATAGTGTCACATAATGTTACATAGTGTAACAGTGTTACATTATGTTACCCCCAAAATTTTTTTGAGTTACATAATGTTACATGTTACATATTGTAACCAAAAAAAAAAAAAAACTTACCACGACTGTTTTGCCAATTCGTCTCCAATCTTTCACTTCCTTTTCAAAGAATAACCAATCGTTCACTTTCCTTTTCCAAAGAATAACTAATGTTTCACTTCGTCTCCTATGTGTATTCCAGTCAATCCTTCACTTGTTCTTCAACAGCACAGCACAACACAATAGGTAAGAGCAACTGTTTTCACTTTTTTTCCATGTGTATCCAACGGTAGTCAGAGCATGAATGATGCATATGTGCACAGACAATGTGCTCTTATAGGAGTGTTGAATCACATCTTAGGGGGAGGGGGTCCCATGATATGATATACTTCTTCACCAGGGGGGGGGGGGGTCCCCATGGTATGATACGATTCTTCACCGGAGGGGGGGGGGGGTCCCCATGTTATATATGATTCTTCACCGGGGGGGGTCCCCATGGTATATGATTCTTCACCACGGGGGGGGGGTCCCCATGGTATATGATTCTTCACCAGGGGGGTCCCCCATTGTATATGATTCTTCACCAGGGGGGGGGGGTCCCCTTGATATGAAAGTGATGCCCGAGGGCGGGTTCGATCCATTGACCTTCAGATCATGGGTCCGCTTACGGGCCCTGCGCTCTACCAACTGAGCCATTCAGGCCAGAAGGTTTATGATCGGGAAAATTTTCCTCATATACATGATTGACAGGTCATGTGACACATGATTGACAGGTCATGTGACACATGATTGACAGGTCACGTGACGAATGACGTCATGATGACGTCATTGACACGGGCGCGCGCTTTAATATCTGTTCCAGAACATCATATGACGTCATTATGACGTCACTGTGCTTAAACTCTCATGAGAGTTCTAGCACACCTCGTGACGTCATGATGACGTCACTTCCTGTGCTTAAACTCTCGTTTCTCAACTACTTATACACAACAGATATAATTCACATTGAAGATCCTGTAAGTGAAGATATCCATTTTGGGTGGTGGGGGGAATGTTACAAAATCGGGCATCAAAATGTTACAGAGCTTAGAACGAATTTTGTGGAACAGCGACAGATTGTGTAGAGCTCTTTGATGATGCATTGGTCGCTATTTCAAGACGTTTAAAAAAATTTCTCATAAATTACTTGTAATCTCCCAGAACAAGTTTTATGAGGACTTTATGTATAGTTTCCTTTTCACAGGGTTTGAGATTTCAATGGCATAGGTTTAACAGATTTGGTACTTCTTGGTTTTTTATCAATGTGCTCGTTGAAGGCAAGTTTGTTGTCCAAAATAAACCCGAGATATTTGTTTGAGCTAATTTCTTCATACAATATAGATTGGGCTATTTTGGTTTTGTTTTTGTTTTCATGATGAATTTAGTTTGCCATTTATCTACCTATCTCTGAAGTTAAAATTAGTTATTTTGCAGATGTATGAATTATGCGGAAAAAAAAAACATCAGCCAATTTTCATCTAAGTAATTTTTCAAACAGAAATTTTGACAAAACCCATCCTTGATTCTCTACCAATCAGAAATTAGATAACATGTTTGTGAAATCACCGGTTGTTTTGAAAAGGAAAGAGGTACTTGCGAGTATGCCTGATGTATGTAGTTAATTTTAGTAAGTTATGCCCTCTGTTGGGCCCAACATGTCAAACAAAGAAAGATATGGGTAGTTCAGTGCACCGTGACAACCGCTGCAACAAACCAGCTTCACTCGTACTCCGTTTTCGAGATACCGTACCCAAACAAAAACCTATCCAGACAACCCTAAACCAGTTGTCAAACTGGATTTCGGATTAAGTTGAAAAATTCCCAGGAATTGGTACGCTAAATAACTGCGCACTAGACCTTACGAGTATCGATATACAGCCATCGAAGCACAACATCTACTCGTAGAAACATAGCTCCGAGTCAGCTCTGACTTGTATAACATCGTATAATCTTAGTCCCAGTGGACCCTTTTTTCTTGCTAGGAAGCAAGAGTCATCTAGGACTACGTATATCACTCCGTCAGAGCTACGAAGCCTTCCATTGTTCCACTAATAGAGGTCAACTTCATATGTTCTGAGGCACGAATCCTGCATACCAGCCCCTATTATTCAAACATTTACAGAAAGTTCATGCCCAATAGATCCTTTTTGTAAAACAGGCACAATTTCTGGTGAGCTGTATATCTTTAATTTGTTCATTAAAATGCAGAAAAGTTAGCTTTCGCATCAACCTGTCAAGTTTTTGTTTACATTCCGGCCTTTAAATGTCACATGATCAAAGTCAGATGGCCAAAAATTTAAATAAAGAGGTCATAGTTTATTTGTAAAATAGCCGACACGTTAATATGTTTCTGGCAAAATGGAATCTTGTTGATTTTTGCCGGTTTTTTTCTACCATTTCTTTATGTCTTTATCCCAAATGAATTCAGTCAAAACACAAAATCTTTTCGGCGAAAGTCCCAAGTACGAATCCGCTTACGAATATAATGTGCATAATGTGCACCAGGAGACATCTTCTGGTCTAGTGGGCTCTCCAAAGAGCAGATTGTCTGGGCCAGGATGAGCCATTTGCCGGGGATGAACATCATGGGAACTTTACACATGGAACTAAGAGACGAAATCAAACGAATACGACGGGATTTTGCTAGTGAAGATAGATGAGTGTGGATAGATAGTGAAATATAGCGTGCCACCCCGGAGGTAGTTAGGAATGATCACCCTAGCTGACGAGCCAGACAGAGCGCGTAGCACCCTAATAGTCGAAACGAGTGTTGGAGTCTGGTCGGTGCCTGAAGAACCAAAGGGGTTTGCTGTACCAAGACAGTATTTATAGGTGTGAACTTCTTAATGGAGATTTTTATTACCGGGCACCGAATGAGCGCATCAAGGCCTCTAGTATATTTAAACATCACACAGTACAATAAATGAAGAGACTAGTTGTATCTGGCTGCAAGATGGCCAAGTTTCTAACTACGTAGTCCCAGGAGACTCCCAGCTGGCCTGGGTCTAGTCCCAGCGGACCCTTTCTATCTTCATAGGACAGAAAGGGTCCCTGCAATAGAAATGGCCATAAGCCATTTCGCACTTTCGGATTTTTCCGGTGGAGTTGTTGTTTCGACTGAAAATGTTGGGGGATAAATTATAAAGAAATGATAAGGGAAAAACAACAAAATTCTAATTTTCTTTCAACATGCACACTTTCGAATTTATAAAGCCATCATGTGATCTTTTAAAAACTATTTTACATGTTATTCAGTCCCTTTAATAACCAACATGTGACTATATTTCTGGCAAAATGCAGTGCTGCCACATCATCCTTTTTAAAAAGGATTATCCTTTTTTTCTTCCTTTTTTTTTGAAAAAGCCCAATTTTATCCTTTTTTTATCCTTAAATACTTTTTTATGTTTTTTAAAATTTTCACCCTTTTTTAATACTTCTTTTTCGCTTTTCATCCTTTTTTATTTTGATACTTTTTGTCATTTTTTTTTTCATTCAAAATACTATTTTTTCCTAATTAGTTACGTGTTTTTTTTTTCTGCTAGAATTTTTTCTCACCCTAGTCATAAACCTTGATTAGGCCTAATGTAACCGCTCTTACACTGTTTGTATATGTAATTTCCCACTTTTTTCAGCGCCTATTGTTAAATCAATACATCTGCAGAAAAAAAGAGTATTTTTTCAAGGAATTGAAACATATATTCAGGGTTCATAGGCCACCTGGAAAACCTGGAATTTTTTCAATACCTGGAAAAATCATGGAATTTAAAAAAAAGGCCAAAAATCATGGAAAAATCATGGAAAACGAAAATGGGTAATTATTTTTCAATTTCCAAGAAAACTGTCATTTTTGAGAACGCTGCAAATCCGGCGAGAAAATTGTTTGCAAATGGGTGGGGGGGGGGGGGGGGGGAGTGTCAAGCCAAAAGCACATCTTGACTCGATGAGCCTTGACTGTAAAACATATTCTACTCAATTGTGCAGATTTTCAGAACATTCGTTCACGCTACTACAGTGCGAATTCCATGAAAGACCTTTTTACAAAGGTAGGACCAAGTAAAATTATTTCTTTTCTGAAAGAACTACACTTGTACAGTAAGTTTTAAATTGAATTTAGTTGGTTTTAGAATATACACTACTTGTTATGTCCATTTTAATTAATGTTTATTTCAACTGAGTCTTCCTATAGCAACAGAACCGACACAATATGACCCTAACGGGTTGCCGGTGTCGTTAAACAAATCAATCAATCAATCAATCAATCGATGAGCCTCATATAGCTCTGGGAAGGGTGCTTTATGTGTGACCCAACTATACCCGAAGTATTAGATCTAGGTTCATGCAGTCTTCACATTGTACACGGAGCGTTTTCAGCGGCTATGCAAAAATGTGGGTGGGAGCTAGACAAGCTGCTTCGATCATTGTTTTACCTGTTTGACAATGCCCCAGCTCGTCGAAGTGATTTCCAATCAATTACCAAATCGTCTGATTTTCCCCTTCAGTTCTGCTCAACAAGATGGGTCGAAGATTTAAATGTTGCCGAAAGAGCGATATCGATATGGCCTAACATTGTGACCTACGTGAAACATGTCGAAAAGATGCCATCTTCGCAAAAACCAAATATCCAGTCCTATCAGTGCGTTCGAGATGCCGTGTTGAAAGATCCTTTGATGGTTGCCAAACTACATGTTTTCGTCTCCACTGCCAGGTTGTTTAAGCCATTTCTTGAGAAGTATCAGACCGACTGGCCCATGATGCCCTTCATCGCTAGCGACCTGGCATCAATGATTCTAAACTGCATGCAAAGGGTTATCAAAGCTAACGTCTTGGATTCTGCCAACAGTGCCTCAAAGTTGGTTAAAATTGAAGTGAAAAAAGAAGAGAATCAAGTCCCAGCTAAAAAGGTAGAAATCGGCTTTGGTGCATCTGATGCCATTAAAAAAGCAAATCCCAAAGAATTAGAAAAGTTGGAATTCTACAGTGCCTGTAAAAAGATGAACATTGCTCTCTTGACGAAACTGGTCGACAAGTCACCCTTGAAATACGTCTTTGTAAGAGGCCTCATTTGTTTCGATCCAAACTTTATGATGAATCACGAAAGTATGGCTGTAAGACATTGCAAAGACGTTCTAGAGTACCTCTGCCAGAGTAGGTGGCTCACCTATAGCGAGTGTGACACTGTTCACTTGGAATACAAACACTTCCTGCAGAAACTGCAAAGAGACTATAAGCCACAATGTGAAGAATTCAATGAAAATGTCACCAGACTCGATGCCTTTTTCTTTGACCATCTGCGGATTCAGGATATGCCGGAATATTCTAATCTGTCGAAAGTTATTCTAATGATTGTTTCACTTTCGCATGGCCAAGCGTTCGTCGAGAGAGGATTTAGTATAAATAAGGATCCGCTAGTTCCAAACCTGTAGCACTTGTCATTGCAAGCCCAGCGACTGGTTTATAGTGAGTTGACTGCAAACGGGATAAAGAGTGTTGCCCAGTATCAAATCAAAGATGAACTGCTAAAGTCATGCAGGTACGTTGTTATATAAGGCCCTTAAGTTTGTACAGGCATTTTATTTTCAATCGTTTTTTTTTTTTTTTTTTTTGTTATTTTTGGATACCATACGTAAAATTCGGAGGTGTTTCGAGTGTAATTATTTGTGTTGTTATTGCTGTATTGAATAGCGTCCTTTGTTAATTAAGTTAAATAGATAACTGCATTGTTTCAGTCAATCTTGGGGAAAATACCAACAACACTTGGAAGAGAGCAAGACAAAAGCCGATACGAGTGTCAAGAAAGACAGTAGCGCACAGCAGCGACAGCTGCAGAAGCGCCAATCAGCAATGGAATCAGCTGGGAGCAAAGATGGTGGCGTGAGAAAGAAGAAGAGGAAGTAGGTCAGAGAGATCATAAGGCGCAGTTTTGTGGACAGTGTAATTTGTAGCAGTAGGAGTTGCATTTCATTTGACAATTCCAAAAGAAACTCAGCTTGATGATTTAAGCATCAAGACTCCTTTTTTTCATTGTAGATTTTATTAGCAATATTTGCGTTTGTTTTGTATTTCTTTCTTTAACAGATTTCTGTGAAAGGATCAGAATACTGGATGATCTGTTTTGCGTTTTTGAATTTTCGGGTATGATTCCAGAATAGTTTACTAAATCGATAAGATAACGATAAGTTGAAGTATGTTTTCATTTTGCCTTTTGGATTTGAAATTCGTCAGGATTTGTGGATAGTTCTATTTTCTATGACAGTATTGATTGTAATCTCAAAGTACTTGCAGCTGTTATGGTCTTGAGATTTATTTAATATTTTGTAGTGAAATATTTTATATTTTGTTTGTAAATAACTCTTCCTTTTACTGCTCTTTACGATCAATTAACTAGGGTTTTTTCCTGATGTTCTTCAGATTACAGTATATTTGTTTTGTGAAATGTAGTGGCTAATTTTCCGGCTGCTTTTAATTAGTAAGTATGTCGTATTTTGTTGTAAGTTAAAGTTTTAGCTAAAGTACATTAGACTGATGCCGTATATTACGTTTGAGGTTTTTTTCATAGCATTATTGAAGTTTATTCATAAAAAGTGATCTCAGTGCATTGTAAAATTTAAATGGTCGAGATTTGTATTTGAAAATGTCGAAATTTGTCAATTTAGTTATAGTTCTGTTACCATTTTGTATTTTACAGAATAAAAAATGGGTTGACACTGTTTTTTCGTTCATTTTTATATATATATATCCGTAAAAACCTCACAAAAACAATACCTGGAAAAAAATTTGAGATCCTGGAAAAATCATGGATTTTGATTTGAAAATCGACTATGAACCCTGTATATTCCGTAAACGTAATTAGTATTTTATCACACTGTAAAATATCGAGTCTTCTAAATCTTGTTAAGTAGTTTTTATTTCTTGAATGATTTTCAATAACTTCAATCTATATTTTTGAGTGGTATGTCCCTGGGGACCATCGATAAAGTACGTATGCACCTTTTTTTTTAGACCAGCCGAATATGTCGGGCCGGTCTTACCACCTCAATAGAGGGGTATTCGTAGTCTGTATGTACGTACGTATGTACTTGTGTAAACTTTTACTTAATAATTTTAAGTTAAAATGCTTCTTCTCCCTCAGTTTTGATCGGATTCCTCTCAAATTTTATACGAATGTTCTCTAGGTAGGCCTCTTTTTTTTCAATTTTTTGGCAATCCGCCAAAAATTGGCTAAATGGGGGGCATTTCAAATTTTTCGGTTGCCAATTTTCAAAATGCTTCTCCCACAATTTTGAAGTACAATCAGGTATGCAAATAGTTTTAATCGCTGTGAAAACGAACATTATAAATTACAAAACATGATACAATATGATTACCATCAAACTCGAACTGGCAGGCTTTTTCTTTAAAAGCACACTGAGAAGTACCCTGGCGCATTATTTCCGACCTCAGCGAAACTTCCAAACTAGAATAAAGCTTGGTTTTGCAACTGTGGATTCACTGTTGTGGGCGATAATGAGCGATTCGATATAATGATCTGAAAAAAAAACACATATTTTTCTCAGTAAAACATTGTTATCTGACCATAAAACTTTTCTAAAATAACGCCGTTGGCCCCAGTCGTGCGCCGAGATTTGAAAATTGACATCAATGACATTTCCTATTGTAGGAACTATGACTCTTGCTGTCACAGGAAGACCGCAAGAGTCATGTAGGACTAAACTGGGTCACTCGGGACTAAGTTTCTACTAGCTCCAAGAAGCGGTAATCTACGAAGTTTCCGGGCAACGCTTCAAAGCCTCGCTATATAACGATAAGCAAGTCAACTGCGCTCGCTCTGAGGCACCCCTGTGGCTACTTTATGCGCGATTCAACGAGGCATAAGTTTTATTGGCATTTACTAAAGGCCCTCAAAGTACAACGGTAATGATATACAACATCTGTGTTACGCTTTCTTTAAAAGAAAATAACACAGAAATAACCACAATTCTCCCGCAATAATTGACATTTGTTTGTATACAGGGATCATACTTTATTACGTGAAAGAAAAACAATAATTTTTGCAATTATCCACCAAAAACTTTGGAATTGATATTTCAAAAACAAAGTAAAAAAATAAAAAGATAAATATTGTGTGTATACAAAATAAATTTATACATGAATATTATGAAAAAAAGTTATCGCTTTTTAAATTCGAAAGTGTGCATCTTTAAAGAAAATTAGAATTTGCTGTTTTCCTTAATCATTTCTTTATAATTTATCTCAACAAATTTGCAATCGAAACGACACCGCCACCCGAAAGATACGCAAGTACGAATTATCTTATTGGGCTATTTTACAAATTACAATGCGTATGATTCGAAAACACTCGAAAGTATTCCAGACCTATGTGCAAACGTCTAATAATAAAATACCTGAACCCGTTGATAGAGATTTTATTATCGGGACTCGAAGTGGGCTCAAGTGTATCTAACTGATATATTTCTTTATCAGCCGAACCCCCAATTGCGAGCGGCTTGTTGGAGCTATCGTAGTCCCAGCAGACACTGGCCATCTTCCTTCTGCCCAGACCATAGAAAGAATCATCTGCAACTAAGTGTGCTATTTAATTTTACTCGGTGTATCTATGACCAAACAGTAGCGAGCCACTTCTTGGAACTAAGTATGTGTGGGTATCCCAAAATTGGGAAGGACTCACGGATGGGAGGTTCGGTCTAGAGAGCCCGAAACTATATATATGTTACAGTAAATCTGTGTAATCAGTAATTTCACGTAATTCCTAAAACTTTTAGGAATTACTTGAAATTACTGTCGGGGCCAGGAATTACGCGAAATTCCTAAAATCTTCAGGAATTTCATGAATTTACTGTTTTCAAGGGTGTTGTATTTCACAAATTTCCTAAACCTCAGTCAGTAAATATGCGTAATTAAAGTCGAACAAAGTTAAACGATGGCAAAAAAATGGAGGAACACGCTTACATGAATTTAGCTTGTCATAGATTATTTCGAACTTGGTGAGTCCTTTTTTATCTTGAATTGCAATTCGTGAACTCACTCACATAAGATGACATTTGGTGTCATTTTGGTGTCATTTGCCGGAGATGGAATTACATATTGAGACCTCGACTTGCAAATTTTACAAAGCTAAGATCACTCCACAGTCCCTTTTTACCTTTAATTGCAATTTCTGCACTCACTCACTTGGTGTCATATGCCGGAGATGGAATTACATATTGAGACCTTTGCTTTCATCTCGAATTGCAAATGTTACAAAGTTAAGATCACTCGCCTTTACGAACTAGGATTAATACTGGAGCTTCCTATCAATTATTGCTAGTATTGTAATTTAAAACTTGAAAGGAGGATTATCTGGAGAGCAGGGTTTTGTTAAATGCAACTGCTGGACAGCAGACGATGTGAAGCGAACAGGTATAAATTTTCAAAAATAACGTAAAATGTAAAAGCAGATGTCACAGCAGTTTGGCATGCAAAAATAAACAAGCATGTCCAAGGACATGACCCAGCCGAGTTAACAAACAAGGAAAGAGAGAAAAACTCTGAAACCAATACTATTAGGCCAAAAACTGAAGGACTCTGAACTCTGAACGTAATTTTTTCATAATTTTAATACACAAAAACGAGTTTACCCGGGTGGAAGCTACGCGAAAAGGGATGTTGGAGAGGTTGGGTTTTGACGATTCACGTGTTTACGGACATTTACACAATTTTACAAAATTTTAAAAATTCCACCATTTCGCCATTTTTTTATCATTTGTGAAAAAGTCCAGGTGGAGAAGCACCTAAGAAACTTTCTATTAAAATTTTAGAACTATTTGAAAAAGACTGAGAGAAATGAATAGTTTGACAATTCAGTTATTTAGTACCATTTATTCCAGTTTTTGCCAAACTTCGAAGTTCCGCCATTTCGTCAATTTTTGGCGAATCGCGAAAAAAATAATAGCCTGGTAGACGAACCCCTCGGGAACATCCCTGCGTAACTTGGAAACGATTGGAAGGAAAACTGTAGAAGGAGTAGCATTTTAAAAATCGGTCAAAACGGGCTCAAAAAGTGCCGCCATTTTGTCAGTTTTTCGTCAATCGTCAAAAAAGTAATAGCCAGGTGAGGGACCACCCAGGGAACATTCCTGCTTAATATTAAAACGATTGGAACAAAGCTGTAGGAGGAGTAGCATTGTAAAGAAAAAGTTTAAAATACGTACACACACATACATTCAAGCCCCCTATAGTGTTACGACTAACCAGTCCGACAACGTCGGCTAAGTTAATAACTGAACTCATATCAGCATTTGCTTTCAGCAAAGACATGTTTTTCTGTATTTGAAACATTGTTGAACTCTATTTGACTATGATGCGTTTGTTTTGATTTGAGTAAAGACATGTATTTTGTATTCGATTTGAATAAAGACATGCATTCTGTACTTGATTTGAGTAAAGACATGCATTCTGTATTTGAAACCATGGTAGAAGCGATGTATTTGATCACTGCAGTGTTGATTCAAGTCATGGGGTTTATTAAATTAAACGTTAACACTTTGTTTTTGCTTAGTTCACAGTTTAGTAATTTCGTGTAATTACTGACCTCATGTTTCAGCTATTACATGAAATTCCTGAAGATTTTAGGAATTTCGCGTAATTCCTGGCCTCGACAGTAATTTCACGTAATTCCTAAAAGTTTTAGGAATTACGTGAAATTACTGATTACACAGATTTACTGTAACATATATATAAACTTTTAGGTGTCTTTTTTTATCGTGTACAAAATTTGTATCAATGCAATTACACTTCAAATCCGTTGAGGTCAACTTGGAAAATCACCGAATTACCTGACTTGTATGCATCTCTTTTTCACATTTACCAGAATATTGGACTACTTTTTGAAAGTATTTCACATCGAATTTTTCGTTTATGATATTCATTTGACCATCATTTCTCCAAAATTTGACCCAGCTTTCCCCAGATAAATTTTCTGCTTCTAATTGGTTGACATCCTGGACATTTAAGAGAAACGCAGTTAGTTATTGGCGTGAAAACTGTAGCAACTGTTGTTTTGTCCAATCCAAGTTTTATCCATCATTGTTTTAATGTAAAACAATCAATTGAATAGGTTGTACTTTTTATTCATCATTGTTTTAAAGTAAAACAATCAATTCAGTGCAATTTAATAGGTTATGCAATCAGTTGTGTGCCCGAAAAATCTGTCATTTAGTGGGATTTGAAAAAGCGAGTAACCAGCTTTTCAAAGAAAACATTATTAGTCCCCCGCCGCCGCGTAGCGCGGAGTGAGTGACTATAGTATTCGGGTCCGTCTGTCCGTCTGGCGACACTTGGAAGCACAAATTTGTGCACGCGATATCTCAGCCGCTATTCAACCCCGGCTTTTGATTTTTGCTACAGTGAGAATATATACATTGAAGTTGTGCGACGTCGCATTTTTTTCTATTCGACCAAAAAATGGCGACTTGGTGAAAATAGGCAATGTTTTGGAATTTCTTCTGCCGAGAGTGCAACTTTTGTGCACGCGATATCCCAGCCGCTATTGAACCCTGGCTTTTGATTGTTGCTACAATGAAAATATATATGTTGAAGTTGTGTGACGTCCCATTATTTTTCGATTCGACCATAGTTCGTGTCGGGGGACAGGGTTCGCGCTGGCTTCTCAGGAAAGTGAGTCAAAAAAGGAAAGTGTGACTCAGTTCCGAAAAAGTGAGTCATTTCGTAAAAAAAATGCCCAAAAAGTAGACAAGAACCCCGCCAACGCGAACCCTGGGGGACATTCATCAGTTTCACTGATAACTTGTTTATATTTGCTACACCAACCCTCTACTCCTTTACACTTCATAGGTCTACCTTCACCTTGTTAGCAGGTGACGAGACGTTGTTGTGTAGCAGTCAACCTCTCTACTGTTTCGGCCCGTTGTGTAACGGACGTCTTTGTTTCAGAGACCCAACGGGAGTTTCAGAAAAAATTCATTAAAAGAAGGGAACTAAATTTTTTTAAACTTTGTAATTAACAGGTAAAAACTTTGTGCCTAACAGGTAGATTTCTCTAGAGGTCAGCTGTTTTCTAACAACGGAAGATGAAGAAGAGTCGAGTGGTGACGACCTATGGGCGTCACAGACAGAGGGTGGTCGCCATGGAGACGTGGGCGTCACGTGATCACGTGTTCAGTAGCTCCAGTGATTCGTTCCGTTCACAGCAGGACAACAGCGGAGGCAGGAACGACAGGTCAGGTGCTAACCCAGAAAAATAAAAGGAAGAAAAAGAAGAAACATTCAAGTATCCAAGAAATTAGTTCTTTGTAGATATCTTCTTGAGGTTAGGTATTCGCAAAATTCACCAGGTCCTAAAAAAAATCACAAGTCCCGAAAAAGGGATATTTTTGCCGTCTTCATCCCAGCTAAGACAGATACGAGGTGCAAATGGTTATTGTCTGTTTTGTGTAGAAATATCTTCAGTAGCTTCTGTTCGAACAAAGAGAACGACAGCGACATCTCGTGGCTACAGGAGAAAACGGGTGGCAGGCTGGCGAGGAAGAAGCAGTTTCATGACGTCAGAGCTTCGCGAAAAAAGCCGAATAGAACAGTAAGTGATGTTTGTGTTACTTTGATAGCCATCTTTCCACCACTAAAAAAAAAAGAAAGATAAAAAAAAAAAACAACCATGCAAAGAGGTTCCCATGGGAAAAGAGACGAATTGCCGGATAGTGGAAAAATACACGGACAACAAGAGCCAGGATTCGAAATTAGCGGTGGCGATTTGCCACCAAGTTTTGACATTTCGCCACCAGAAAAAAATCTTGGTGGCGAAATTTTGAGGAAAACATAGTTCACAAATTTAAACAATTTTCTTTTCATAAATAACATTATTAATTGACAAGTAGGCGGTCTGTCAAGTTGATTAGATTAATACCGGTTTACAATAAACAGTGGAGCGCTTATTTGACTTGTTGTTTTCATGTAGCCAGTTGGCCACTTTCGCCGCGGGTCAACTCAGTTTCGCAACCAGAACAAAAAGTTGGTGGCGAAAATCGCCACCATGTCAAAAGACTTAAGTTCGAACCCTGAAAAGTCATAAAATATATTGAAATGTAGGCGTTAGAAAATGTTGTTGGTTTGATGTGTGTAAATGATAAAACTTACTGAGTAATTTACGATATTTTATTAATTGTTAAAACATCTGGCTGTGTGAAATCAAAGGCAGATCTACGCAATACCTCGCAATGCAGTACTAATAAATAATGATAAATATCAATGGTAAAAATTGATAACGGATTTCTTATCTACGATAAGATTCTAAATTTATTATCCGGACGGATATAGTTTTCACTCTGTCCGTCTGTCCGTCCGTCTGTGCACTTTCAGTCTCACGCGCCTAGAGCATTTAGGCAGTGCAGTGACCAGGAATTTTTTTTTGAAATACAACAGAAATTGACAAAACGGTGAATTTTTAAACATTTGCAAAGTGTCTTTTTGGAGTTAGCATATACTGGAGTCAATCTCACGCGCCTAGAGCATTTAGTAGTGGCTGGATATCGTTTCAAATTTTACCCAGAGGTGCTTCCAACCCTTGTGCAGTGCAGTGACCAGGAATTTTGGAAGAACAACAGAAATTAAAAAAATGGTAAATTGTTAAAAAATTACTTACAACTTTCGCCCAAACCCCGGCGGATTCATGCTTCTTGAGCATCTAGTTAGATCAGCAGTATGAAGTTTCAAACTGGTTGCAATTTAGTGGTTTCATTCTTGTGCTGTAGAATTATTGCGACTCGTCTGTTGAGATTGACAAAAGTCACGTGTCCGAGGAGCGCAGACGACCAACTAGGGCAGTCATGCGAGAGAAGAATGCCCAAGCGGGCAAAGGCGCCCGACAAGACCTACCGCGTGGCAAAGCCAAAAAGGCGAAGAACAACCGTGAATCGCAAGCCAAGCGGGCAGGCCAGGGGATACACAAGGGTACGCCCCCGAGCGAGGACTCTGGTCGCACCCGGGTGCCTTCGGCTTACGACTTCAGTGACCTTGACAAGTACAGCCTGGTCATCTCCGATTCCCCACCGCTGGGCACGTGCACTAGCCCGTCGCACAAGCCGACGAAGCACGACAGGCGACACGTGCTGACGAGTACGCCGCACGTGTCGTCATCGCAAGTGTCGCCGCCGCCGCACGTTTCGCGGAGCCCGGATCTCCGCAAGAGTCTCCTCTCGCACCTGTGCCGTGCCAAACCCAACGGGCACAGCTCGACGCCCAAGGACAACAGGTCAGCTGACTGCCGCACGTGTTCTCGATGCCATAGTTCGACGCCCAAGGACAGCAGATCAGCTGGCTCTCGGTGTCATAGTTCCGCGCCCAAGGACAGCAGGTCAGCTAACTGCCGCACGAGCTTTCTGTGCCATAGTTCGACGCCCAGGGACAGTAGGTCAGCTGGCTCTCACGCGTGCTCTCGGTGCCACAGCTCGACGCCGCTGACGAAGGACAGATCTGGTCTGCACGTGCTGAACGAGAGCAGCGTGCTGGCGGTGCATGATCTGCACGATGTATCTCACTCCAGTGATAGGCTTAGCAACGTGTCTCATTCCAGTGGCAGACTGGGCCCCATGTCACGCTGCAGTGACAGGCTGGGTCCCAAGACCCGCTGTAGTGATAGACTGGGTCCCAGGCCCCTCTGCAGTGATAAATTGGATCACTTGGAGCACCTTTCCGAATTGTCTAGCATTGCTACCAGTCCAAATATGACCAACAGCAGGTTGGGATTCTGCTATTTTCCTTCGAGTTTTAATTTTTTTGTCAATTTATGTATCTATTTGCGAAAAGTTGAATCTAAAGCAGGGGTGAAACTTAGGATTTTTTGCCGTGGCCCGCCGGGCCACGAGCCTAAAAAACTTGGTGGCCCGAGCCAAAATCTGGTGGCCCGGATTATTTTTGCAAATAAAACGGTAAAACAAAATAAAATAGAATAAAAACCCTCAAAATACATTTCTGACACTAATATTCACTCATGTGACAATCTTAAAGTTTTCATTCAATGCTTTCCGCCAATCCAAGCGTAAGCCATGCTGCCGTCTCTTCGATGGATTCTGTGTCAACCGTTTTCGTGATTTCAAAGTCTCGAGCGCAGGTTTTCTAGGGCGCATCCCACCCATGCTCCACAGGTTGATGGCGATAGTTGGATCAAACGGGAGTCAGTGAGGGTTGAACGCCAGTTGGTTTTCACTCGCTTCATTGTGCTAAATTATTCCTCTCTTCCAAATGTTTCGTGGCCCGCCGGGTCACGAGCCCCCAAATTCTGGTGGCCCGAGTCAAAATCTGGTGGCCACGGGCCACCGGGCCACCGTAATTTTCAACCCTGCTAAAGGTATTGGCATTTAAGACTTTTCTGGTATTCTTATTTTCTGTAAACAGAAACTTTGGAAAGTATTTTGAGTTTCTATTTTTTTATTTAAAAATACACTTAAGAAAAGTAGGCTTTTGACGTAGATACCCACTGGCCAGAGCATCAAACGGTTTGTAACTATATAAGATTTTTATCCCAATATAGACCTTTGTTTTTTTTTTGTTTTTTTTTTTCTTTTTTTTTTGTTTTTTGTTTTTTATTTTTTTTTTGGCTTCGCAACATTTTGTTTGTTAACCAGCAGGGACGGTTTTCCGGAGCAGGACACTTGTTCGTTACGCGATGAAATTACAGACTGCCGAGTGAATTTGACGCGATTATCTCTGAGTTCTTTGCCGAGACCGAAGGATCCTCCGATCGTAGGTACGTGCCTGTAAATACAGTAAATCTCTCATTTTCCTGCCTAGGTAAACGGCTAGGAATCCAGTGTTCTCAGGCTCGTGGCTGCGAATCGGGTGAGCTCATGTACGTGCATACGAATGTGGTGAGTTAGCGATTCCGATTAGCTCAGGCACCTACCTACGTATCCAGATGCAGTCAGATGCGTGCCTGTGAATCCGGTGCTCTCAGCTACATGCCTAAGAATCCGTTGTTTCTAGGCACGTGCCTACGATTTCGGTTAGCTCAGGCAGGTGCCTACGCATCTTGTGAGTTCCAACACGTGCCTGATTGGGCGCCTACACAGGAGTTCTGTGTCACCTAATGCCCGTGTAGTGCGCCTGTGCATTTGGTGAGTTCGGGCACGTGCCTGATTGTATTCCTGGACACGAGCTCTCGTGTAACCTAATGCCCATGTGGTGCTCCTATGCATTTGGTGAGTTCAGGCACGTGTCTGATTGTATACCTGGACACGAGCTCTCTGTCACCTAATGCCCGTGTGGTGCGCCTATGCATTTGGTGAGTTGAGGCACGTGCCTGATTGTATGCCTGGACACGAGCTCTCTGGCACCTATGCAGTTGATAAGTTGAGGCACGTGCCTGATTGTATGCCTATCCTTGTAGTCTGCTTTGTGGTATCTCGATAAAATCTTAGCAGAATCACTCACGTTGAGGTTTAGTCACTGATGTCATTGCTCAGCCATTAAGTTAGTCAGTATTTAGGCCAGATAACGAGGAAATAGTTTCGGTTTAGCGTCTCTAGATGAAAATTTTAATAGTGTAACCTAGGAGTTATCCAAACTGCACAAGGTAGTTCATGCCCGCGTCACTCGTGGAAACGAGAAGGAAACGATAAGGAATAAAAAAAATATCTTCACATGTATGCGCTTCGAAATGTATGGATCTTGTACTAAGCCCTTGTCTTAGCTTTTCAAAATTATTTTACTTGTTTTCTGAGCTTTTCAAAATTATTTTACTTGTTTTCTGAGCTTTTCGGAATTATTTTACTTGTTATTCTGCATGCATTACAACCTGTCTCTGAATATATTTTAGTGAAGTGGAATTTTGTTATTTTTGCAGCTTATTTCTTTCTTTTCTTTAAAACTTTTCTGTGGATTTCAAAGTGCGAACTGAATAATCCTTTTATTTTATAATCTGCTTTTCTCGTAGTTAGCGGCGTCCGAGTTTCGCTGTGTCATGTTTGCTTGTAGTGTAGCTGTACCGTGGCCTACTTAAGTCCATGTGGATGTATCCAATGTACAGTTCGTCTAAAATGTGTCGTTTCGCGTAATCCCGAGTGGTCGCTTCGCCCAATATGTATCCCTTAGTTTATGATTTTAAATATTATAACTTGTTTTAAATTCAGGGTGATTTTCTGCTTTCAATCAAAGGGTTGGGGAGGGTGGGGAGGAGGGGGGGGGGGCGGGAGTTCGCGCATGACCTCCAAGGGTAGCAGTATGAAAAAATTAAATTAAAAAATATGGATTGGCAAAACAATACCAGAGTGGAACATGGAAATTGCAAACTAAGGTAATTGCAATCAAAAATAACATTTATGAAATTACTGTGACAGAAAAATAAGCCAGTTCACGGTTTCAAAGGCGCATGCTGCATAGAGGGAAGTCGCGGGATTCCAGTGTGGAAAAAATATTTAGAAACAAATAAGAAAAGAAAATTTTTATGACATTATTATAATTGGTTTCTAACACAACAAGAGCGCTATGTCTGTTTACTGAAAAACTGAAGTCCTGTTTTTACGCAAAGTTCGTAGACGAATCTGTGAATCCCCTTATCAGATCCGCTGTAACTTGGCCTACTAAAGCATTTGGGCGAATCGACCTTTTCGCTGTTTTGGGTGAATTGATGGGCGAAAGATTTTCACTTTTGGGCAAAGTGCATTTTGGGCGAAATGAAGAGAACCCCATGGATGTTGTCTTAAGTCAACTGCATCAGGTAGTTTCGGGAATGACAGGGTTGAGAATTTTCTGGTCGTCTGAACTTTAAAAAGGTAGTCGTCCGGCACAAAAGTTAGTCGCCCGGTGCAGTTTTTGCAAATATGTCTAGCCCGCCTCACATGAAAAAACAACAACAAAATGGTGTTTAAAATAATCAACAGTATTTACATGAAAATTCTCTGAAAAAAGTTAATCGCCACTCGGGCGACCAACTCGAAAAAGTTGGTCGCCACGGGCGACCGGGCGACCGCGAAATCTCAACCCTGGAATGATATGACTGTCGGCAGGCGGCAACAGTGTGACACGATAACCGTGAGCAGACTGCCAGCCAGTGCAGGAAACGCATAGTATATTTTGTTAAGTAATTTGCTGTTTGTTCAGGTGGAAATCAGAGTGTTGAAGTAATTCATCAGAAAATTAGTGAAAATAATCTTGAAGCCATGAAGGCGACGAATTCAACCAGAAACAAGAGATCGATGGATTGGAGCGGAGACAAGGGATCGATGAACTGGAGCGGGTCGGTGTCGGGATTGCGGCGTAGCGCGAGACTGCGCCAAAGTCAGCACCAGAACTCGACCACTGACAGCGTGGATGGCTCGTCCCGCGTGGCTAGGGCCGACGACGACGACTCGCCGGGAACGACAAGCGACGACTACGAGACGTGTCCGTCGTCGTTCGAGAAGAGACGCTCGTCCGGGGTGGGCTGCTTTTTACAGAGCGCCGGCGTCATCGCCGAGGCGAGTCAGCTTGGCAGCTGCGCGGACGTGGGGTCGTGTGGGCGGGTGCACTCCTCGGGCGGGCTAGCGAGCGCCGGGGGAGGGGAGAGGACGCCGTATGATCTGTCCAGGAGTTTGTTCGACACGAGTGATGGAAGCATGTGTGACGTAAGGAGTAACATGGGACACTTCCGCCACGCCATGCACATGATCATTGAAAGCAGCGGGGGCAAGATGGCCGACAGCAAAACAAAGTTGGCCGGCCAGGGAGCAAGTGCGTATCTAGGTTGACGGTGGTGGTGATGCTTTTCGAACGTCAGCTTTGACATTAATTTACCAATGTGGTTTGATGTTGTTTCCAATACCAGTGATAACATTTCACGTTTAAAGGTTTAATAAACCTCTTTCTTTGTTTTAGGACTGGGTATTTTACTCTAACCAGAATGAATATTTAAGTTATAACACCAGGGTTCGCGTTGGCAGGGTTTTTGTCCACTTTTGGGGCATTTTTTATGAAATGACTCACGTTTTCAGAACCCATCGAGTCTTTCTGGACCCAACTGAGTCACACTTTCCTTTTTTGACTCACTTTCCTGAGAACCCAGCGCGAACCCTGTAACACCGTATTATTTAAAATAAGATTTCTAAAGCAAATGAGAAACCACATATTTTTCGGTAGGTTATTCCGGAACAGACTACCGATAAATCGAATGTCACAGAAATCGAAATTTATTCATTATTTCATCACTTTGTGCTGCAGACTATATAAACAACTTATTTTCTTGCCTTATAAAAGGAAAAAATATGAAAAATTGAAAATACAAATAAATTTTCAGCAATTTTGAATTTCAATAGGTTATTCAATACTGAACTACCAACATTTTAATAAACAGCCAAATGTAAATTCATTTTTACAATATTTTATTTTCCTTTCCAGAAAAGACAAGAATTTACATTGTGTAACTTACTTTCACCCTTTGCTATAAAAAAAATGAAGCATTATTGATTTCTTTGACGTTTTAGTTATTGGTAGTCTATTCCGGAATTGCCTACCAAAACTCTGATTTCTTATTTGCTTCAGAATTCTTATTTTAAATACTCCAGTGTTTTATGTTTGTACAGTTCAAGTCTTCTGTTTTGAATAACTCTAATTTTTGTGACTGCGTCTAACTTTTGTCATTCTGCTGGCCTTATTACTAACTGGGATATAGCGCGTGTTTAATCGTATATTGAGCTCCATGGCGACCCTGTGATTAGCGTGTGATCAACATATGATGAGCGTGTGACGTTGGCAAGAGTGTATTTTATCATATTGTGAGCTCCATGGCGACCATGTGGTTACCGTGTGATCAACATATGATGAGCGTGTGACGTTGACAAGCGCGTCTTTAATCGTATATTCAGCTCCATGGCGACCCTGTGATTACCGTGTGGTCAACATATGATGAGCGTGTGACGTTGACAAGCGCGTCTTTAATCGTATATTGAGCTCCATGGCGACCCTGTGATTACCGTGTGGTCAACATATGATGAGCGTGTGACGTTGACAAGCGCGTCTTTAATCGTATATTGAGCTCCATGGCGACCCTGTGATTACCGTGTGGTCAACATATGATGAGCGTGTGACGTTGACAAGCACGTCTTTAATCGCATTGAAAGCTCCGTGGTAATGCTGTGGTTGTCGTGGGGTCAGCATATGCTGAGCATGTGACATACATATGCATGCCACCCGCTCGCTATACGTGGTGAAAATGTGGCATGATGCATCTGGCGATTTGGGGGTATGCATATGACAAGCATGTTTTCTGAAATATGTTTGTATCTTTTTTTAACATTTATATTTGAATTTTAACGCCTTGAAAAGTTGTTGGGGTGAAAAGCACTGGTGAAAAGGCCGAGTTTTAATAGCTGTTAAAACCAGTGTTATTTTTTGTATTTGCAGTTTCATTCTTGTGGTTTAAACTAGTGTGGTTGCAGCCGTTAGCATGTCATGTACTAACATTTTTGTGTATCCTCTTCGTTTTGTTCTACACGTAAGAAACCAACGTAATGTTGTTTGTGTCATGTGGTCCTAAATACGTCACAGCAACACGTAACAGAAATTGCATTGACCGCCCAGTGAGAGTGTCCCCGTAAGGGGCGGAGGTGGGGGGGGGGGCGGGTTGGGGGCTTTCGTGTACAAATTGGTAACCGTGCGTATCCTAAACGACATCCAAACTGATTGCCGAGTTTGAAAAATTCTCCTTTTTTAACCACAGTTGGACGTCTGTGTAAATTTCACTCCCTAAAAACAGTTAAATATTCACCACATTATGTATTTTTCAGTTCAGTCGCAGCTTTTTTTTTTTTTTTCCTTTTTTGGTAACCATTTTTCAAAATGTCTCTTGATCTCATTATTTTGATCGGATTCCTTTCATATTTTTAAGAATGTTTCCCTGGTGGTGTTTTCTTGAAAAAGATTAGCCAAAATTAGTCAAATGGTGACATTTTTATTATTTTTTATTAGCCGCTTTTTCAGAATGCGTTCCCTCCTGCAGTTTGATTGTAAATTCTTTTCAGTTTCAGAAGTATGTTCTTGAGATCTTTTCTTTAAAAATCACTGTTGTTGGTGGTCGTCCAAAAATTGGAATCCGGTTTTTCAAAATGGTCCTTGTGCATGTAGTTTAACCAGATTGTTTTCAGGCGTAATTAAGTTTAGGCCTCTCTTGAAGATTACATTTTTTTTTGGATTTGTCAGAAATTAGGGGAATGGCAGTCTGAAAAATTTTCAAGAATCAGTTTTTAAAGTGCTACTACCATTTTAATCAACCCTGCAAGACTTTTGATACTTGGTTAACTAGATCCCGGTTAGTAACAGTGTCCTTGGACATACTTCTTGTGGGATAAGCCAAGTACTGAATTAAAATTACATCCTTTTCTGACACGCACCGCGTGGGACTGTAAATGATCCCCTTTTTCCTTGTTTTTCTTCTTTTTTTTTTTTTTTTTTTTGAGGGGGGGGGGGGAGGGAGGGCATGCATGGTTACACATACGCTACCGAGTGCCTCTCTCCCCTCCTTCACTCTTTCCGCTGGGATGTGATTCTAAAACGCCAACATCATTTGTTGCACTTATTCCAAAGAAAACTGCCAAGTATAGCCTCTGCGAGCCGTGGGCTGTGCCAGTTGAGCGAAGTTATTCACACGTAGTACACACGTAGTATACACAGATGATCATTGTTTCAGATGCAGCAGATGGTGTGAGCGAAGAGGATCTGTCAGACATTACCGAAGGAAGTGATGAAGGTATTGTGTTATTTCTTTTCCGAAAAATTTGGTTGAGCTAGTTTTAAGCTGTGTGCCTAATCTGCTGCCACAGATCTAAAAATATCCATGCGCTCAACCTTGAAATTGGGGCTTATCTCTTCCTCGCCCACATCCATTCTGTAAGCATCACCTCCCTGTCCTCAGCCATCCTAACCATCTCCTCCCCGCCCTCATCATCCTGTATTAATCTCCTCAATGCCCTCATCCATCCTGTATCCATCCCCTCCCCGCCCACATCCATTCTGTAAGCATCAACTCCCTGTCCTCAGCCATCCTAACCATCTCCTCCCCGCCCTCATCATCCTGTATTAATCTCCTCAATGCCCTCATCCATCCTGTATCCATCTCCTCCCCGCTCTCATCATCCTGTATTAATCTCCTCAATGCCCTCATCCATCCTGTAACCATCTCCTCTCTGCCTTCAGCAATTCTGTAAACAGCTCCCTAGCCTCAGCCATCTTGTAAACATCTTCTCCCTGCCTTCAGCTGTTCTGTAAACATCTCCTCCCTGGCCTCATCCATCCTATAAATATCTCCTTCCTGGCCTCAGCCATCCTATTAGCATCACTTCTTGATGTGTTAAGAAAAAGTCCCATCGCTACAATGTAATTGCTGTCGTCTAAAAAGAAAGCTTCCATGTAAGATTTCAGTTATGAATTGACGGAATCGGGACGGAAAGCGCACCCACATTCGGATGAAAGGTCTGAAGGGGGCGCCGAATCAGATGCGGCTGGTCCGCAGAACCCGGTCCCACACGCGAGCACGTCGGACCATTCTCAGCAGCACAGTGTCAGTCGGACTAGCGGGAAATGTGGCAGTGTCAGAGAATCACGTTCTGAATTGCAATTGAGTGAACTTGAAGAAGCCGAATTTAGCGATTGCGAGTCAGATTGCTCGGAAAGTGATCAAAGTGAGCAGGACTCTGTGGGCGGAAGTGACGTCAGTGAGTATTACGAGGCCAGTCATAGTGTCGTTGTCATTGACGACACGGACAGACTGACGGACGTCGCCGAATGTGACGAGGAAAGCGACGGGGAAAGTGACAGGAGCGAGGACGTGTTTGAGGAAGCGTATAGCGATGGCAGTGACAATGATACGCGCTACGAATGTGTGGAGACGAGTGGATACGTCTACGTGGAAGGAGAGGAACATGCACGTAACCTTAAAACAAGAGAGGAACGCTCTAGCAACCATAGTGACGATCGTGAAGGGAAGGAACATACGTGTGACAATGACTGCAGTCATACTCGTGCGGAACACGAGTGTGACCATAGAAACGGTCGAGATGAAGAGGAACACACGCAGAACCATAGCTACCACTGTGAGATTGAGGAACGTACGGGTAACCATAGAAACGATCTCGGTGAGCGCAGAGCAAAAAATATTGATAAAGGTGAGCAAGAAATGGATAGCTTTATTCGATAGCTCAGGGCTAATTTGGGCAGGGTTCGCGTTGGCGGGGTTTTTGTCCACTTTTTGGGCATTTTTTACGAAATGACTAACTTTTTCGGAACCCACCGAGTTTTCTGGACCCAACTGAGTTACACTTTCCTTTTTGGGAATTTGTAAATTTTGTATGGCGCATGCTGAAGCATCATGTGCGCAGTATGGAAAATCGAAGCGCCATGGCGCACTTTGCGCACGCCACAATTGTCCCTGTAGCTAGAACCTCGTCAGACTCAAACTAATTATATGCTTTCTCTGATATTTTGGTTCACGAATGACAAAATACAGAATTAAAGTTATAAATGAACAGATATTTTGTAAGTTACACGTGTTACAGCGTTACCCTCGGTCATTTATTTTCTGCAGTTTGGGCAGCGGAGGCTCTGGGCAATCACGAGGGTTGGTGGGGGGGGGGGGGGTGGTTATCCACCGTGAGTTACTTTGTATCTACGACTTGGGTGGGGAAGGCTTTGGACAATTACAAGGGGGAGGGGGGATGAGGTCTGCTTATGTACCCCTGGTAATTTATTTTATAGTGTGAATGGTACCGGTAGGAAGCTTTGGGAAATCACGGGGAGCGAGGGTAGCAGTGTGGTTATATGTATGTGGTTGTATGTATGGCACGACGGGGAATTGGGAATGGGTTAGGCAATCAGGGGCAGGAGCCTTACTCTTGTAAAGTTTATATTTATTATATATTTTACTCAATATAATGTCCGCATAACTGTGCAACGACTAACAACATTTTGCGCTTAAAACGAATTAATCATGAACATAAATTACTATTTTTCTTTAAAACGTGTAACGTGTTTTAAGAAGGCGTGAATGCTGCCATGGTAACACCGGCCACGACTTCCCGACACAGCACCACGCTCGAGCAGCTCTGTAACTCGTTAAAGGTACGCCTCCTTGCTCTAAATAGGTACATATGAAAAGCGCAAACATTGTGTTTGTTGGGTCATGTATGTTTGATCTGAGCGCAGCATGCTTTATTTAGTCATTATTGTGCCACGCAGGCTGGCGTTACCCTCGTCATGTCGTGACGTATGTCGTCGTGTTGTCTTGCCACGGTTGTCGTTTTAGCTAAGACAGATGCGACCTGACCTCACCGGTCCTCATTTGTGACATATCGTCGTGTTATCTCGCCGCTGTTGGGTTGGCTAGACCAGACGCCACCTGACCTCGCCTGTCCCCATTTGTGACGTATGCCGTCGTGTTATCCAGGTGCTGACGCCGGTGCGGGCAGGCAGGAGCACCCAGGTGATGAGCGCAAGGGACAAACTGCTACTCCGATGCGGCCAGGCGGGTCCCGTGCCCTTCAGCAAGTGCTTCACGCCCGCGTAAGTGCTCCACTCTCCGCGTGAGTGCTGCCCACTCCACGTAAGTGCTTTACGCCCGCGTAAGTGCTCCACTCTCCGCGTGAGTGCTCCTCACTCCGCGTAAGTGTTTCACTCGAGCGTAAGTGCTCCACTGTCCTCGTGAGTGCTCCCCACTCCACGTAAGTGCTTCACATCCGCGTGAGTGCTCCCCACTCTGCGTGAGTGCTCACCACTCGCCTCGTTAGTGCACCACGCGTAAGTGCTTCACTCCTGGGTAGGTGCTTCAATCCTCGCTTGAGTGCTGCACTGCCCGCGTTAGGGCCTCACTCGCCACTTGCATGCCTCAATCCTGGCGTAAGTGCTCTACTGCCTGC
Source organism: Protula sp. h YS-2021 (assembly GCA_949752745.1). Classification (NCBI taxonomy): domain Eukaryota; kingdom Metazoa; phylum Annelida; class Polychaeta; order Sabellida; family Serpulidae; genus Protula; species Protula sp. h YS-2021. The sequence goes on along the minus strand of OX457029.1, from coordinate 9,557,293 downwards.
ATCAGTGCCTCTCTCGCAGTGTAAGTGCTCCACTCCCCACCTGAGTGACTCACGCGCCTCTTTAGTGCTCCACGCGTAATTGCTTCACTCCCCGGCGTGAGTGACTCGTTCCCGCGCGTAGGTCCGTCATTCCTCGCTTCAGATTGTGCTGCACTTCCCGCGTAAGTGCTCCACTGCATACGTAAGTGCCTGTCTCGCCATGTAGGTGCTATAAGCCTCGCTTGAGTGCTCTCCACACCGCGTCAGTGCCTCACTCCCGGCGTAAGTGCTCCACTACCCACGTTAGTGTATGTTATGCTTTAATGTTATCACATTTGGCCTATCGGTACAGACATATTCACGTACGAGGCATATGTGAACACCTCCTGCTACAGCAGAACTGGTCAAGTGGCGAAGAAGGAATTATTCAAAATCGCATTGAGAAATTTATGTTAATATCTACGTTAGAGGCCTTGTTTTTGTAGGAACATTCATAGCTGTATGTGGTGTATTTATTTGTAGAATGTTCAAGAAATGCGTTAAAATCGGTGAAGGAGTTTATGGCGAAGTCTTCAAAACGGAACGAAGCAAGCGATCTGTGGCCCTCAAGGTTCGTCAAAATTATTCGTTTTCCAATTTTCTAAGCTTGCTTATCGTTTCTTAACCCATCCTCTCACCCCCAACATCCCTCGCGCCACAAAGTTCATTAAATATTCAATCACTGTCGAATGTATTTTATTACTTCTGAAACCGTCTCTATGAACGGAACAGTTAAAACTGACATGTCCACTTGATTTCACACTGGATTGCATTGTACGTCACGCTTGGTTTCGTTTTACGTCACGTTTTTATGTCACCGTGATTGCGTTTTACGCCGCATTTAGTCGCGCGTTTGACGTCACTCTTGACTGCGTCTTACGTAGGTGATCCCCATTGAGGGCGATGTTGAGGTGAATGACGAGCGGCAGAAGTCCTTCGCCGAGATGCTCCCCGAAATCGTCATCTCAAAGTAAGTGGTCCCAGCCATACTCAGCCATTCCTGGGACACAGTGGGAGCTGGCTACGGGCCATCCGTGTCGTTTGAATAAACTATTATAACTCACTCTGTCATGCTATAGCGTTTATGATTTTAATTTCCGCTTGGTTCAGTTTTATGCCCCGGTGTCAGATGCCATTGTCATAAAGTAAAGTGAACTTGCTTTTCTTATCTTATTGAACGTGTAATTTATTATATGTTTTTGTACGTGTGAATAACAAACCTACCCCCCTCCCCCCCCCCAAAAAAAAAGAAAGAAAGAAAAGATTTAGTGACCTACTTAGGGTGTCGCGGTTTATTTACCCTTTTTTGTTGACAGAGAGTTGAGCGACCTAAGACACGGTACCGATTACATGACCTCGAACTTTGTGCATGTCCGCGGGTAAGTTCCGATATATCACGTAGTTCAGGCGTACCACGGCTGATCACATGATCTCGAACTTTGTGCATGTGCACGGGTTAGTTCCGATATGTCACATAGTTTAGGCGTACCACGGCTGATCACGTGACCTCGAACTTTGTGCACGTGCGTGGGTAAGTCCCCGGATGTCACGTGGTTCAGGCGTATCACAGATGAGCACGTGACCGCGAACTTGTCCACGTGTACAGATAAGTCTTCTGATGTCACGTGGCCTGTCACCGCTGATCACGTGACCGCAAATTTCGTGCAGCTGTGCAGATAAGTCCCCGGATATCACGTGGTGTGTCACGGCTGATCACGTGATACTTTAGCCGTGCTAAACTATCTGGAAGTTAACATATATTTAAGCTGTTTGTGTAAATTAAAGCAAATAAAATTTTGAAAAGCAACACTAAGCTTCTTGCGACGGGCCATCCGGGAAAACGCAGGCACAAGAAGGGAGAGCGGTAGGGTAGGGGGATTATTCTGTGATTGGCTGTAAGGTCTAAAGGGATGAATCCGGATAAGGTGTCACGTTGACAGGGTGTCGCTGGTGCAAGGCGGGTACCCGAGCCAGCTGCTGAGGCAGTGGGACCAGTACAACGAGAGGAAAGGCTCCGAGAATGACCGCCCCGGTGAGTACCCTTACCATCACTGCCTATTTTATCCAATCAAAAGGCTCCATTTCTTCACTGCAGAACCTGCTCCGCTCACTCATGGCGGTGTAATGAACTTTGACTTCCGAAATTTGGTGTATTTTACAGTTCGTTTATTTGTGAATAAAGTGTCTAAAATGCCCCCCCCCCCCCTTTTTTTTTGTTTTAGTTTAATCTCATTGGTAATTAACACCGTAGGGACTATCTATAAAGTACGAAATTTTTTTCGGTTTCTAACAATCTTTGAAACAGACGCGAATCAACGAATACACAAAGACAAATTAAATAAAAACATGCGATTGGTCACTGGAATGTACATTAGAGTAGTGATGAGTAGTGATGGCGCCGCTCTATCCTCCGCCCATGATCGAGTCGCTCTCAGCATGGCACCGCTTCGATCTCCCCCCTCCCGCCCATGATCTTCTCCCCCCCCCCTCCGTCTGCATGGCACCGCTTCTATCTCTCCCCTCCTACCTATGATTCCCCCCACCCCCCCGTCCCCAGTATGGCACGGCGTCTACTCCCCCCTGCCCATGATCTACCCCACCTCCTCAGCATAGCGCCGCTTCTACCTCCCCCCCCCCCTCCCCCCGCTCCCGCCGATGATATTTTCTCCCCCATCTTCCACATGGTGCCGCTTCTACCCCTCTTCCCCCACCCATGATCTGCCCCCCCCCAGCATGGCGCCTCTTCTACCCTCTTCCCCGACCCATGATCGCCCCCCCAGCATGGCGCCTCTTCTACCCTCTTCCCCCACCCATGATCTGCCCCCCCCCCCAGCATGGCGCCTCTTCTACCGCCTTCCCCCACCCATGATCTGTCCCCGCCCAGCATGGCGCCTCTTCTACCCTCTTCCCCGACCCATGATCGCCCCCCCAGCATGGCGCCTCTTCTACCCTCTTCCCCCACCCATGATCTGCCCCCCCCCCCAGCATGGCGCCTCTTCTACCCCCTTCCCCCACCCATGATCTGTCCCCGCCCAGCATGGCGCCTCTTCTACCCCCTTCCCCCACCCATGATCTGCCCCCCCCCCCAGCATGGCGCCTCTTCTACCGCCTTCCCCCACCCATGATCTGTCCCCGCCCAGCATGGCGCCTCTTCTACCCCCTTCCCCCACCCATGATCTGCCCCCCCCCCCTCCAGCATGGCGCCTCTTCTACCCCTTCCCCCACCCATGATCTGCCCTCTCCCCCCCCCCCCGAGCATGGCGCCTCTTCTACCCCCTTTCCCCCACCCATGGTCTAATCTCACCTCCTCAGCATGACGCGTTTCTACCCGCTTCCCCCACCCATGATATGCCCCACCCCCCAGCCTGGCGCCTCTTCTACCCCCTCCCCAACCATGATCTAATCTCCCGTCTTCAGCATGGTGCCGTTTCTACCCCCTCCCCCAACCCATGATCTCCCCTCCCACCTCAGCATGACGCCGTTTCTACCCCTGACCCTCACCGCCCATGATCTCCACCCCCCCCCCCCTCAGCATGGCGTCGTTTCTACCCTGTCCCTCCCCGCACATGATGCACGCTGCTCTTGGTCTAGCACGTAGTTCTGCCTTTCCAGACATGTTCACGAGCGAGCAGCTCTTCGTTGTCTTTGAGTTTGAGGAGTCCGGCAGTGACCTTGAGAGCTTCCAGGTGCGCACGTCTCTCTGCTGTTATGTTCATTTTATTACTTTTCACCTTTTAAGATAAGTATATTTTACGAAAAAAAAGGAAGAGAGTGAAATGTTTGAAATGTTACCGAGTTTTACCTGAGAGGAAATGTTCTGGTAGAGGTGTCAGGAAATTGTACAAACGTCTGGTGCCGGTGATACTAGCAGTGGTGTTGATTGGCGTCTACAGGAGTGACGTAACTGTGATTGTGCCCAGATTTTACTTAAGTAACAAACCTCTGGCGTGTGGTAATTTCGTGTGTTTTACATGACAGTTTTCGAGCCTTGCTCAGGCCCACAGCGCCCCTGCCACAGGTCGCTTGCACGCTCAGGCATGTAGTGATTTCGTGTGGTTTTCCCATGACAGTTTACGAGCCTTGCTCAGGCTCACAGCGCCCTGCTACAGGTCGCCTGCACGCTCGCCGTGGCTGAGGGAGCACTCCAGTTCGAACACCGCGACCTCCACTGGGGCAATGTGCTGCTGAAGGCCACGCGGACGACATCGGTGGACTACGTGCTGGCGGGAGAGCGCTTCTCCGTGGCCACGTGCGGGATCCGCGTGGCAATCATTGACTTCACCCTCTCCCGGCTCTGTAAAGGTATACTTCGATCCTGTTGTATTGCTCACCCCCACCCCTATAGAGAGAGTAAAAGAGAGTGAGAGAGATAGTGAGAATGAGAGAGAGATAGTGAGAGAGATAGTGAGAGAGAGAGAGAGAGAGAGAAAGAGAGAGAGAGACTGAGAGAGAGAGAGAGAGATAGTGAGAAAGAACGTGAGAGAGAGAGAGAGAGAGAGAGAGAGAGAGAGAGAGAGCTGGGGAAGAAAAAAAAAGAATGAAAGACAGAAGAGAGAAAAAGAGAGGTTGTGTGTAATTTCTTATAAAAAAAAAGGGTCACACAACTGGACTTAGCTTGTGTATTTTAACAAGTTTCTTAACAACATAGGGAAGGTCTTGCTTATTAATAAGAAGAACGGCAAATTGTCACTATAAATTAACTGCAGTCAGTTAGAAGTTGGCTGACTCTGTATTTTGCACTCTCTTGTTTCTCGTTGCCAGACGGCTGCGCGGTCTTCTGTGACCTAAGTCTTGATCCCACGCTGTTCGATGGACGGGGAGACTACCAGTTCGACGTGTACCGACTCATGAAGGAAGAGAACGAGTAGGCCCCTTATCTCCCCCCCCCCACCCCCTCCTCCCCACCCTTTCCACAAACACGTGTTATCTCAGTGGTTTGTTTCATTATCTTTCAACTGCATCTTTAGTGAATTGTTATTTGAAATTCAGTTGTCACTTAAAGTGACCAAAATAAAATTAAAGGAAGGTATTACTATACAAGACGTGTGTACGTGTGTAATTTACTTATTTTTATTTTATTTGTTTATTATTTTGATTTTTGTTTAATTTCAGGAATCACTGGGAACCGTTTCGCCCTTACACCAACGTCCTCTGGCTGCATTATCTTGCCGATAAACTGCTCAAGATGAAAAGCTACACCCAGGCTCAGGGCCGCGAGCACAGCGCCCTCTCCCGACACTTCCGGACGTTTCTCCGCGAAGCACTCGCCTATAGCAGTGCCCTGCATTTGGTCAAGGAGAATCCATTCTTCAGCGATTCGCTCTTGTTGTAGTTCTTTGTTGTTGGGGGGGGGGAGGGGGTAGGGGTGGGGGGGAGGGGGATGAAGAGTGGTTCACGTGACCAAAGTAAAACTAATCACGTGGCTGTGACTAGTGACGTCACTGCTACATTGAGCAGGATGGGAGGGGAGGCGGGGGTGGCTGTTAACCTAGTTATGCTGTTTACAGGGTTTGACTGTATAAATTTGTTTAACTATCTGCATTGTTGTTAGTTTATTGGTTTGTTGTGCAATTAAATTACAAGGCCAAAATGGAGTTATGGAAGGAAACGTTGCCGGAATCAACGGATTAAAATAAAGCTTATTGTTCAAAAATTAATTCAGATTAAATCATTTAAAAAAAATTCACTGGAAAAAAAGATTTCCGCTATATTAAATTTGATGAATTGGAATCAATGTTGAAAAGAGTTCTGCTTGGTGGACTTTGGCCCGCATTGGTCCGTTGTACTTTGGTGTGTGCATGTTCGCAGCCTCGGTGTTAATCGGCATTCCCAAGTCCCTTCCCACCCGTCCCTACTCTCTGGACCCCCTCCCCCCCCCCCCCCCCACCTCCACTTCCCTCCCTGTCCCAATCCACCGTTCTAGGGGAAGGGTTTGACACCTTTTTACACGCGGTCGTCCGTATGTCCGTAATAAGGGAGTAAATGCACCCTGTGGAGAACTATCTCAAGAAGAAACAAACAAAAAAGTAAATCAAAATAAAAATACGTGTAAACTCGAGATCGGTTTTATGTAAAAAAACTGACTCTGTAACTACTATTATTATTTTTTAAATTTTTTATTTATTTATTTATTTATTTATTTCTTTTTTTTTTTGCATTGGAGCGTCTGGATCTCAGGGACCATTTGCTGCCACATCTCCATTCTAACCCAGTGGTTCTTTTACTTTCTTTAATCTGTTGAATTGTGTGTTTGGTTATCGAATTTGTTAAGTGTGTCTGGCGTTGTTTGATGCCTTTTTGAAATCAAGGTTCAGGGAAAAAAGCGCTTATGGATTTGTTCCCGAGCTTCATGGAGTGCCGTGAACGTCATGGCGCTGCTTGTCATCAGCGTAGCCATGGAAACAGGTGATTTCTGTTTTGTGTGGGTATTCGTTGTGGCAAGCTCTTTGGATTTGTTTTATTATTTATTATTATGTTGATAGTCATGAAAATGTACCACTGGTGTTATTCTTATTAAAATGAGGCTCGCGATTGGTCGTTAAGGGGAAGTCATTGACCGAGACCGTTAGAGCTCGTACGACGTGTATTTTATGGCGCAGTAATAAAGAAGAATGTACCACTGAGTAATGGCTTCGTTCACAGCTAGTTAATTTTCTTACCCCTCCCGCCCCTACCCCGTGCTGGTTTGTGTGTCACTGATTATTGCCGATATTGACATGTTAAATCAGTGTACCATTTACCAAATCAATCTTTCCATGCCAGCACGTGTTGGTTTCATATTCCTGCCTAGCTCAGCTGGACTGCATAGACTAGAGTCGTAATGGCCATCTGCCGGCAGATATATATATATATATATAAAATTAGACTGTAACTAGAACCAGGCTGTCTACTGTTAGTCTGAAAAAGTCAGGTTATCTATAGGTGGCCTGTCAATCAGACTAACATGGCCGGTCAGTCAGACTAACGTGGCCTGTCAGTCAGACCAAGATGGCCTGTAAATCTGACTAACATGGCCTGTCAGTCAGAGCAACATGGCCTGTCAGTCAGACCAACATGGCCTGTCAATCAGACCAACATGGCCTGTCAATCAGACTAACAATACATGGCCTGAAAACATCTCTTGATAGTCTGGGTTTGGAGGTTGAAAATTATCGATTTAGCCCGAAATGCTTCGACTTGGATTTATTGTCCCAGTGAAATTTATCAGGTAGGATCGGTTCTGTAAGACAAGTATTCTACTGAATAAAAATCTCTTCTAGTTTATTATCTCAATTCAGAATTATCGTAGCAATAATCACTACATATTTCCAACATTCAGTTTGACTACATCACGATATTCTATTCAGTATTATTTGTTTTCTAGAAAAAATCTATGTTTCTCATTTTGGCAAATTACATTCCTTGTAAAAAGTTGTTTTTCAATCTGTTCAGAAACGATCAGCAAAGATCGAACGCCATATCAGATTGTTGAAGGTTTTAATTACTGTGTTACTATGGAGACGGATTTTGGATATCGAATAGCATTTGCAGCAGTTATGATGAAAAACAATTATTTTGAAGGGGTGCCGTTATTATAAAACAGATAACCCCTGAGAAGATCTGTTTGTTAATGTGTTAACACAGAGCGTATGGATATTTTAAAAAGTAGTTCCACCCTTTTATGAGTACTGTTTTCGCGGAATGCCCAGTGGGGTCTGCGGAGTTATACACAACACACCGAACCGCCGTAGAGGTTGGCTGTGGGACAACAGCGGAGGAGGGGGTTGGATGAAAACGAAAGTGAGGCTAGCGAAAACGAAAATACCGAGACGGAGAGTGCTGGAACAGAGAAAAACAGAAGCTAGAATTGGTGGAGATGAGGGACAAAACGAAGAGAGTGAGATGGAATAGAAACAAAGACAGTCCGTCCATTCGAGAGACTTTAGGTATGGACTGTAAAAATGTACTTAAAAATAACTGGGTGGTTCTGAAATTGATGACATTTAAAAGCATAATGAAATGCGATGTTATATGAGGCCGTTGTGTATGCCTTTAATATCAACAAATATATGTAACATATACTAAATTCAAAGCAGTGCCTTACACGAACACGTAACAACGAGGCAGTATTATGAAAGTGCCTGTTGTATGGATACCGTCTGTAAGCTATTCTGACATTGTGATTTAGCTATTTGTTTATCCCCCGCCTCGAAACGTCTCGTGTCTGTGCTACCCTTTGTCCGGGCCACTTTGTAAACTTGTCTTGGTCGCACGGCTTTGAAACTTCACAATGAAGAATATATATTGCAGATTTGCAGCTTCTTGGTTTCAATTTGATGAACCAAAAATTGCCAGAATTATGGCCCTCTGAACTTCGGTAATATTTTCTTCTCAATCCTTGTGGGTTGTTTTGTCCGGGTCACTTTTTTAACTTTCCCTGGATGCACAGCTTTGAAACTTCACATAGTGAAGAATATATATTGTAGATTGACCATGTCTTGATTTCAATTTGATCGACCAAAAATTGCCAGATTTATGGCCCTCTGAACTTGGGTAATAAGGAACAACTATAACACTAAACCAGAGCTTCAATACTATGTATTTTCAACTTGATTTGATTTAGTGCTGACATATTTGGACATTCCAATACTACGATAATTTGGCACAAACTTAGTTGTCTTTCATACGATTTGGGAAGAGGCGGTCTCCCCCCTGGCGCTTCCCCCCCCCCCGGCGATTTCCCTCCTGCCGGTCCCCCCCCCCCCCTGTCCTAGGCGGTCTCCCCCTGTCCTTCTCCCCCCACGGCAGATTTTTTTTAAACTTACATCAGCAAATTTGTACATTTCACTCCTTTTTTCCTTCTCCCCCCTCAAACTTGTTTTCCTTATTGATGTATGAAGACCAAAGGGTTATTGATGTTTCTTTAATCTGTTCAATTAAGTGATTGATATATTGAATTTTTGACCGAATCAATGAAACGTCGGATCTAGTGTTATGCTCATTGCATGCACAAGAATTGCAATTGTTTCTTAGCCATCACCGCCAGAGTAGGCTACTGATGATGATGTTTTCCGGAGTAGTTTGGTTTATTTATGGATATCAGATTTGCTTCCGGAGAACGTAAATGGTATAAAAGCTCACCAAAAGTGGCCAAATTGTCACATCAAGATGGAATTCATTACGACTATACAAGGAAAGCAGTAAGGTGGTGACACAGTAAAGCTGGTGATCTATAAATTAAATTTCGTGATCGCATTTTGAAAATCAGTTTACAGTAAGTGTTTGATTGTAATTTCGTAATTGGATTTTAAAGCAGATTAATTTCGTAGTGATAATTATGTAAAAGTAGATGAAAGGTGAGGTTGAAAATTAAAAAAGGAATGAAATGTACAAGTTTTGCTGATTTAAGTTTTACTAACTAAAAAAAAAATCTAACATGGGGGGAGAAGGACGGGGGGGGGTGGAGTCAGCCTACGGGGGGAGATCGCCAGAGGGGAATTGGTAGGGGGGAGTCCGCCGGGGGCTGGGGGGGAGACCGCCTAGACCCATACGATTTCACTTGACGCAGATAGTCAACGTTCGAACTAACTGCTCGACTGGGGATATACACGATTGTTAACTTTCCTAAGTATCATACATTGGAAACTTCACATGGTAAAAGAATTGATATTGCAGATTTCCAACGTCTTGCTTTTAGTTTGAGCGACCAATAATGTCCAAAATTATAACTCTCTGAACTTAGGTGAATTATTTTTAAATTTCTGAGCCTTGCTGTGTTATTTAATCGGGCAGAAAAAATTATCCCTGTATATCGGCCAGGTTTCACTGAATTACGAAGGCTCGAACACAGTACTGCTCGGCGGGGAATAGTATCTAATGGCCGTTTTAACATTTAATGCCTATTTTTGAGATCAAAATATAATTTAAGATATCAATAAATCATTGTAGATCTCATTCATTTGTATTTTGCTATCAATAATTGAATTTTAGATGGCAAAAATTTATTTTTGAGGTCAAAAAATGAAGTTACAAATCTAAAAACTCTTAACGAAGACACACATTTATATAAAATTTAACGAATCGTCAATTAAATTTTGGAGGTGAAAACCTGAATTATTGATATCAATAATAACAACACAATTTTTAATCTCAAGAATTGCTTCTTTTTTGTACAGTAAAAAATTAAAAGAAAGATTTTGTGTACAAGGACCAGTCATTCTTTTATTCACAGATGCTTGCTTCTGAATTTTGTATGTACAAAATAGACGATATTTTGATATCAAAAGTAACTTGTTGGGATAAAAATAAATCCTTTGCAGGTTTCTAAATATAAAATAAAAGTCTCATTCTGAAATAATCATATCTCAAATAAATTCGTGACACCAAAAAAGAAAATAAATTATTGAGCTCAAAATTGATATTTTGCTGTCAAATATTTCATTTTTGCTCTCAAGGATTGAATTTTTTATCTCAAAAAATCAATTTTAGATAGCAGTAAAATCATTTATGATATGAATAAATATTTTTTGATATCTCTAAATATTTATTGAGATCAAGAATTAAGGTTAAGTGCTTTTGTGGACATTGCAGTTCAATGCCAATAAATTGGCATTCCATAGAATATGTCACCCACGATTGTCTTGTTAATAATTTAACTAATAGAATTTGAGTACGATACATATGCTGAGTGTTTGTTTTGGGCAAATTGCGAGCAGTACTGAGCGTTGAATTTCGTAGCAAAACCCCTACAAAGCCCAAGGTCACTGCATTTAATCGAGTGGAGTATTAACCACACTCCCTACTAGCTTATTTTATTAATGTGGCCTCGAAAGTGCACGAACACAGAATCTTGTAGGTTAAGTGCTTTTGTGGACATTGCTGTTCAATGCCAAACTAGAACCTCATTTCGCTGGCGAAATTTTAAACACTTGACGAAAATTAAACGCAAAAATACTTCCTTCAATGTGTTATTTCTTGAATAATATATATAAAACAACACAGCTTGAATATGTCTTATAAGCCGAGTATTGTTTGGTTTATGTTGACTTGAGGTTTTATTGGCTGAGCATGCATACGCCGTGTTATCTATTTATGCAGTGACAGCTCGCACAAAGCAAAGCAACTGTGTGCTGTGCGAAAAATGCAAGAAAACGAAATCGAAGGAGAAAATAAAAAATGTCGTGCACACGTTTATATCAAGTTCTACCTAAGTCCCAAGTTTCGTGGCCCTAGGGCCCGTAGTGTCAGCTGAGTAGATGACACAAAATCTCCGTTCACTGTCAAGAAAAAAAGATACCAACGGCTGCTCGCACAAATTCCAAAGGCTTGTCAAGTGTTAATAAACCGTGCAGTTATGGATTATGGATTATTGAACTTGAATAATGTGTCGAGCCCCAAACCAATTACTCAGAATCTCGGTTAATCTCTTGCTTATAAAATTAAATGGGACAGTGGGCTATTAATAATCTGTCCAACGCCGGGTCTAAGAGATTGGCTTAAAAAGGGGAACCACACAAAAGGGACAGCTGCGTGACTGTATTCGTGACTATTATTTTGCAGAGTAAGTTTGAAAAGAGCTATTCCAGCTTTCAACAGAAGCGAAACACCGCCTTGTTAACACTTGACAAGCCTTTGGCTCAAGGGTTATATGAATTAGTGCGAGCAGCCGCTCGTCCTTTTTTTCTTCTTGACAGTTTTTCCGATTTTTTGTGTCTTCTTCTCTGACACTTTGGGCCCTAGGACCATGAAACTTGGGACTTATGAAGAGCTTTTTTGAACGTGTGCATGTCACTTTTTATTTTCGTCTTCGATTTCGTTTTCTTTGTTAAAATGAAATGCGGGTATCTCTGCGCCATCTAGCGACAGAAATGCGCATAACATTGAACATGGCTGAGTTTGAATCCATGTTTACACAGCATAAGTAACTACGAAATCCATCTAGATCGAAAAATTCTTTTTAAAGACAAATAGGGTCGTGTCCAGAAATGGTCTGTGTTTATATTTTGTTCCTAGAAGGGCCTGTGTTGATACATTGTCCATTAAAGTCATATTATACTGTTTTTACCATTTAACCATTGAGTCAAAGGGATTTCATTAAAAGGATTGTATAATTCTCTTATTGATACGGTGACATATATTCTTTATTTGCTTAAAACATTTCGTATGACGTGTTCTTCAAACAGGGAAAAAATGAGGCAATTGTCAATTGTGATTATGTGTGAATTTTGCATTTTGATTACCCGTAGTACCCGACCTTTCAGTGTCTTTATTTCTCTTATAACATCGGTGACCCCCCTTTTTCTTTTCAATTTTTTAATGTATACCCTCAAAGCATTGAACTGTGAAAGTATGAAGGAAGTGTCAATTGTGGGTGAGATACCCGCATTTCCCCTTAAAACGCCATGTGAGTGTATTTTTGCAGAAATTTATTCTAATACCGGAAACGACCAACAAAACTCTTGAGAAAGCAGAGGTTTAAACAAAACTGCATTGAACTGATTAATGCAGCTTTTAGTCCAGCTTAAGTTATACGTAAGCTGGGGTATTCATATCGGTTTGCGGGTGGCGCCCATTAGTTAGTTAGTTCGTGAGCTCGTTCGTTCGTTTCAAAATGCATCTGCGCCTACAGTTTTGATCCGATGTCATTTATTTTTGGTATGGAGTATCTCTAAGGGGTCACGCATACGGCTTGTGCTTTTATAGTCGACCAGGTGATTTTTGAATTTTTGGGGAATTTTTTAAGAAAAAATTTTAAAATGTATCTCCTACATTTTTGATCCGATGTCGTTCATTTTTGGAATGAGGCACCCCTATGGGGTTGTACGTACGGCTTGTGCATTTTTAATCGATCAGACAATTTTTGTATTTTTGGTGAATTTTCAAAAATAATGCAAAATGCATCTCCTACATTTTTGAACCGATATCATTTATTTTCGGTGTGAGGTTTCCCTAAGAGAGTGCGTGCGGCTTGTGCTTTTCTAGGTTCATTTTTGGCGTCAAGCTCTCCTAAGGGGTCCTGTATACAATACTACTTTTTTAGTCGATCGGACAATTTTTGTATTTTTGGAGAATGTTTGAAGAAAAAACTTCAAAATGCATTTCGCTCTACACTTTTTAACCGATTTCATTTATTTTGGGTTAGAGGCATCCCCAAGTGGTCCTGCATAAGTTTTGAGCATTTTTAGGAGCTCTTAAATGTCTCTTGTGCTTTTTGAGTCGATCGGGGCAGTTTTGGGGAATTTTTGAAGAAAAAATTCAAAGTCCATTTCCTCCCACAGTTTTTATCCAATTTAATTTGTTTTTGGTATGAGACATCGCTAGGTGGGCGGTATACGGCTCGTGCTTTTCTTACTCGATTTGGGTATTTCTGACTCTTAGGGTACCTTTTTAAGAAAATACCTCAAAATGAATCTTCTGCTACAGTTTTGATCCGATATCACTTATTTAGAGTGTGAGACATGCTTTGGGGATCTGGAATACATCTTGTGCTTTTTTAGTAGATCAGGGGCGTTTTGGGGAATTTTTAAAGAAAAATTCAAAAGCCATTTCCGCCTACAGTTTTTATCCGATTTCATTTTTTTTGTATGAGGCATCGCTAGGTGGGTCGGGCATACGGCTCATGCTTTTTGACTCGATTTGGAAATTTCTGATTTTTTGGTGTAATTTTTTAAAGAAAATACCTCAAAATGCATCTTCTGCTACAGTTTTGATCCGATATCATCTATTTTGGGTTTGAGGCATGCTTGGGGGATATTGAATACAGATTTTGCTTTTTGAGTCTATCACGGGACTTTTGGGGAATTTTTGAAAAAAAAAATCAAAATGCATTTCCTCCTACAGTTTTTATCCGATTTCATTTATTTTTGGTATGAGCCGTCTCTAGGGGGTCATGCATACGGCTTGTGCCTTTTGAGTGAATTAAAAAACTTGTGAATTTTTTCGGAATTTTTGAAAACAAAATTGACATGCGAAACCGTTCGAAATGCAGACCTCACATCAACGCACGTTAACCAAGCTTGCGCACTGGTCCAAAATGCGAAATGTGCATGAAGGCAAGTTAAATCAACATGCGCACTGGTCTAAAGTAAGAACACAAATTAAATAAACAAAAAAAAATCAAAAAGTATGTACAGTAAAAATTACAACTTTCACTTTTGAGAGTGCATGAGGTTCGAAACATTCACTCCACGTGCAGTTATTAATGAAGTCCTACGCTCTGCACACTACAGATTACTGAAATCTTCCTTCTTTCTTCCCACCTTTTTCCCCTTTTGTCTCCTTACAGTAGGCGCATGTTCCCCTGCCTGTGGTAAATCTGTGTGTGTGTTTATCGGTCTATATTCGGGTCAGTTGCTATATTAATTTTTTAGCTTGCTCTATTAAACTTGTTAGTTACTTGTTTAATAGACATACAATTAGATAACAGAAATCACACATTTAAAAGGAGATTGTTTGTGTTGATAGGTTTTATATATATATATAATGGGTTTGTAATTAAAGAGAGGTTTACTTAATTATATATTATTTTAATAAAAAATGAGTTGTATATTATCTTATATATAATGTAATATATTGTTTGTATTATATTATATATATTCGAGGGAGGTTTCTGAGCGGTAGAACGCATTGGACTTGGTGACATCACGATCGTCAACGAGCAACTGAGATTCGCGTAACACTTTTATTTGGGAACAGGACAATTCCCCCCAGACAATTCCCCCCCGAACAATTCCCCCCGTAGGACAATTCCCCCCGAGGACTATTTCCCCCCCCCCCCCATTCATTTTTATTTTTCTTATTTTTTTCTTTTCTTTGTATCTCTCTCTCTCTCTCTCTCTCTCTCTCTCTCTCTCTCTCTCTCTCTCTCTCTCTCTCTCTCTCTCTCTCTCTCTCTCTCTCTCTTTTACACAAGTTGTTGCCCTTTTATCTTCTAACTGGAGATGGTAACTGTCCTTCCATTTCAACATTGTCGCAATTGCAATTTACATGCCTTACCCAAACCAATGAACTTTAAGTTGGCCACCTCAGTGCCAGCAAAAACGGTTTTTTACATGTTACATCGGTCGGATCCGCCGTAATGTTCGCGGTGCATCTGGTCAAATTGTGGGTGGCCGCTTGCCCGAGCTACCACGTCGCTGGTACGCCGACTCTGCGCAACGCATTCGTCAAACAGTCCGCGACTTCGAAAACCGACATACTGTTGACTATTGACTATTTGCGTGGAATTGCCCACAACACCAGGTTTTAAATGGCAGAAAAAACTTTCGTTCCAGATAGAAAAATTTTGCATTTTTGATTTTAAGGTATTTTAAAAATAAAGACTTTGGCATTCATTTTTATTTTTCTTATTTTTTTCTTTTCTTTGTCTCTCTCTCTCTCTCTCTCTCTCTCTCTCTCTCTCTCTCTCTCTCTCTCTCTCTCTCTCTCTCTCTCTCTCTCTCTCTCTCTCTCTCTCTCTCTCTCTCTCTCTCTCTCTCTCTCTCTCTCTCTCTCTCTCTCTCTCTCTCTCTCTCTCTCTCTCTCTCTCTCTCTCTCTCTCTCTCTCTCTCTCTCTCTCTCTCTCTCTCTCTCTCCGGATTTATTCCTATTCCGGGGTGGCCTCTTCCGGTTTGACCTCTATTCCGGGGTGGTTTCTCTCCGGAATGACCGCTACACCGGGGTGGTCTCTCCGGATTGATCTCTATTCCGGGGTGTTCTCTCTCCGGAGTGATCTCTATTACGAGGTGGTCTTTCGTCCGGATTCATCTTTATTTTGGGGTTAGTCTTTCTTCTGGACTAATCTTTATTCCAGGGAGGTCTTATTTACGCGAGATCTTTATTTCTGAGGGCTTTGTAAGGCGTGGGCTTTATTCCAGGGTCATATTTATTCTGAGTTGGTTTATACTGGGGTACTGGTGCATATCATTGTGGCGGTTTTAAATGTGACGTTGAGTCAATTCATTCTCATTATAATTCGCACGAATCTATTTAACACATATGTACCTACGTAAACCACTGCTCGAAACATGTTTTCATAACGATATACATTTCTTAAATATGCAGAATGGATTACACTTAAATTTATGCAAATCCAGTATGAAGGCATATTAATTTAAATCACATTTTGCGATTTCGCTTGCTGGACGTTGTGACCTCTGTTATGGAGTCATGAAATGCAACCGCTCCCCATACACTCCCATAAAATGGCCTTTGCCACAGATCACCTGTGTAGGTTTTGTATAATCAGTTACCCCGAACATTAACACATTTCCCACACATTAACACATTTCCCACACAGCAATACATTTTTCACACATTTCCCACACATTAACACATTCACACACACAAACACCCATGAAATGGCCTTCACCGCAGATAATCTGTGTAGGTTTCGGATAATCAGTTACCTGTGAAGTTTCCCATTTTGGGCAAAATGTTCAATACCCCACAATGAGTGCCTAGTTCTACACGCGCACTATAATCTTCCGTCCAAATAGATATTAAGCAAACAAGCTAGTTATGCCATTCCTGATATAATATTCAACTAAACGGACCAGCTCATATCGCAACATGCTGAGCTCAGGTCACAATAGGAACAGCTCACGTCACAATAGGCACAGCTCACATCACAACAGGCCCAGCTCACGTCACAATAGGCACAGCTTACGGTACAACAGCTAGAGTTCACGTTGCAACAGACACAGGTCACGGTACAACAGGTATAGTTCACATTGCAATAGGTACAATTCACGTCACAAAAAACACAGGTCACGTCCATAAAGGCACAGATCACGTCACAACAGGTACAGCTCACGTTACAATAGGCAGAACTCACATCACAACAGGCCCAGCTCACGTCACAATAGGCACAGCTCACATCACAACAGGCCCAGCTCACGTCACAATAGGCACAGCTCACATCACAACAGGCCCAGCTCACGTCACAATAGGCACAGCTCACATCCCAACAGGTCCAGCTCACGTCACAATAGGCACAGCTGACATCACAACAGGACCAGCTCACGTTACAATAGGCAGAACTCACATCCCAACAGGCCCAGCTCACGTCACAATAGGCACAGCTCACATCACAACAGGCCCAGCTCACGTCACAATAGGCACAGCTCACATCACAACAGGCCCAGCTCACGTCACAATAGGCACAGCTCACATCACAACAGGCCCAGTTCACGTCACAATAGGCACAGCTCACATCCCAACAGGTCCAGCTCACGTCACAATAGGCACAGCTGACATCACAACAGGACCAGCTCACGTCACAATAGGCAGAACTCACATCCCAACAGGCCCAGCTCACGTCACAATAGGCACAGCTCACATCACAACAGGTCCAGCTCATGTCACAATAGGCACAGCTCACATCACAACAGGTCCAGCTCACGTCACAATAGGCACAGCTCACATCACAACAGGTCCAGCTCACGTCACAATAGGCACAGCTCACGTCACAATAGGCACAGCTCACATCACAACAGGTTCAGCTCACGTCACAATAGGCACAGCTCACATAACAACAGGTCCAGCTCACGTCACAATCGGCACAGCTCACATCACAACAGGTCCAGCTCACGTCACAATAGGCACAGCTCACATCACAACAGGTCCAGCTCACGTCACAATAGGCACAGCTCACATCACAACAGGCCAGCTCACGTCACAATAGGCACAGCTCACATCACAACAGGTCCAGCTCACGTCACAATAGGCACAGCTCACATCACAACAGGCCCAGCTCACGTCACAATAGACACCGCTCACATCACAACAGGTCCAGCTCACGTCACAATAGGCACAGCTCACATCACAACAGGCCCGGCTCACGTCACAATAGACACAGCTAACATCCCAACAGGTTCAGCTCACGTCACAATAGGCACAGCTCACATCCCAACAGGTACAGCTTGCGTTACAACAGGCACAATTCATGTCTCGCCCCTTAACCTAATTATTGGACAAAGAACGGATTGTTTTGTGCGCGTTCATTTTGAATTCCGCGACAGATGATCCAATCCAGCGCATTCGCTTAGCTAAGGCAACTGCAGCCATTGTCAATCCTCAGCTTACCGAACGGAGCCGGATTCAGACCCGGGTCCTTGGGATTAGCGGAGCAACGCTCTAACCAACTCAGCTCACCGGCTCCCCTTCAGCTGGTTTTCCATTGCCTGTGTTATTTGTTTTTCAAAAATCATAACGATAATGTTTTTGTTTTTTTGACAACCTCTGTCTGGCTTTTTCCATTTATAATGCAATGAAATACGATGTTATCTTCTTCAGCGGGTTTGTTTGGGTAAAACTGACGATAGCTCGAGGAAGAATAACACACAACAATTCCATTTCTGCACCACGCTTTGTATCTTCCAAATTAACTTTTGTGTAACTCCGTGACTCCGACTCTACACATCAGCCCTGCAACTGTTTCTAAAATGTTACTCGACGCATCAGCCCAAGCGCTGTTTCTGCGATTTTCTGCTATGTTGCTCCACACACCAGCATGGTCCCTCCCTCCGCAATTTTCTACACTGTGACTCTATACATCAACCGTGAACTAGGCTCCGCGATTTTCTACACTGTTACTCCACACATGAGACCAGCCACTGTCTCGGCGATTTCTGCAATGTGACTCCATACACAAGCCCAGCCGCTGTTTCTCGCCGACAGATCCAGTTCAGACAATGATATTCAACTTGTGTTTCTTAGAATGACTACTTAAAAGTCTTGGTCTTTCCGAAAGAGAACACTCAGATTTGAGCAAAACCTTATCTGTCATCGAGCTAATGCTCTTCATCTTCTATTTCCCTCGGTTGTCTTTCGCCTACTGATTTCAGAAACCATTTCTTTTTTCCCTCTCTCTCTCTCTCTTTTCTTCGTGTTATATTTTTTCCCGAGGTTTAAGATCCGCGGACAGCAGCTGAATTGTCTGAGAAAAAGACCGTTCTCTTCCCCGGCCATACCTCTCTGCGGGTGAACTTACATCAATGTCAATTCACTCCTAGCATGCCAAAAGAAGGCGACCTGTACACATAGGTTTGCATTGGTAACATATATAAATATATAGCATTGTATTAAAAACACATCTGCAAACACATCTTAAACTTAACTTAAGATTAAAATTAGATTAAGTTTAAATTCCAATTACGCTCTTTTTCTTTTTTTTTTTTTGTTTTTTTTTTTCTTTTTTTTTTTTTTACAAAACTCATATGCTGGCGTGGCTCTGGTACTGTCGCTCAACATTCACATCGTTAAAATTCAGATCAGACCTGTAGATAAGAACTGAAAACTTAGAACAGTTTCTTTAACACTTGGCAAGACGAAGTCTTACAAAGAGTTTATTGCTTTGGTAGTAGGGCAACCGAGTAGGGTAGAAACGACAGTTCTGAGTCACTTTGTCAGTCACATGAACAACCCCCTTCCCCTCCCCTCCCCCTCCCCCAGTCCTCCCCCTCCCCCTCCCCCTCCTCTCCCCCTCCCCCTCCCCTCCCCCTCCCCGATTTGTACTTAAAAAAAAGTAGATAATTCCGTCATGCTTAACCGATTTCATTCAAAATTTTACAATTTGATTCAGTTTTTATGTCTAGTTTTTACATAAAGTGGTCATTGGCTATTTGTATATGTTGCTATAAGCATAATTTTTACATCCCAAAATTTTAACTTAAAAAAAACCAAAACAGTAGATAACTTTCGTCATGTTTAACCGATTTTAATCAAAACTTTACCATTTGATCCAATTTTATGTCTAGTTTTTACATAAAGTTGTCATAGGCTATTTGCATATGAGGCTATAAACATAATTTTTACATCCCAAAATTTTAATTTAAAAAAAAACAAAAACAAAAAAGTAGATAACTTTCGTCATATTTAACCGATTTGAATCAAAATTTTACCATGTCTTTGTTTTATGTCTAGTTGTTGCATAAAGTTGTCACAGACTATTTGCACATTTGGCTATAAGCATAATTTTTACATCCCAAAATTTTAACTTTAAAAAAACCAAAACAGTAGATAACTTTCGTCATGTTTAACCGATTTTAATCAAAATTTAACCATTTGATCCAATTTTATGTCTAGTTTTTACATAAAGTTGTCATAGGCTATTTGCATATGTGGCTATAAACATAATTTTTACATCCCAAAATTTTAATTTAAAAAACAAAAACAAAAAAGTAGATAACTTTCGTCATATTTAACCGATTTGAATCAAAATTTTACCATGTCTTTGTTTTATGTCTAGTTGTTGCATAAAGTTGTCACAGACTATTTGCACATTTGGCTATAAGCATAATTTTTACATCTCAAAATTTTAACTTTAAAAAAAACCCAAAAAAGTAGATAACTTTCCTCATATTTCACCGATTTCATTCAAAATTTAACCATTTGATCCAGTTTTATGTCTAGTTTTTACATAAAGTGGTCAAGTGCTATATGCATATGTGACTATAAGCATAATTTTTACATCCCAA
Source organism: Protula sp. h YS-2021 (assembly GCA_949752745.1). Taxonomy (NCBI): domain Eukaryota; kingdom Metazoa; phylum Annelida; class Polychaeta; order Sabellida; family Serpulidae; genus Protula; species Protula sp. h YS-2021. Next base: position 9,536,840 of record OX457029.1, on the reverse strand, counting down.
ACTTTTAATTAAAAAAAAACAAAAAAGTAGATAACTTTCTTCATATTTAACCGATTTCATTCAAAATGTTACCATTTGATCCACGTTTATGTCTAGTTTTTACATAAAGTGGTCAAGTGCTATTTGCATATGTGGCTATTAGCATAATTGTTAGATCTCAACATTTTAACTTTTAAAAAATAAAAAAGTAGATAACTTTCGACATGTTTACCCGATTTTAATCAAAATTTTACCCTTAGCTTTTTTGTCCAGTTTTTACACACATTTCTCATTGGCTATTTGCATATGTGGCTATAAGCATAATTTTTACATCCCAAAATTTTAACTTTTAAAGAATCAAAAAAGCAGATAATTTTCGTCATGTTTAACCGATTTTAATCAAAATTTTACCCTTTGATATTTTTTGTCCAGTTCTTACACACACTTGTCATAGGTTATTTGCATATGTGGCTATAAGCATAATTTTTACTTCCTAAAATGTTGACCTTAAAAAAATCCAAAAAGTAGATAACTTTCGACATGTTTAACCGATTTCAATCAAAATTTTACCGTTCGATCCAGTTTTATTTCTAGCTTTTACATAAAATTGTCACAGGCTTTTGACATATCTGGCTATAAGCATATTTTTTGCTTCATCCCAAATTTCTTTGGATGAGAAGAGTACACCATTCAAACATGTGTTCCAATGGCAGGCCCATTCAAACATGTGTTGGAATGAGCAGCCCATTCAAATCGTGTTCAAACGAGCAGCCCATTCAAAGACTCCAGTATAGTCCAGGGTTAGACTAGGTGCCGGCTAGGGGAGTCCTCACTTCTTCGCCTTGGTTACGCCGCCTATTATGACATCACTTGAACTACCAACCTTGCGACCATGAGTCCTACGCTCTACCGACTGCCCCACAGAGGATTAAAGGAGAATGTTCTGGAAAACATTCGACATAAGTTCATAACGCACACATTGATTGTTTCATACATAGTATGGTCTAGGGTAAGGGTTATGCCACCTAGGAAGAGGAGTGTAGGGGTTGGTCACGTGACTGATGACGTCATTATTATGTCACAAATTGGCTCAGAACTGTCGTTTCTACCCTACTCACCCATGAGATTTTCGTCGTTTTTTTCTTTGCAGTCGCCCGTCATTTTGTCATCACAGCTCGTCAGAATCTATTGGGCCGATTGGCACCAAAACGTTGGAATAATATAGAACTTGATCTAAATGAGTTCTTTCAATTTTTTTAATTATAAAGCTTTTTTAAAGTCAAATTAATAGGCAAAGAGAGGGTTTTTTTTATTCTTCCATCATTTTTTCGTCATTTTGTCATCACAACTCGTAAAAAACACTTAGTCTGATTGACACCAAACTTTGGAATTATACAGAACTTGATCTAAACAAGTTCTCTCAATATTTTCTTCATTATTATGTTTGTTTTCAAGGTCAAATTAATACGCAAAGATTGGGTATTTTCGCTACCTTTACTGCCTGCGTAGTGAACGCTCAGCACAGAGCAAAAGCTTACTGTGTGCTGTTGCAGTTACATAACACTTAAGGCCTCTTGCTGTAAACACTGTGAAATCGGTTCTCGTTTAAAATTGTGTTGGGTTATCTGGAAGCTTTGTTTTGTTTTCAATCTGTGGCTCTGTGCGCAGATCACAAGATTATGAATAATAATGTTTATCATATGCGGTTATGACGCAAACTAGAAACTGAAACAGAATAATTGATATTTTTCAAAATAATAATAAAGATGAAGTATTTAAATATTGTAGTAAATTTACAATCATGCCTTATAATATATATCATATATCTTGTGTTCTTGAGATTGAGATAAGATCTGTAGATAAGAATGAAAGCTTGGACCATTTTTGTGCAAATTTATTTTTATTTGCGTGTCTTTTCTATAATATGTTTAGACAGTATGCTGTTTTAAGCGTTTATGTAACATTAGTAATCTTCTCCTTTTGCATACTTTCAAAAGTAGTAACACATTGTTTAAGTATAACTTTGAAGTGCTAAGCTAGTGATTTTCGATATTAGCATTGTTTTCTGCATCGGTATTCATATGACATAATCATGCTTGTAGTATGTGGGTATTTTGTAAGGGCATGTCAATGGAAAGCGTAAAACTGCTGTATATCTAAAGCGTTGCAAGCAGGAGTTTGACGGTACGGCGTTCCGTTCGATACACTTCAGTTATTCTGTTTGGTTCGGTTTTTTATACGATTTTGCAAAAATTGTTAAAATTTTACATAAATGGTATATCTTTGTATTTAGCTGAATATTTACCTTATAACAGCCAATAATACGATTTAGCTATGTGATTTGATAGAAAACACCACTTTTAACATTTATTACGTTCAAACTGTGAAATAGAAATCTTTTTGAAATAAGGCATCACTCCTTTAATATTTATTCGGTGACAAAGCACCTAAAACAGGTCTCCCGAAAGACATAATGATTTTATTAGTCCGCAGCAACCGCTTGGCGCGAAGCGGGGATTATAGTATTTCGGGTTTGTCGACACTTGAGGTACGTGGTTGTGTGCAATCTGTATCTCAAAAGGGGTGGGCGAGTACAGTTGCTATGCCTATACTTTAATGTTCCCCACCATTTGCAGATGTGCAAGAAGTATTTTGTGTGTCAATATCTGCACTCGTTTAAAGTATTTAAAAATATTTAAAAGTCGCATTAACAGTAATTAAGCATAAATATGTCAAATAACAATCAATATTCGTATTATTTCACCGAAATTGGAATTAAGTTGAGTATATCATATAGCAATCATAAAAGTTTGCCCTGACTTAAGTTTAAGTATATCACATAACAGTCATCAACTTGAGAACATTTACAGAGTTTCTTAATTATAACGCCATAAACAAAACACCTTTAAACATATCACAAGAAGCATTAAATCTTGAATTACACTTAGAGAACATAACGCTGCTGCTGCTAAAGGAATAGTTCAGATTAAAATTCATATGATAACTTGACATATGTACATATTTTTCTTTAAAAAGATCAACATTTCAACATGCTGAGGTTTTAGAGCTGAGCGCGAAGCAGTGCCTTATTTCATAGATGTCCACTATCTGTAAAAAACTTAAACTACAAAAGAAAAAGAAGAAAATACCGCGCTTTTTCTCTTTCGGTTTTTAAACGGTTCATTTTGGGTTATGGTGGGAACTGTAACACCTTTAGTTGTGAGTCTAACTGAATATTACAAATTATACAATTATTAAACGTAATTATAGGTCTGCAAGTACTATGGTTATGGTTCAAGACAAAGTTTTTCTTTCTAATAAATCAATCAATAATACGAACATTTAATTTTAGAATCGACAATGGTATCTCATAAGCAGAGAAAATGCTTTCGGATTCTTTTTGTTACCGGAATTACCTGGATGTTATTCACTGGATATGTAAGTATCTTCCTTTTCGATGCACATTCGAAAAACATGCTTGATATTGCAGAAAATTCAATGTCTGAAAACGTTTTAAAGTATTCAGATATATAGATAATACTGACATTTGCTAGCGCTGAATATGACAATTTTCTAAATAATATTGTTGATGATTTTCACAGATAAACTAAGGCAAAAGGCGTTTCTTAGATAATGGGACCATGAAAACAGAATTGTGCAACGCTTGAAATGCATACGTTGGAAAATAGTGTTACATTTGTTTTTTTTTAGATGTTTTTCTTTTCAGATCGATATTATACTCTATCTGTTGCAGAGTCTGTTACAGATCAATTCGATACAGTTTCTTCAACTTAGGGATCATATAAAAAGTTTTGTAGACGGTCGGGCATTATTATTTCAACACCAGAAGATATGGATTCTTACAGTAGGAACTAATAGTTCCCAGTGTGACATCTTAAGAGCTCAGGCCAAGGACTGGAATATACTTATCGTAGTTCCCCAGTCTGATCTGGGCTTAGAATGGTAAAGCATGTCACAGGAATGCGTTATTCCCTGTGTAGATTTTTATTCATCCTTTCTTAGGTTCTCTCTTTCAATCCGCCATTTTTTTCTTTTTATCCTAATTTTATATCTCCGTCTCTCTGGCTTGCTCTACATTTTATAAAGACTGGTTTTAAAATTAAAACGGATGGATCTATGTACCACATGATAAGTTCAATTAGAAATGCAAGGTTACACACACAAAACTAATGCCACGGCCAAACCGAGTCTTAAAAGACAGCAGCAAATATCAATGAGTCACTTAGGCGAGGGCAATTCCTAAATTTACTTGTGTCGGTAGTGTGTCGCTGTATGGCAAGTGCACTTATCCTACACGGCCTCCACCCGCTGCAAAACTGTAGAAAAATTCCAGGTTTTGATGTTCAAAATTAGCATTGGTCGACAACACAACAGCTGTTTTGTGGCACAACTGATGTGTTTTCTTTGTACAATTCCATATAGAAAGACAAATCTAAAATTGTTATTCATAAAAGTGGTAAGCTGTGGGTTACAGGACTCCAAATGACCTGCCTTTAAAGCCATGGTATCTTTCCACAAACTATTAATAGCCTCAGGGTAACCGTGGCCTCCAACTATGCTTGGAGTAGTCCTCCACCTGGGCTTTCGTGCCTGCACGTCTCATACCAATGCTGAAATGCTTTCAGGTACGAAGGACAAGGTTGCTATATCGTCACCTCGAAGGCTTTATCTGTCGCTGATGCACATGGCACATACGCACATCTACGCGATGCTCTTCTCAGTGGTTTGTTTTATATTATACCGGTGCGTGCATTTAGAGGATTGAATTATTTTAAATTTCATTTTACCACCCATTTTAGCTTCATTGAATTATTTAAAGTAGCATATGTTTCGAAAAGCATTCTACCCTGTAATACTGCCATGCAAATTTATACATTGCTATAATTATATGTTATTATTACAATTGCTGTTTCAGGTTTTATTCCTGCTTATCTTGTTTGTTTTATTAAAAGGCACATATATTTTTAATCCTTATAAATAAATACATAATGATGCATTGTTATGAATGGTCGCCATAATTATATATATTTACATTTTTTCTTCAGTACCATCCAAAAGCAGTTTATGTTGCTATGTCCGATAACCTACCTTTAACAACAAGTCACTTAGACATAGAACCTGCATGGAGACTTAACATGGTACAAAACAGCAATGAAACAATCGTTGACATGGCGCGACATTTTGGCTGTAACATGACACAAAGTAACCTTCCTCCACGACAAGATATATACAAATTCTGTAAAAACAATATCCCTGCAATTCAGACTACACCGATTTTTCAACGTGCTTTAACATTGGATAAGAACGATGCGTCTAGTGCTGAGGGTGTAAAATGTGACATTGCAGCGCCGCCTGTTGTTCTACAAAAGGGCAACTATGCACTTGTACATTTTGATAACGGCTTGTTTGTTTATAGCTCTCTGTGGATAATTGGCCTGGAAATAGTGTTAAAAGGTTCAAATGAATCCACCTCGTTTATTAACCTGTTTTTACAGAAATTGATATGGCAGAAAGGGCATAACATTAAATTAATCATAGGAAACACATACATTAATAATGATGACTTGTTAATTGCACCTGCAGAAATTCAAGATTGGAAAGAAATTGTAAATAAGTGGAACTGTCTCAACAGAAACGTCGAACATTGTATCTTTTCGATTCTAGATTTTCTAAAATACAACAAAAAATTGCAAAAAACAACAATCCCTGCTGTGAAAACCTATATCGATGACTTAATTCGCATTGGTTATCAATTCAATGACGACATTATAGACCTTAATAGTGAAGACAATACTGCCTGTAATGACGAAATAGTATTTTACAAAGCGCTTGATTTAGCTTTGCAAGGAAACACCACTTTGTTACCTGTAAGCAACATAAACAGAATGACAAAGCTATGTAAAGAAACGTGCAGTAGCCTCAGTACTGTTGCAAATTCTACAATAACAAATATTTTGCCGAATCCGTGGATGCAGTTTCAAGACGTTCTACTTTTAGTGGTGTTTAACAATCCCATTTATAGCGCCATAGAATACCTGGAACTGCAATACGCCAGTTTCTTTCCACTGATACTTTACTGTGGACCGCGTCTACCAGACAGAAATCAATTTACTTATTTGTATGACAACTATGGCTTAACAAACAAAAGTTTTATATCATACGGAGGAGGAACAAAACATATCCAACAGCCTGGCTCTTTAAATTACTTGTGTCTTGCACAGGCTATTGATATGCAATATGGAGTCAAGGGTTACCTTTTTCTTGCGGATGATGTTGTTTTATTTCTCGACAAAATTCAGCAATTGGATCGTAATTCAGTGTGGTACATGCCACCTATTGACAAGCCGCCACCTGAAGACCTGCCATATTTGAATGATCATTTCATTGCTGACTTCGATACAGGTAAAGTATGTTTCAACAATTCTTGTAAATACACACACTTTCGGACATGGTGGCATAAAAGAAGAAATGAGGTGTTACCTCTGCTGAATTACATGATGCATCAACGTGAATCAAAAATGGTCACTGAATGCTATGAACAGCTTGAGAAAAACCTTGGTGGACGCATGCGCATTGCCGCAGGTCGTGCAGACGTTTATTATATTCCCCAAACAATTGCTAAGGAATTTGCACATTTGTTGCGACTCTTTTATCAATTTGAAATATTTCTAGAAATTGCCGTTCCTACAATCATCAATTGCTTAGTAAAATCGGAAAATATTGTAGCAATGCCTCAGTTGTATATAGAAGGCAAGTGGAATTCTCGACCGTGGAAGCGTCTTTCACAGAGATTTATAAATCGCACAAATGTACACTCATATCACCCGGTAAAATGGGGGCTTTTAAATGACTCCAAACGATCTGAACTATATAAAAAATTTTACTGTTATCGAATTTTACCAATGCTATATATCAAAAACGGAACACTCCCACCGGATAACAGTGTCAAAGGCATATGTTGAAAAATGTTATCAACAGCTCACAAAATCTATGGAGCGGCAAATTAAAAGTGCAATAATGTACGAATGGGGAATCTGAAATAACCAATACTATGAGCGATGATAAAGGCAGTTTATTTTAGAATATGTTTCCCCAGTCTCAGTGTATCTATGTAATAACTACATCTGTCTTGTTTGTTTCTAAGTGACTGCATAGGTATCCATCAACCCGTAGAAGTCCAATGCGTTTTTTTCACACCATAACATGCAGTCTCAGAGCTTTCCGAGTTTTGCCAGTTTACTTCGGGATGTACACGCTGTGTATCCAAGCTGGTGCCTCATGTTTTGGCTCAGTTGAAGGCAGTTCACTTAGAGTTATACCAAACGAGGGTTAGCGGTCATCCGTTCGTCTTTTCTACTGTAGTACCCGATTCGGTTAACCCTTGGGAGGAAATAGCCTCCTTGCTTTTGAGCAATAGCAACAAAACTTCGACTCATTTGCCTCGAAAAATCTGTTATTTTGTTTATATTTAATAAATTGTTGTCACAAAAGCATCTTCACCAAATTGAACTATACAGTCATTCAAAATTTGCTGCGTTTTCTGAAACTGGATTTTGATTTGATGAAATTTTGTAATTTGGGCACTTTCCAAAATTGTCCACTATTTATTGACAATATATTCTCATAGTATCTGCATTGTTACGAAATTTTAGCATCGATTTGTCATATGGACATGTGGCGAATTTTCAGCATTTTGGGGTTCACCAAAAATTTTGTTGGTTCTTCTTTATTTTTGAAAGTTTTCCTTTGGGGTGCATGTTATTGAGTTTTAGTTACAATTTTAGTTATATTAGTTGCTACATAGTCGAAGAAAGGCAAAATTTCCATACGATAAAACTTCATTCAACAGTCACCATAACTGGCAGTTTAAGTCAGTCGTCGTTAAAATCTTGCTCTTGCAACTTTATAATATTTGTAAAACTGAGAACACTAATTACATTATGAAAGAGATGTTAACCGAACTATCAATTAGGAAACACATTATTCTATTGACAAACATTTTCGAAAAAGTGAGAAAATTCATTTTTGTGAATTTAGCTCGTAATAACTTCATATGTTTGTATGCATAGGTGTATGTCTATATCTTTGTATCGAAATAAAGGATAACCTTCGGTTTCAATATTTGACACATTTTGTTGAGTCATGTTTGCGCATGTACAATTGTTTTCTTTCGTACAACATTAATCTTCTTTTGATAGAAATAAGCCCTTGCTTACAATGATCACCACAAAAACATATAAAATCTTGGGATTATAAAAATTTCAATACGAATTTTAATGTTTTATTGTAAATGATCCCAAAAAACGTTAATGTCACAATGCGCATTGCAAACTTCTGTTGAGTTTGCGGTAGTTAACTTACAAGGTTCTACGCTTAGCAGATGCATATATTCAAATAATTTAACTGATACAGCTTGTGGTTGTAATGTTGAGGTCCTTGCAAACATCGGGGTGTAAAACTAATAAGTCGTTCTTCGCCATTTGGGAATAAACGAAATATAACGTCCGAAATATATTTTAACGATGCGTCACAATGAAATAGATTTAGTTTTAAATCATAGTGTGCCAAAACTATCTACTCGTCCTTCAATTTTGGCAATATGTGTGCCGAGCAATCACTATTGGATCGGCATCAATATTGCTGTTGCCATCACGCTGCTTAGTTCCTGACCCTGCCCTTCAGTTTCATCTGTAATAATATTGGTAATAAAATAATGCTCCTAGCCCAGCTATCGTCTGTCTCACCAAAGGATCCACGACACACTACTAGGTGAGCCATCTTCGGTCACCCTTCCACATCATACCAGATATCAGCTCGCGTCACACTTCTATTGCTTAATGCAGCACTACATCCTTACCAACCGTGCTTTGATTTTCTGGCATGGTCCATCATATAACACAGTTTGCTCGTCGTGAACTACTGCACATGTGGAGTAAAACAGCCTAAATTTGTTTAAGGCGACAGATCGTCACATGATTATTTCCTTGCCATGTTTATTGCGGCGACTCTGGGCTATGCGCTATTGGCACAACAGATTTATAACATAATACCTACCGTATACCTCTTCAAAAGACTATGGGCAGCTTGTTGAGTTAAAAAAAGTCAAATGTTAGATTTCGTCACATTTTTATTGAATAATGCAGCAGTAAACTCTTAATAGTAATCACGTCGGTACGCCAAGCTTGAAAAGTCAGTTTAGAAGTTTCAGCTTGTCAGGATCTTGACGAGTTTCTGACCAATGCCTTGTCGTACACTGACAAACACTTGTAGCTAAGTTGCCACAGATTTCTCGAGTATGACGTATATTGCGTTACCATAACGTCACATCCTTTTCAAAACAACTACAAACCCGCATTTTGAGATTTCCTAGGTTTTAGCGAATATTAGTTGATGTTTCACATTATCACGTCTTGAAAGTATATCCAATGGATAAACCATATTATAAGTGCACACAACATATTCTTTCATGTTTTGAAATAACTTGTGATGTCAGTAAAATGCCTGTGTAATATAGCAAAAACCTAATGGTATAACTATTAAAATCCGCAGCATACGCGTGCACAAGCAAACCAAAATCTTAATCTTTTAAAGAAGTGAAAAAAACGTCAAAAAGAAACTCATTTCAGTCATCGCTTTAGAAATGCCATCTCACAGACGAGTATTGCGTAAAGACAGACAGTAAAATCTGCCTGTCAATACCAGACAGTAACACCTTTGTACTGACCACCTTCCAGACTATGATAAAAAGACGTAGAGAATAAGTGCAGTTTATAGTGCTACATTTTGCATAGCTAAACTTGTTCGAGTCCAGGGTGTCTCACCCAGCTATTTCACCCCCGACTGTCTCACCCCGGCTGTTTCACCCTCATCTATCTCACCCCTTAGGCTAGTTCACCCCAGGATAATTCACCCCGATGTATTTTTTCTATATTTCTGTTATATTTCCAGTATTATCTATTATTTTATTTTCATAACGTTATTATTTCACTTTGATCTCTTTCATATCTGTTGTTCTTCATACAACACAAACATATTAAAACTTGTGATTGGAGGGCAATTGAGAGCGTTCATTGCAATCAAAATAATGGCAACTTTTATATAGGGCATTGAAAAATAATTGCAGTTCAACCCCAGCGGATTTCTATCCGAAATAACATCAAACATCTCTACAGGTATGTCACTGAATAAAAAGGGACATTTTTGAGAATATTTATATTTGGCAAATCGAGAATATTAAGCAGCAAATAGATTCGCAATGTGATCAGAATGGAATTCGTTCCAACAATTCGAGTTGGTACTAAGCTTAGTTATGAAGGATATTTACGTAAAGCAAAAGAATTTGGCAAATGGTGCTGTGCTGCAAAATAGCATATAATTTGAGTTTCTACGTTGTTGTTATACTTAATCTGGATTTTGACACTTAGTACTTTTCATATATTTTTGTATACATTAGGACCAAATAGATTAAATGCAATCAGCTTAATTGAAATTATTATAATTGTACTAAAGCTATTCCCTTCTAACGCTAATCTATATATATATATATATATATATATATATATATATATATATATATATATATATATATATATATATATATATATATATATATCAGACATATTTATATCAGCCTCAAGTCTTATAATTCTGAAATAGTATAAAATTGTCAAAATAAAACTTGTAAACAGGAGACACAAGAGGGGAAAAGGATGCTGGGTAGTGGGTGTCGAGGAAAAATATTTTTCACAAACAGTAATGGCTGCTTTAACAAATGTTTGAACTTTTCAGGTATACTGATGTTGGTGTGCACTGGCAGTTTGAGCATTGTTAGAAATTAATGTCCGCGGCCGATTGCAATGTCCCTGAACATTCTTGTTGCACTTGATTACCTAGAATTTTTCTGGCCAAAACATTTTGGACAATGGTGTTATGATGTTTTTAAATTGTCATAATTACGTCTAATATTCTTGATTTGATAGTTCATCCGTCACTACTAAAATATTTTGAAGTATTTGTGATAAGATATTGACAAACTGTAAATTAGGATTTTACAAATATATGTCAAGAAAATGACAGACTAGTGACATAAACAATTCTTTTTTAAATTTACATTGTTGAGTTCTGCATCGAATTTTGGGTTGTCAATAATAATCAATTTGACAAATTTTTAGAGAACTTGTGATGAACTGACAAGTTCTAATTTACGCGTTTCTAAGAAAGTATTAACGAATTATTAGCATGACAAATTATTGACAGTGTTATAAACTGTTGCATAAATGACAAATTTGTGACAAGGTATTGACATATTGTGCATTGTAATTTGATGAATTGGGCGTCATCAAATGGAACAGATAAATTAGTCACTCTCTTGTCAGTTCGACCCTTTTTCGACAAATTCTTAACAAAGGCATATCATGTGTGTAGACTGTTCTAATTTTTGATTTCGGAGTGCACCACACTATCACAATTTAGTTGTGAATATAAGTTCCTATGTTCCTATGTGCAAAATGATGAGAAAGAGGTCAGATTTTGATTTCAGTTTAATATAATGTCCAAAATGAAAAATCAGTAAATATTATTATTTTTTCTTTTACAATATCCAATGCACAATAATCATCAATTGATCAATACATACTTAAAAGAAACTCTTACACAATCATTAGAAACATGCCTCTCTAGTTTCATTGCGTAATGAAACCATCGTTGCTTTATATTCTTGTCATGTAGTATACCTTCTCCTTTTTGTGCTTATTTGAGCAAAACCGCATTGATATATGGCTGTGACCATGTAAAGAAACGACGGTAGCTACCCACTGCCTGATTCCATTGTGTTAAGCTGCTTAAACATTTGCTAAACGTGTGCCAGATGACCGAATAACAATTCATAATCTATCTACATTACTGCTGCATATTTGAAATATAACATTTTATGCAGCTCTTTAACAGTGTAATAACTCGAGAGTTATCTTTCATGCCAGATAAGTGACTACTAGATGCAATATTTTTCATTCAAAGGACTATTTGTGTGTTACTGATCGGTGGGGCGAGTGAAAAAATGGAATTAAGACTGGTGAGTAGTGTGAAAACGGGGGTTCTAAAACAGGAAGTGACGTCATAGTGACGTCACATGGTGTTTTAGAACCCCCACGGGGGTTCTAAAACAGTGACGTCATATTGACGTCATATTAACGTCATATTGACGTCATATGGTTATCATATGGTTATCATATGGTTACCATATGGTTACCATATGGATGTCATAATGACGTCACGTGGTGTTTTAGAAGCCCCATGGGGTTTCTAAAACAGTGACGTCATTATGACGTGATCTAGACGTGTTATGGAGGTGATATGGAGGTGATATAGAGGTGATATGGAGGTGATATGAACGTCATATGAACGTCATATGAACTTCATATGAACGTCATATGAACGTCATATGAACGTCATAATGACGTAATATGGAGAGTGGGCGGCCATTCAAACGGGCGGCCATTCAAACAACCATTCAAACAACCATTCAAACGGGCGGCGATTCAAACAACCATTCAAACGGGCAACCATTCAAACGACCAGTCAAACGGGCAGCCAGACAAAATGACACCCGGACAAAATGGTGCCCGGACAAAATGACACCCGAGCACTTGAGCACCCGAGCACTCGAGCACTCGAGCACTCAAGCACCCGAGCACTCGAGCACTCGAGCACCCGAGCACTTGAGCACCCGAGCACTCGAGCACTCAAGCACCCGAGCACTCGAGCACTCGAGCACCCGAGCACTTGAGCACTCGTGCACTCGAGCACTCAAGCACCCGAGCACTCGAGCACTCGAGCACTTGAGCACTCAAGCACTTGAGCACTTGAGCACCCGGACAGCAAAGGGTTCATAGAGACATGGTTAGAGCTGGCCTGCTGTGTATTTTGACCCATCAATGACGTCACACAGAGCGACTCAAGCTTGCAACCAACTGATGGATAGGCAATCCGGGGCCAGCCGTACAGTAGGTCGACAGGCCCCCCGGGGCCTGCCACCACCAGCTTGGCAAGCCCCCCGGGGCCTGCCAAACATCAGGTTGGTAGGCCCCCCCCCCCGGCTCACCAACCCATGAGCCCCCCCCCCCCCCCCCCGGCCCAGCAATCTTTCAGCATACACTGTATCTATATGGGTGAGCTAGTCGACAGACCCCCCCCCCCCGGCTCACCGGCCCATGAGCCCCCCCCCCCCCCCGGCTCACTGGCCCATGAGCCCTTTTCTCGCTCTCTAACCAAGCAAATGAGCACTCTTTTTCCTTAAGGAAGAGAGGTGTCTCCATGCATTGCGACCATATACAAGCAACAATCCTTTCTTTAAAGCTTTCTCACTATTCTAACACCTATGACAACCAAACCAACGGACACCCAGACACACGGACACCCAGACACGGACACCCAGACACACGAACACCCATACAGTCCTTTTTTTTGTTTTTTTTTTAGTTTTTATCCCTCTTCACCCACATCAAACCAAACCACGGAAACAAGTGTTTTTAGGGCTTTTCCCGTTCTCCCAGCGCACACACACCATCACTAATGGATTGTCGTGGCAGCAATTAGTAAATGAGCACTCTTTTCCTTAAGGGATGCTGTGTTTTAACCACAGAGAGGTCTCCATGCATTGTGGCCGTATACAAGCAACAATCCTTTCTTTAAAGCTTTCTCACTATTCTAACACCTATGACAACCAAACCAACGGACACCCAGACACACGGACACCCAGACACGGACACCCAGACACACGGACACCCAGACAGTCCTTTTTTTGTTTTTTTTTAGTTTTTATCCCTCTTCACCCACATCAAACCAAACCACGGAAACAAGTGTTTTTAGGGCTTTTACCGTTCTTCCAGCACACACGCGTTCACTAATGGATTGCCGTAGCAGCAATTAAAAATGAGCACTCTTTTTCCTTAAGGGGGAGAACTCTCCATGCATTGCGGCTACGAAAACCGAACACACACACACACACACACACACACACACACACACACACACACACACACACACACACACACACACACACACACACACACACACACATAGACACACATAGACACACATACATATGTTTTTTTTTATTTTTATCCCTCTCTCTCTCCACACACACCAAATCACGGCAGCAACTGTTTTTCGGTGTTTTCTCACTCTCTAACCAAGCCATTGCAGCAACAATTAGTAAATGAGCACTCTTTTCCTTAAGGGATGCTGTGTTTTAACCACAGAGAGGTCTCCATGCATTGTGACCATATACAAGCAACAATCCTTTCTTTAAAGCTTTCTCACTCTTTTAACACCTATGACAACCAAACCAACGGACACCCAGACACACGGACACCCAGACACGGACACCCAGACACACGGACACCCATACAATCCTTTTTTTTGTTTTTTTTTAGTTTTCATCCCTCTTCACCCACATCAAACCAAACCACGGAAACAAGTGTTTTTTAGGGCTTTTACCGTTCTCCAAGCACACACACCATCACTAATGGATTGCCGTGGCAGCAATTAAAAATGAGCACTCTTTTTCCTTAAGGAAGAGAGGTGTCTCCATGCATTGTGGCCATATACAAGCAACAATCCTTTCTTTAAAGCTTTCTCACTATTCTAACACCTATGACAACCAAACCAACGGACGCCCAGACACACGGACACCCAGACACGGACACCCAGACACACGGACACCCAGACAGTCGGGTTTTTTTTTGTTTTTTTTTATCCCTCTCTCTCTCTACACATATAGCAATAGCCACAACTGATTCAGCGTTATATTTCTCAAGCCTGGGTATTTTTTTTTTAAACCCAGACAGTGGCTTATTTCTCTCTCTCTCTTCACACACATAACACAGCAAACGGTCAGACAGACAGATTTAGCGTTCGATTTCTCAAGCCTGGATATTTTTAACCCAGACAGCAAATTCTTTTTGCTTTCTCAAACGGTCAGACGGACAGATTTAGCGTTTCATTTCTCATGCCAGGGTATTTTTAACCCAGACAGCAATTTGTTTTGCTTTCTCAGACGGGCAGACGGACAGATTTAGCGTTTCATTTCTCATGCTAGGGTATTTTTAACCCAGGCAGCAATTTGTTTAGCTTTTTCAGACGGTCAGACGGACAGATGGAGCTATAAATCAATGATTTATAGTCCTCTTTTTTTTTAGCATTTCCCACACTCTCATTCATACTAAGATTGTCTGATGAAGCGTTTCATTTCGTAATAATGGGAGGGCCGCTAAAAAGCAGCCCTGGAGGGATTTCCGTAGTCTGGTCCTAGTCACTGCCTCTTGTCATCAGTTCTCCTGCCGCTGTCACTGCCTCCCACCATCGGTTCTCCTGTCGCCGCCACTGGCGCCGCCGCTGACGCCACCGCTGGCACCGCTGCCGCCACCAACCTCGCCACAGCCACACTTCCGCTTATGTGCCGCAACCGCGGCCCTGCTCGAGGTGAATCCTTTGCCCTGGACACTACAAAAATAATATTGGGACTTCAAAGCCTCCGGGCATTGCTGCTCATGCAATCTCATTGAATATTCTACCGGAAAGCCAAAATGGCAGAATTCACAATATTTAACATTATCCAAAGTGCCCAAGATTTGCATGACCTCCTGGAAATCTGACTCTTTTCTAGAGACATTCTCCAGTTTCACCTGAGCAGGTTCGTTGTTGCGGTCAGTGTTTGAAGGTGACTGTATGAAGCTGACTGTATCCGAAATACTTGCGACAGCGATTGTAAGCTCATCGTCAGGAGCTGGTGGCGGACTGTCCGGTCTTGTAACGGTTGCGCTTGGTGCCGCCAGCACCTTCCGGACAGTCACATCAGCTTCCTTTTGATTCACTTTCAACGGGGTCGTCATCGTTGACGCAGCGACTTTGACAGGAGTTGCTCTGGCAGGAGGAGTCTCTGTCATCGTTGCTGCGATCACTCTGGCTGGAGGAGTCTCTGTCATCGTTGCCGCGGTCACTCTGGTCACTCTGGTCACTTTGGTCACTTCCTGGCAGGGCGACGGGTCCCTGGGCGGCGAACGATGGCGTAGTCGCTTATGGCTCTCCTCCGCCGCCCTGCCAAACAGGTTGAACCGTTCCTCCGGTCTGTTCGCAAGGAAATTTCTCCACTTTCGAAACAGAAAAGTTTGATATTCAATGTAAATCTCCTTCCAGAAGTTGATATCCTTCGGTGATAGGAAGTAGCGGCCCCGAAGCTCATCCGAAAAAAACTCGTCCTTATACAACATGGTTGAATTTCGATGTGCTCGCTTCCGAAACAGAAAAATTTGATATTCTATAAATATCTCCTCCCAGAAGTTGACATCCCTCGCTGATAGAAAGTAGCGACCTCGAAGCTCATCCGAAAAAAACTCGTCCTTGTACTGCATGATTCAATTTCGATGTGTTCGCTTCAAAGGTTCAAAGCAGACTGACTGCACACAGACTGCAAAGCAAACTGATCGACCCCCCCCCCCCTCCCCAGAGGCAGAAGCAGACGGTATATAGTAGGGACCCCCCCCCCCGGCCCAGCTACCTAGTGAGCCCCCCCCCCCCCTCCCGGCTACTTTTTACGCCGCTGGCTCACGGCTCACCGTCAGTAGTATAAAAAGGTCGGGTCGACACCACTCTAATCATTGTATTGCCAAACCATCATGGAGACGTCTCGAAACGCAACAACGGCTAGCAACATGGAAATTGATAGCCTGTTCAGCAATGAAACAATGGCTTTTACAGATGCAGTTTTAACTGCAGAGGAGACTGCTGCCTTCCTAAGTACACTAAAAGAAGCTGAAAAAGCCTTGGAGGAAGCATTAGGGGCTCCGTCAGCCGTGTCTACAGTACAGCAAACTAGGCCTGAAGAAGTACAGCCAGTACAGCAAGCAATGCCCGATCCCGAGGGATCTGACTACCCGTTCTGGGTTGCCAATGCGCTTGTAAATGGTAGCGCCAAACCACTTAGTACAAAGTTACAGGCTCATCTAGAGCATCTTGAGGAGGAAGAAGTGGTCATGTCAAGCGATGACGACGGTGACGACGACGATGACGACAATGGCGACAATGACGACAATGACGACAGCGACGACGATGAAAAGCAGCTCAAATCTAAATTCGAATTGAGCAAAAGTATTCCTGTTACTGAAGAAGACGTCACGCTGTTGAAACGGAACTTTCAAGCAGTGATTCCTCTGATAGATTGTAACATTTTATGGTGCTTATGTGAAGAAGGCTTTTTCGACCAACACACATACATATACCTAACGGAAGAAGTGAACACTGTCATTCAGCTTATCTACATGCTAGAAGGAAACATAGAGCATGTTCCCGCGTCAGAGCCACAGTTCTCCGAAGCCATGACCCGACGTTTCGTTCAACTTATTAGAAGTCTTCATGAGGAACTTTTTAAGACATTATGTCTACCGGCGCCAAAGTGTGTTGATGAGGATCGCGATTCCAAATATGCAAAGGTCATGCTACATGGCTTCAAGTACCTTGAAGAACGTATTAAGGTGTACGAGATGATGGCCTACCTCTATGAAAAAGGATATTTCACCATGTCAATGCTCTTCCAATGGATAATTGGAAGTCGCAAACGAGGAGATTTTTTAGTGATCGTCATGAGACAATCTCTAACAGACGGTTTACCAACAGCCTTTCTGGATGGTTTCAACGAGATCACTCCGCGATTTAGCAAACATCTCATGAAAACATACATGTAATGTCCATATAAAAGGAGTGAGGTGTCAAGTGCAGTCATCATTCGACGCGCAGCCATGGAGAAGACAAGCAGCTTTAAAATTAGTGCAAACTTAACAATTACTGTGGAGCATGGACAATTTGGATTATTTCTTCGAATCAAACGTGGAGAGAGATGGCTTGCTTTATCACCATCCTTGTGGAAGATTGTGTGTCTGAACTTACCAAGATTACGTGACATTGGCTTCAAACTGTACTTAACGCAAACGAAATGGCTTGAAGTCATTTCATACTTGGACATGCGCTATGTGAGTTTTGTGCAAGCATCACTGTTTGACGGGAAAGAATACAAGTTTTACATCAACATGAATGATGGTGAATGGGAGACATTGCTTCAGGAGATGGATAACATTAACTCAACCTTATTGCCATGCACGGAATGTCATGGTAAGAAAACTCCTATCAAGCTACAAAAGGACAATCGGATGAAAGTGTCAAAGTTATCCAAGAAAAGACTGGCTGAAGTTCAATTGGAGAATATGGATGTGCAAAATCAACTTGGACTTACCTGTGAATATTGTGGTGCTTACGGATATGCTGAGGATTATGATTGTCACTGCCACAAGTACAATTGCAAGTTGTGTGAACCAGACAACTTCTGCAACAAGTGCGGCTCACTAACTGTTTCTGCGGAGTAAGACTGAGAGTCATTTGTTTGCCAACCGTCACAGTGTGCAGACGTGTTATATGGATATGTGAAAGATGGATGTAGAAACGTGTTTCAAGGACAAGTATGTGGACTACATGATAAGTGAACTGGCGCGTTTTGGATCTATTCAACAACAACTGCAACACTTTGACATTTATTGGGAACTTGCGCATTCCACGTTAAGTGTACCAAACTTACGTGAGGATTTCATCAAAGAGTGTATGTTTTCAAACATTGACGGAGCTGAGGAGTTTGATGTGGAAGCAGCATATCACTTCGCTCGATTTGATCCAAGACTGTTTGATGAAGTGAGAGAGTGGTTAATCTACATTGCAGTATAATGACAGACATTACATTGAGACAATATATTGTGCAAAAGACATATTGTGAAGAAATGTTATTAGCTGTAAAAAAGTTTGCATGTTTAGTATGTCCTGCTTGTCAAAATGAAGAGTGTTCAGAACATACCTGTCATTCTGCATGTGTCTATACATATTGGAATGAAGCTAAATATTACATTCATTTAGATAAAGTGTTAGATAATGCAAATCAACGCTGTGAAAAATATGGTGTAGATGCTATCACATTTGATGAATTAAGTTGTTGGTTAATGTTCATTGAAGATCAATGGACTCCAATTATTCACACCATTGTATCAATACTTGATTTGTAAGATATGTTGATTGAGCTTTTATAAAATTTAAGATATGTTAATAAAATTTAAGATGTGTTGATAAAATGCAAGATATGTTGATAAAATAAAATGCAAGATATGTTAACAAGTGTTGATCATTTAGTGTTAACATGTCGACGTGGAAAGACTACTTAACCAATATTTACTTTAAACCTGGTCAACCCGGGGCATTTGCTGGTCCTTACAAACTATATCACATATTAAAAAAACATGATCAACCAGTCACTCATTCACAAGTGAAGAAATGGTTACAGGATCAAGATGCCTTCAGTTTACTACAACCTGTAAAATACAGGTTTAAAAGGCAACGTGTCATTACACGTGGAATTGATGACATGTGGGACATTGATTTAGCTGACATGGGAAACATAGCTTCCTATAATGATGACACCCACTTTTTATTAGTTGTCATTGATGTGTTTTCCAAATATTTGTGGGTGCAGCCAATGCCTAATAAATCACATACCAGCGTCATAGAAGCCTTTCAAAAGATTTTTCATGAAACACAACGAAGACCACGAACTCTAAGGTCAGATAAAGGAACTGAATTTAAAAACAGATGGGTAAAAGCATTTTTGAAGAAGGAGGGAATACATGCCTATACGACAAAGAATGAAACCAAAGCCAACTTTGCTGAGAGAGTCATTCGTACTCTAAAGGGAATGATGTATCGATATTTCCTTCATAATCAAACGTATCGATATATGGACATCCTTCCAGACTTAGTGTATAATTATAACCATAGACCTCATGGCTCCCTCCCTAATAAGTATGCTCCTGCAGATATTCGTAAAGACATAGAATCGAAAGTGTGGAAGTATATGTATGTAGACAAATTGAAATTAAAACCAAAGAAGAAGAAAAAACCCTACAAATTTAAAATTGGTGATCAGGTTCGCATTTCTCACATGAAATATGTATTTCAACGGGATTATCATATAAAGTGGACGCAAGAAGTGTTCATTATCACACATCGTTGTAAGAAGCAAGGAATACAATTGTATCGTGTGAAAGACTTTTTGGATGAAGATATTGACGGACATTTTTATGAAGAAGAACTGCAGAAAGTGACAAAAGATATTGAATCAGTCTACAGAATTGAAAAGGTCTTGAAAACACGAAAAAGACGAGGTGTTAAAGAATTATTTGTGAAGTGGTTAGGTTGGCCAAAGAAGTTTAACAGTTGGGTGAAAGAAACAGATATTCGAAAATGAAGCATCCATTCACGTGTTTGGTCTCTGGACCTACAGGCAGTGGTAAAACTTCTCTAGTTAGAGAAATTCTAGAACAAAAGTTAATTAAACCCTCTCCAAAAACCATTTTATGGCTCTATGCAGCAGATCAGCCTTTGTATAAGGGAATGAAAGGTGTGGAATTTTACCAAGGCATTCCAGATAACATTGAAGAGCGTTTTAACCCGAAAAAACCAAACTTACTCATCATTGATGACTTAATGACCAAATGTCATAGTGATGAACGCATGACACGTCTATTTAGTGTTGGCAGCAGTCATCAAAATCTAAGCATTATTTTTATTGTGCATAATTTGTTTCATCATGGTAGAGAAATGCGTAATATTAGTTTGAATACACATTACATCATTCTGTTTAAAAATCCTAGAGACAGTCAACAAATAAGTACATTAGCGCGACAAATGTATCCTGGAAAATCTCAATTTCTCATAGAAGCCTATCAAGATGCTACCAGCAAACCTCACGGCTATTTATTCATTGATTTGAAGCCGAAGACAAATGATCAACTACGTATTCGTACAGGCATTTTACCAAAAGATACACATTACGTATATGTTGATAAGGTGGTGTATGAACAAGAACCAAGTCACTTAACCATTCGCAGCCAAGATGTCTAAACGTATTCAAGCGAATCAACCTTTCCTTCACTTGCTTGCACGCAGCGGGCCTAAACGACGTAAATCCTTACTACAACAAGCTACTAAGGAGGAATTAACTTGCTTGTTTGAAATTTGTTTGAATATATTGCGAGGACATTTACCCTTAAGCTCAAAAAGGTATAAGTTATTCAAGCGTGAACGTCATACCCTACGTACACTGGCAAATAAGAAGATATCACTTCGAAGAAAAAAGAAGTTGGTTAATCAGAAAGGAGGATTTATTGGAGCTATTGCTAAATTTGCATTACCCTTGTTAGCTCAGTTGCTGTTAAAATGAAACATACTTTGAAAATGGTTCTCATTCCTGAATATGAATATAAAATGTTGTTAGAAAAGAAGGGAAAAGATGTTGAAATCAAAACGAAAGTGAATAAACTTTTACGTGGGAAACGAACTCGTGAAAAAGCAATAGAAATGTCTCAAGTGCTTGGACGTCATTTACGAACAATTCAATCACAACAACAACAACGACAAAAGTCTGTTACAACATCTAATGCAGAAAAATCAGAAAAGTCCCAACAGTTTCTAAACCATTTTCAACCCATTTATCATGTAAAACTAACACAACTTCTGGCAGAACTTAAGAAATATGGTACGAGATGGACAGATAAAAATGAACTTGTTTTAAAAACAGGTACTGTCATTACAAATTCTAACATTATTGATTTGTTGAAAGAAGCGTTGGTTGCTACAAAAAGAAAAGAACGACGAGAACCACCGCGTGGTTGGAAGCAGTTTATTGAGGAAATTGTAGACGCTAATATTCCAAAAACTGTTTTTGGCAAAAAGACAACTCGTGAAGATATTACAAAAGAGCAACAACAACGTCAACAAAGATTGTTTCCAGAAGGATGGGAAACTTTTTAACATGGATTAAAGAGCTATGGTGTTGTTGTTGTAAAGAAAATGGAAATAAAAATACTATTCCTGTAAAAATTAGGTGTGTTAGTGCTTGTTGTCAGGGAGAAGTAGTAGATACCAATTTAGATCATGTAGATAGCAATTTAGACAATAATGTAGACAGCAATGTAGAAAGTGAGGATGAAGAGTGTCAAACATGAAGTAATGTATATACACATCTAGTCTATCTACATCACATAAACGATTTAGCTGTCATGGAGTCAACAAGTTTTTACATTACTTTACCCAGCAATGCTAGTATGAACTATTATCCCAACAACAAGACTTCGAATTATCAAATTCGTATGCCTCGAACCATCTATCTGAACGGAAAATATGAAGTGGCATTAGCTGAAATTCAATATCCACATACATGGACAACCATGAGACATGGAATGGACTATTCTATTCAGTATCGACAACAACCACTGAATAATATTGTTCTTGACACAATCAATATTCCTTATGGTTACTACAGATCCATACAAGAAATATGTCATGCAGTTAATGAAGAAGCAACTAATTCTATGAAAGATGACCTTAAAGAAGGTATTCGGATAAAGTATGATAAAATTAGACGACGCGTTTTTCTATATCTAAATTATGGCTTTGAAGTGTCATTCTCCACTGGATTAGCTGAGATTTTAGGATTTATCCCAAATCAATGGTATACTGAAACGTGTACAGCTGAATATAAAGCTGATGTGAAACAGGGGTTTTATACACTTTATGTGTACTGTAGTATTTGCGAACCACAAGTTGTTGGTGATTATTATGTTCCTTTGCTACGTTCTGTTGCAATACAAGGACATGATGGAGACATTATCATGAAAACTTATGGAGAACCTCATTATGTTCCTGTAAACACATCCAAATTTGACGTGATAGAAATGAATATTAAGGATGACACAGACCATAATGTTCCATTTCAAACTGGGAAGGTGATCTGTAAACTTCATTTTCGACCAAAAGCATTATGAAAGCATACACACACAATCCATCTATATATCACAACCATTTTCTTCGTCAAGTGGGTGGAGAATTACCAGGATTTAAAGGAGCGCGAATACAATATGGAGATGGTATTGGTTCAATACTGGGATCATTGGCTCGAAAAGCTATTCCACTGCTTAAGACAGGGGCTAAAATCGTTGCACCACATCTTAAAAGGGCTGCAAAAGATATCGCGAAAGATGTTACAGGTCGAGTAGCACAACGTATGTTTGGTGGTGGGTTACGAGGACAAAAGAGACCGAAACGAGCAAAACGTGTCAGAAGGCGAAAGGCAGCTAAACGGATAACATCAAAAAAACATAAGAAAGATATTTTTTAATCATGTCTTTAATTCATAATCATTCTTGTGAATGTAGCCTTTCTCCATTAGAATGGTTTCACATACCACCAACGCAAACTGCTGTAGAAAAAAGTTATAATGTAGACTATCAACCAATGACTACCATTAGAGAGGGTGCTCCAATAGAATTCTACATTCCTGCGAGTACAGAAGAATATCTAGATTTAAAGAACAGTAAACTCCATATTGTATGTCGCATTGTCAAGGCTGATGGAACACTGTGTGGTGTAGATGATAACGTGTCATGTATCAATGATTTGTTTAATGGGTTATGGTCTAATATTGAATTATTTCTAAATGATCGTTTGATATCACATAGTAACAATACCCATGGTTATACTAGCATCATATCTCATCTCATTCATGACTCGGAAGAAAGTCTCCATTCTGAGCGCTCTATGCGTCTCATCTTTAAAGATACTGCCGGGTCAATGAATACTTATGAGGTGAAAAGACCTAATCATGAAAGATATGTATCAGGTTTTCATGTAAATATTGAAGGTGGTGATATAGCTGAAACAGGAAATAATGGTTTACATAATCGCTATTTGTATACACGTCTAAGCCGTGAGTTTGCGCTTACAGGTGGTTTAAGGGTAGATTTGTTTGAGCAGGATCGTTATCTTCCCAATGGTGTTAGTATGAAATTACGTTTACATAGACAAAAAGATGGATATGTATTAATGGCTGCAAATAATGGTTTTAAAGTAGAAGTGAGAGAAGCGTTTTTAACCATTCGCAAAGTGAGGGTTAGTCCAGGTATTCAGTTGGGACATGCAGATGCATTGATGAAAAGTCCTGCTAAGTTTATTGTTAATAGAAAAGAATGTAAAGTTTTAGCTATTCCAACTGGATTTCAATCTTTTGTGAAAGATAGCATCTTTTTAGGCCAATTACCAAAACGTATTGTCATTGGAATGGTTCATAATGAATCCTTTGCTGGAACAGTATTGAGAAATCCATACAATTTTGAACATTTTAATCTTAACTTTATGCAGCTTTACTCTGATGGTGAACCAGTCCTATCCAAACCTCTCAAGCTTGATATAAATCAAGGCAAATATCTTGATGCTTTTGAAACTCTTTACAAATCTTTTGATAGATTGGATGGCGAGAAAAGTTCCATTATAAAACGGGAAGATTGGCCCAGAGGTTATTCGTTGTTTTCTTTTGACTTAACACCTGATTATGATGGTGCTGATCATTATGCCCTTATCAAACATGGGAATTTGAGACTAGAAATGAATTTTGCTGGTGCCTTGCAAAATACAGTCAATGTTATAGTGTATGCTGAGTTTGATAACATTGTTGAAATAAGTGCAAATCGTAGCATTCAATTCGACTACCAGTCATGAACACGAAGCAGATAGAAGCCATCCTATCCCATGATGCCACGACAAAAGACTTGTTTCAAGGTGTGTTTGCCATGGACCAGTTACCATCTTTACAACGCGGTGCCTATGTCATCAACACAGACGATCATGATGAGCCAGGAGAGCATTGGGTGGCAGTATATTATGACGAAGACCCTGCAGAATATTTTGACTCTTATGGACTTTTACCTATAGACAGTCGTTTGAATAAGTTTTTAAAGTTTAATTTCATTTATAATTCAGTTCCATTACAAACACCGATATCCTCTACATGTGGATTTTATTGTATATATTATATAATTCAAAGAGCTCGAGGACATAGTCCTTTTGAAATCATTGATGTATTAAGAAGAAGTGATGGTGATTTTGTTGTAAAGGATTTTGTATATAGACATTATAAACCATTATTTTATTGATGTTGTATTAGTTAAGTTGCATTAGTTAAGTTGTTGGTAATTGTGAATTGTATTATGAATATTGTAAATAAACAAGACAGTTTTATACAACATTCTTTTTTTTTATTGTGTTATACATTATTTACATTTCACAATTATTTCACATTAAGCTTTTATTTTACAAATACATTCAATACATCAATAAACACATGCCATTCATACCAATCTAAATTAATATATGTATCATAGACATTACATCCACGTTTGTAAATGTTATGAAAACTAGCATAACACTGTCCATTACCAAACTTTATTATTTTAACATCTTTGTGTTCAGACAGTTTCAGTTCATATCCATGATCATTCATGTCAATGTTCATCACCATAACACACATGGGATGTGTCAGTTCAATGGACTTGGTGCCTCGCATGAGTTGCACTCCTTCCTCTTTGAATTCAAGCGTCAGGTTCTTTCCAATCCAATGCTTGTAACAGAGCGTGCCATTCCACTGTGTTGAGGGTGATGTAGTCGTAGCATTTTGTAAGCTCGTCATATTGGCGAAATCGTACAAACACGTCTAAATAGTTCTCAGTCACACGCACTTCTAAATCCTCTGAGAGTTTCAGGAGAAAGCCAGGTATCCTCAGCTTCTCTAGATGGTCTTTCAACACAGATTGTTCGTCAGTTGATAGAATGATATACTTTCCAAAATGTTTTAGCACGATGTCATCATATACGTTTCTCAGATATGAGAATCCATGCGTAATGGGTTCATATTCCGATAAAAAGTCTTCCATCTCGTTCAACAGTCAGATGAACTATGAGCTGTCTCCTTGTCTGCAAAGACGTTTTTATGCTCGCAAGATGGTGAAGAGTGGATGTTGTATCACTTCTAGGAATCGTAAGACTGCGCGCCAGTTCTTGATATCAAAGATGATCAAATCTGTATATGGTGTATCTGGCACAACTCCCTTATAATCCTCTGGATAATCCTGTAAAAGATTTCTACAGATTTCTACACGTATGTTAGAATCATATTCAGCCACCGTCACTTCCACTTTATTTTCAAGTCTACGTTTAAACCCATGTTCAAGTGGTATGTTTTTAAAGTCTTTCCACACTTCAGGTTTAAACCGATAATAACTTCTCTGAGAATCTAGTATCACTTCATTCCTATCATTTACAGTAAGGTAAGCACCACCGTTCAGCATGAGTGCATTCATGTTTTTACCTTGTTATGAGCCACCTTCTTGTCTGCGAAGCCTTTTATCCACTTCTTTCACCTGCTTCTTCAACATTTTCCATTCAGGTATTGTCAGCAAGATACCCTTTTTCGTTGGACGGTTTTTTCCAGTCCCCTCATCTCTCAGGTACTTGCGAATGTTTACCACTCCTTCATTGCTTTGTTTCATAATCTTGATATACTTTCCATTTCCTAGAGAAAGCATTCCATCCCACGACTGTGGTGTTGGTGCTGTCTCCACTTTCAATTTCTTGATGGTAGTGGTAGCATTTTTCACTTTTAAGTCTTTAACTGCATCTGCAAGAGTATCCATATCAGTTGTAGATCTCTTACGACTTTCACGTTCCATGTTAACGCTTCAATGTTCACACCTCAAATAACTCTTCCGTTGGAGGACCTCCCCCTTTTATACCACAGCCTTGTAATGTCCATGCGCTAAAGTGGAATAGCCATCATTCAGCACATATCGCTTGTCGTCATATGGGGAGAGGGCTACTTTCCTCAACTTCTCCGAGAAAAGCTGGTGACTATGACTTCGGATAATGTGTCCTGTAGCCATCGTTTGAGTTTTCTTGAACAAACTGTCTCTATACTGCACATGTTTAATGCGTCTTTGACACGCGCGAGTGATGCCTTTGGCCGTACGTTTTTCTTTCCCACCACACAATAAACTGTACATTTTCGGTCTGAGTCCAACAAACTCTTCAATGGGGACGCCGGCCGTCTCATCCTTGATTTTCCCAAGCACTTTTTTGTTCACGTTGGAATGTAGGAAATGATCCGGCGGATAGTCACTTGTGTCGAACAGGTCAGCATCCTGCTGCATATCCTTGTAGATATCTTCCGTTTCTATGTCGTAACATAGACTGTCGGTGTCGCTGAACAATAACTTGGCATTGGGATACTTGACCATGATGTAGTTGTAATGAAAGTTGAACATAAGCACTTTGCTGAGGTCGAGAATGGTGAAACCAACTTGAATGGGTTTATCCAGAAGCAAATCCACTTTGCGTAAATGTACCGCGGTCAAATCTTCGTTGAAAATTTTGAATTTGTGGAAAGAAGGTTTGGCTACAAGTTTCTTGAACCGCTTTTCCTTGTGAACAAGTTCAACATTGATTCGCTTTCTCACATTTTCCATGGTTTTGCCAAACACCGAGTTGTTCATCAGTTTGAAGAAGTCTTTCTCAAATGGGTTCTTGGCCAATTTTCTCTTTTCCGTGTTCAAGGCAATGTATTTTGCCAACCATTTGCTCTGTTCAAACATGATGGCGCGATGTACTTTAGTGACTTTCAACCCCAGTGAGACGTACTGTTGCAAATTCCTGTAATGAAGTACATATTTCTTCTTGTCAGACAAGTTAGGAATGAGCTTTTCACTGGATTTCTCTTTCATGTTTAGATCTTTCCGCAGCTTCTGACTGTACTCTGACAATTCTTCAACTTTGACACATTTCCGTTCTGGAGCCACTGGGTAGTGATTATGATGATCATGGATTGAATTTGGATATTCTAAATCCACTTCCAAAATGAATCCAATGTCATCATCTTCATCCACATCCATGAAGTCGAGGGATTCTGGCTCGCTCACCCACATAAATCCTCTTTGTGGCATGCTTTGTGACATGGCCCAGCCATACAAGTTGTTTGCGTCGAGGTACATCAGGTAGTTGTTTGGTATCTCAGAATTGTATTCTGCTACGTAGGGATTATTCGCTTTCGCATACTTGTGTGTGGTCACAGATATTCCTCCACGTATGCCTTGCTCAACCATTTGGTACATGTCAATGTCATTGATCAATTCCAACTTCACCTTTGTCGCTTTCAACATTGCATCCCACGACAGTCCTGGTGCTGTATAGTAATGAGCAGGATCCAATTCATACGTGTTGAGGCATACTTGACGAAAGTTTTCAAACACGTCAGCTAGTAATAACACATCTGATTTCAGGTACAGGTCGTGGTATTCACCAAATGTTGTACAGTTGAATGTATCCCACACCTTCTGTGCATGCGCATAATCCTCATCGCTAATGTCCTCTTCGCTAAGCTGACTATAAAACTTATCCTTTGATGGTAGCTGTGTTTCAGCAAACTTGGATGGTTCGTCCACGTAATCATAGGGGTACACACCCTTTCTCAGCAGCAAATCTTGTTGATCACTATCGTGAATGTGAGAGGTCATGTTGTAGAAGTTATCTTTCCCTTCTGCTGCAAGGTTGGATACCAACTTCTGTAGAGAGGTACTCATGAACTGAAAGCTGTCTGTAAATTTCAGATTGCTCAGGGTGAATGCAATATATTTCTCAATGGTGTTGGGAATGACTGTAATCGTTTCACCTTTGAATTTCCCAATTTCCTCCATGATAAGGTGACTGTCATAGCCTCGCAAATTGTGGAAAAATACGGGAATGATAAAAGAATCTTGATCCCCTTGCTGATCTTTTCTAAGACGGAATTGTAAGTTGCATTCATTGTGTGCTGCTCCACGATATTTGCCATTGATGTGGTCATGATCTCTCACACGATCTGCTCCTAGAGGTTCATGACAAATGTAGCAATCAGTGGCGTTCTTGAAATTCTCTTTGTCTTCACGAGTCATCACCATTTCCTTTGGTTGCTCTAAACCACGTACAATACGATCGCGTTCATTCACCATATGGTCTAAAAAGACCTTTACGGCATTGTCTCCTCGATACACAACTGGTGCACGTGTGTTGTACTGGCTCACAACCACATAGGCAAAGCTGTTTGGACGATGATGTTGATACTTGTCTCCTTCTTCATGCTTTTGCGTGAAACATTCAAAGTCAGCATAAATCACAAACGGTGCTCGCTGTTGTTTAGCCACATTCTTGAACTTGATGAATGGTTCCTTGGGAAATGATAAACGTTGTGCTCCATTCTTGTCACACACTTCACGATGCTTATCTAAAAGCTCTTGTCGCATAAACCCGTGAAGACAGTTGAAGCAATAAAAATGTGCACACTTATGCTTTGATCGATAAGCCATAAGTCTGCTAAAACTCTTGATGAGGCAGTAATGCCTTGTCTTGTCATTGCTAATCAGAAGTAAGTTGATTTCTCTGACACTGACGTTTCGACTAAGTTGTATTGGAACAACTACATCTTGTTCGTATCCAAACACGTTGATGGCTACATCGTTCTCCTTTTCAAACTTTGGAATGTCAGTAATTGGTGTCGGAAATGTCATACCCTCTACCTTTAATTCCTTCTCAAATGGTTTGTAGTAATTCACGCGATTTGGGTTGTCGTCATGAGGGTGAAGGTAAGCCAATACTGACCATAAGAAACACTTGTTATCATCATTCTTAATGTTTATCACACCCTTTGTTTTCTTCACTTTCTTCGGCAGTGGAATAAAACTACTCGCTTCTAGAGGCATCAACGTAGCTGTATGTACTTCAATGTATAGTATGTTATCCAATACCCAGCCAGAGCCTTGTCGCTCATGTTCGTCAAAATTAGTAAATAATTCTTTATAGGCTTCTGGCAAGTCCTGTTCAATATCTGCTGGATTGTATGCTGTATATGTTGGACTGCTGATAAATGCATTATCCACTTGTTCTACCATAACACCTTCAGCATTTGCTGTCAGTTTCTTGAAACGTGCATGTACGACAATGTACCATTTCATTCCATGGTTTAAGGTCTCCAACAAATGTGCCTTGATACGGTTCTCTTGCTGTCGCATTTCAAGCAGTAAATCTGATCCATCCTCGGGCTCAAACCGTTTTTCCTGTGCGTTTTCACCAAGACTAACCCTTCTACCTCTCCCTACTTGTCCTGTCTTTTGTTTCTTTGAAACATGTTCTTGAGACACATTTTCCATCTCAGCTGGTTTACATGCATGTGCCTCAAAAGTATCCATAGATGGAAACTCTTCATTGCATTCCGCACACTGGACTGGACCGTATGGCCAAATGTCATCTTCTTCCATCTTTTCTCTCTTTGCTCCTTTCCCTTCATGTTTCGCTAAAGTTTTCATCTCAGCTTTACATGTATGTGCTTCAAAAGTATCCATAGATGGAAATTCTACATTACATTCCGCACACTGAACTGGACCGTATGGCCAAATGCCATCTTCTTCCATCTTTTGTCTCTTTGCTCCTTTCCCTTCATGTTTCACTAAAGTTTTCATCTCAGCTTTGCATGTATGTGCTTCAAAAGTATCCATAGATGGAAATTCTACATTACATTCCGCACACTGAACTGGACCGTATGGCCAAATGTCATCTTCTTCCATCTTTTGTCTCTTTGCTCCTTTCCCATACTCTTCACGTTCCATCTTAGCTAGTTGTTGTTACGTCAACTGCTGAAACTAAAATGCTGAAATGTAATCTCAAACATCCCCCTTTTATACACATTCATACATAGACAGAATTTGCGTTTTCATTTCATAACAGAGGATGGCCCTTAAAAGGGCCGAAAGATGTTAGTAATTTGACGCTTCACCAGCAAGTCGGATTGCCACAGTCGCACTGGTATCTGTAAAACTGTTCCATGGAGAACGGTCGTCGCGAGCACTTGAACGGATGACGGTTATAGTAGCCAAAGTTTTTTAGTGTCGCTCCACACCACCAGCAGTCCGTGCATGGCTGCGGTCCTGGCAATCTCGCAGTAAACTTGTACCAGAGCAGTCCACCGCAAGTTTTGCAGCAGTAATGTCGTGGTGCATTGTGGTGCACCGGGCAGTTGTGTGGTTGACCTGGGTACTCCAACCATACCCAACACTTATAACACTCAGTCGTTAGCGTCACTGCCTTGCCGTTTCGCATCACTGTGATTTTACGATTTGTTGACATCTTGCTGCTTGTGTTGGATAATGAAGCTGTAACCCACCTTTATATACTACTAGCGAACATCCTCGCATTATATGCTGATGGGGGGGGGGGGGGGGTCCCGAGTTTAGCTCGGCTGGGGGGGGGGGGGGGGTCCTGAGTTTTGCTCGACTAGGGGGGGGTCCGAGTTTTGCTCCACTAGGGGGGGGGGGGGGGTCCGATCCTGACTTCAGGTGGTATATAAGGCATGCTCATTTCAGTTTGGGCTCACACTCGCTTCCGTCAACATGGAGTGCTTCTTCGGGTTACATGATGCTCGCACCATTGCTGAAGTTAGAGAACTTCACCTGCCTGTCACACAGCCACAGACACCGCCAGAAAGAGTCTACTTCTTCCAGCTGCTGCCAGACCCGGTTCATGGATCCGTCCTGTGCGTGCCCGTCCTGTACAACCGTCAAGTCACGATTGGAAAGAGGCTCAGAGATATAGAGGCTGGTCACTATGAAGAAGCGTTCTTTAGAACGATGATGCTAGGGGAGTCAATACCTTCGCGGATGGAAGAAGAAGAGTACCCGGCCTGGGGGAGATTCTTCCTCCAGCAAGACTTGGATATTTGCCCAGGATGTGGGTGTATGATCTCCCCAGACCGGGTGCTGTCTGAGTGCAACCATCAAATGTGTCTGGTCTGCGCGGCGCAGTGGACTGAACTGCTGGCGCTAAATGACCGCTACTCTGTGAGGTGCTTTACCTGCGGCATGCGAGGGGACCACTTTTTGTTCAACGGGCAACAGCTCACACATTGCAGTAGGCCAGTGCAGGACATTGTGACATTCTTTTAAACCGGGACCGGCAGCAGCAGGAGAAAAACTAACATCTCCTGGCTCTTTTAAGAGCCCACCACTGATACTGAAATAAGCGCTAATCGTGTCATGGTGTTAGTATGTATGTGTATGCATGAGAGTGTGGGAAATGCTTAAAAAAAAAAAATGGTCACCCGTTTGAATGGTTGTTTGAATGGCCGCCCGTTTGAATGGTTGTTTGAATGGCCGCCCACTCTTCATATTACGTCATTATGACGTTCATATGACGTTCATATGACGTTCATATGAAGTTCATATGACGTTCATATGACGTTCATATCACCTCCATATCACCTCTATATCACCTCCATATCACCTCCATAACACGTCTAGATCACGTCATAATGACGTCACTGTTTTAGAAACCCCATGGGGCTTCTAAAACACCACGTGACGTCATTATGACATCCATATGGTAACCATATGGTAACCATATGATAACCATATGATAACCATATGACGTCAATATGACGTTAATATGACGTCAATATGACGTCACTGTTTTAGAACCCCCGTGGGGGTTCTAAAACACCATGTGACGTCACTATGACGTCACTTCCTGTTTTAGAACCCCCGTTTTCACACTACTCTGGTGTTTGCTATCAGTGATTTTTTTTGGTGATTTAAATGATGAATCTCGATTTAAATAAACAAAATATATAACAAAATCATGATTTCTTTTGAATAAGATTTTTACCAGTCCTGTACAACACTCTTTCTTGTGAAGGAAGTGCCTTTAGTATGAAGCACTTAAAAATGCTCAAAAGGATGGAAAAGAGAATAAGTTTGCTTTTATTTTTGATTCGTTACAGCTTTTAGTTTTAGAAATATAAATTTCAATTTCGTGTTTCTAAATCTTTGAATTTTGGTATTTGGAGAAGCCGGGGCCAGGGTTACTTCAACTGTGAAATAGTAGCAAAAATTAATAATAATTTGTCAAACCCAATTTAGCCCTCATATTTAGCCGTCCCAAGGGTCAAACTCACTGAAATAATTGTTTATTTGGTTCAATTATATGCATCAAAGAACTAACAATACATGCAGTTATACAGAAAGTCAATGGTTATTGTGGTCCATGGGCCTACTGATACGACTATGCATAGGCTCTCCAGATAAGAACAGCAAAATTATTAAATTAAGTTCCGGGATATTTTTAATTTTTCTGGTGACGCATTCACTGAAATGTAGAACGAAGCATAACAAGGTCTACTTCCGTTTCAAAAATTATTATTTTGTTTTATTATTAGTGACTTTTTGAAGTGCCATGCCATTGTCATCTATAGATCTAAGTACACTTTGTGTTTGACATGATTTTTCTGGATATAAACTATTTTTAAGGTAAGTTTTTTTCGCTCGTTTATACAGACAATGCTGGTCCGGTCCGTCCTCAGACTCCAGATAGTTCCTCGAGTTGACTCTCGAGTCAGCTCTGACTTGAATAACTTCGTATACGTGTCTGTCAGACCTACGAAGCCTTATAATAGGGGTCGACTTCATATCTTCTGAGGCACGAATCCTGTATGCCGGTCCCTGTTAATAAGCAGATTCGTACTTAGACATTTACCGTAAAGTCTTTTGCGTTTCGACTGAATTCAGTTGTGATAACGATATAAAGAAAGATTAAAAAGGGGGCAAAAGTTAGCAAAATATAATTTTGCCAAAAACATTCACATGGTGGCTTTTAAAGGGGCTGGTTAATATGTAAAGTAGTTTTAAAAGATCATTTGATGGCCTTTTAAATTCGAGAGTGTGCATGGTGAAAGAAAATTAGAATGTTGATGTTTTTCAATTATCATTTCTTCATAATTCATTCCAAAAAATTTTCAGTCGAAACGACACCACCATTGGAAAAATTCGAAAGTACGAATTGGCTTATTTAAATATTTACTGTAAGTTCATGCACACAATACCCTTTTCTGCAAACAGGTAAAATTTTCAATGGGCTGCATATCTTTCATTTCTTCGCTAAAGTGTAGAAAAGCTAGCATTTTATTCTGGCGTCTCAGGGAAAAAAATTAAAAATGCAAATTGGATGCGCTAGCCACCAGTAATGCCTGAGAATGTATCTCGAAACGGCCACAATAAAAAGGTTATCAAATTTCCGAGAAAGCCATAACCGCAGTGTAACCACCACAAAATGAAAATGTTAAATCACATTTTTTCAGGTAAGTTCCTTGGGTTTTCTAAGATATCTATATTTTATTCTGTGTTACCATAAGTTTGAAGTTGAAAACAAGTATCTCAACGGAAATAAATAATTGTTTTCAAATTAAAAAAAAAAAAACACGATTTTTGGGTCATTGCTGGGTGCTGTGTTCGCTATATTTCTCCGCGTAGCTCTCATCCGGGGAGAAAAAAGTCTCATAAAAACGTGATCTTGGTTGTTTTTTTAAGTACAAAAAAAAAAATAAAATCTAACATCTGTTATAAATTCATATTTGCGTAAAATCTTTGAGAATGCATAACATGTCATTTTGTCAACATTTGAGAATTCTTATCCCGGAAGAAGCGATCAAGGAGATTTAATTATTTAGTTTAAATAAAAGGGTTATCGAAAAAAACCTAAAATAGTTCCAAACATTCCCGGGGAATAAACGCACAGAATAAAACGCAGCCAAAGTCACTGTTTCTGTCATCAACTATCAAATGTTTATGTTCTGATCAGCTTTAAATGTCATGTGACTTAAGGGATAAAGGGATTAATGATTTTCTGTAAAATATATACTCAAATAATTGATAGATGCAGAAATAGGTATAAATTTATTCTGTATATCCACAATATTACCCCTCGGCCAAAATTGGCCGAAAGGGTATTGTCATCGTCGTGGTGTCTCTGTCTGTCCACCTGCCTGTCTGTCCGTCACGCTAATCTTGTAAACACGATAGCTTGAAAAGTACTTGGTCGATCGTCACGAAATTTTGTGTAGGAACTAATCAGGCAAAGATCTAGGCTGGTATTATTTTGGGCCCGATTGGGCGATTTAAAATGCCCGCCGGGCGGCCATCTTCTTTGTTGACACCAACTTTTTGTAAACACCACAGCCTGAAAAGCACGTGACCGATCATCACGAAATTTTGTATAGGGAGTAATCAGGTAAAGAACTAGGCTGGTATTGATTTTGGGCCCGATCACAAAATTTAGAATGGCTGCCGGCCGCCATCTTGAATTTTTCGTGAAAAATCTTCCGAACAGGCAGGGCTGGTATGAAATATTTGGAATGAAATATTTCTTGAAATATTTCATGAAATATTTCACTGTAAAAATTTCAAAAATTTTACATGTTTTGAAATTTTTAAATAAGAAATAAGTTGGACATCAAGAATACAAAATACTGACGGATACCTATCCACGGACAATGTCGGACATTCATATTTAGTTGTCAGTTAATACACTGTGCACTGCGTTGGCATAACTCTATCAGTAAACAATGCAGCCACAGAAATCCTGCGTGGTCTATGACTTTTGAGTAGCAAAGCTCGCAGTTGGTGGCCTATAGTACCGTTGACACATCTACTCCGGGTATCTGAGCGGGTGTTTCTAAGAGGTGGGGAGAGAGGCAGGAGGGTTTATAGTAACTGCTGAAAGGGCTCGCACTGTTAACGGCGCAGGAGAAACAGGTCGGATATGTACACAATAGGTCAAAAATATAGCAGACAATATGTTAGCCAAGCAACAGGGAGCAACTCACGCCCGAGTTTGCTTCAAGTTAAGCACTGTTTGAAAAGTCACCCTTAATTCTGCAATTAAGCGGTGTTCCTCATTTAAACGAGAAAAAGCTTTGCCTTTATCCGGTTTACGATAACGCGGTATGCAATTATCCCGTCAAAAATACATAGTTTAATGCAATCAACCGATTTGTCCGTTTAACCGTTATGCGATTCTGTCATTTTATCTGTCTGTGCATTTTTGACGGTGGTATTTGTTAAATTAAACGAACAGATATTACACATAGCCTGGAACTGTGTGTTTTTCTAAAGTGCTTTGAAATATTTCAAAAATTTCAATATTTCTGAAATATTTCAAAAATTTCAAATTTCATGAAATTTTCAAAAATTTCGAAATTTTTACCAGCCCTGCAAACAGGATAAGTGAAAACTACTCTGCTGATCATCGCTAAATTTTAGACACACATTTACCGGGTCAAAATCTCGGCTAATACCTTGAATTTTTCGTGTAAACACGAGAAGTGAAAAACTACTTGGACGATCATCACCAGATTTTACACAAACATTTCCCAGGTCTAATTCTTGGCTTCTATTGATTTTGGGCCCGATAAAAAATTCAAAATGGCTGTCGGCCGCCATCTTGAATGTTTCGTTAACATTTCTTGTAAACACGATAAGTGAAAAAATACTTGGCCGATCATCACCAAATTTTTACATACACATTTACCGGTCAAAATATACCCTTCAGCAGACCTGTACGTGGGCCGAGGGGTATTGCCATCACTGATGGCTCTTGTTAGGCCCCAACCCTTCGGATTGGGGCCTATAGGTTTGGGGTGTTCGTCCGTCCATCTGTCCGCTTTATACCCCTATGAATTTAGGGGGCGGTTGGGGCCTGCTTGTGTTTCACAAATACTTACTTGTTTTACTTCCAGTTTCTTCCATGCTTTTTGAAGTACCATTTCAATTTTTTTTAATGAAAAATTAAAAAATTTACTGTCACTTCTTCACGGAATAAACTATGCTCCCTGTATGTAAACACCCCGTTGAACCTTGAGAGACTTTAGCGAATTCAAGTGAAGACTTATGGTCGTTGAACTTCTTACAACGCCACATATATGCTTTAAAGCGAGCTTGGTTGACCAACATATCACTATATAGCGAGGATTTGAAGCTGGTACGCCGAACCTCTTCGACCGTTTCTTGGAGCTAGCTCCGAGTCAGCTGTGACTTAAATATACACCGGATATCGCTCTGTCATATCTGCGAAGCGTTATATTGTTCCGTTAAAAGGGGTCAACTTCATATGTTTTGGGGCGTGAATCCTGCATACCAGTCCCAATTATTCAAACATTCACAAAAGTTCGTGCCCGTTTCGCCGTTTTTCTGAAACAGGCACAATTTTTAATGTGCTGTATATATTTTATTTCTTCATTAAAATGCAGAAAAGTTAGCTTCCGCACTCACCTGTCAAATGTTTGTTTACATTTCGGCCTTTAAATGTCTTGTGACCAAAGTCAAGGGACCAAAAATTTACATAAAGGGGTTATAGATTATCTGTAAAATGTATACTAAAATATTGATTGGTGCAGAAGTAGGTATAAATTTGTTTTGTACACCCACAATATTTAAGTTTTAATATCGTCAATTCTTTTTGAATTATTAGGTCAAAAGTTTTTTGGAGTCCCGTTCAATAGAAATAAATAGGTTTGTATTTCGAATTTGACAAAAAAAAGTTAGCCGTTTCGAAAATATTTTGTTTGGACAAACGTACAAAGAAATGTTAGAGATAACCATAAAATTTGGCAAAATAAGCCTAACCCCACTGAGAAAACAGTAAGTTGAAAAAATTCTCTCTATGTATCACGCAAACAATTTTAGGTTAATTTTATTAATTATAGATTATATTAATTTATATTACTTTACTTTCGGATGTTCTTGGTGCCATTAGAGCAGTTAGCAGAATCAGGTACCGGTAACTGTTCAAGGCGAATACGACCACTGGAAGTAACAGACCGATTTGTACTTTAACAGTTTGAGGTACTGTTCAGTTTGAATGTTCCTTGCCTCGTACACCTGTTTTAGTGTTGACTGACTATACAGTCAGTCAATGTGGGCTATGATTGACAGTCCAAGTGCAAAACAGGCTCAATTTTTAATAAATAGCATATCTTTTAGTTCTTCGGTAAAACACAAATTGTGTCTATTTCTGTATCTGGTAGTTAGCTAAGCATATTTTTACAGACCCCTTTTAAAAAATCCTGATCACTTGACTGCCGTTACATAGTTAAACAGTGGTTGCTTGTGCCGTTTTTCTTCTCGTTGCCTCCTTAGGCATTCCGTATAAAATATGAAAACTTCTCTACGAAGAGTGTGACAGGGGAATGAAACAAGATGTATTTGAACCAGCTCAGTTCTCTTCTGCGCCTTCTGACACTGGGGGGGGGGGGGCTGTCTCGACCCTTTGCCCTCTGACACTGAAGGCATCGCGAGGGACCCCTCCTGCTGTCCCTGTCTGCTGCTTTCCTGGGGTGTGAGGGGGGGAGGGGGGCTGTCTCGACACTTTGTCCTCTGCCGTCGAAGTCCACAGTTCGTCGCCTTGTTTCTTAAGACCGCCCCCCCCCCAATATCTTGTACCCTGACGCGTCCAGCCAAGATCACACTGTGTCTGAGTTATTTCTTGCCTGGGTGATATTGATGTTGTAGTGTGGAACTCTTCATTTTAGATGGCATTCCGCCACAAGATCCTGAGGATACCGCGTAGGGATTTTGAAAAGGAGTTCCAAATTTGAAAAAGTTATTTCTAGAAACAGAAATCCTAGCTGTAAAACATATTTTAAAAGTGAGTGCAATATGATATACAACTCACACAACCAAGAAATTCAACAGCGAGCGTTGTTTGCAAAAGCTAAAGATACTTTCTTTGTTTAAACCAATCAGGATCTGCTGTGCACTCCGTTTTGTTTCCTTCTCGCTTTCATTCCATGTCCCATACATATGACCCCCCCCCCCAAAAAAAAAAAAAAAAAACTATTCAGCGTCAGAACTATGGTGTCTATATTTTGGCGGGATAAGCTCAAAAGAGCGGATTTAGGACGCAAAAAAAGAGCGGCAGAAAAGGGCTCGAAAGAGCGGCAAAAAAGACGCAAATGAGTGGATCGTTTTATGTATCGAAAGAGCGGATAGTCACAGGTTTTCACACAACGGCTAAAAAGACAACAGTGGTAACTTTAATGGATAAACTAACACTTCAAACAAAATATTTCAATGTCCCTAGCCAATTTCACTGAACTTGCAATGTTCTTGAACTGTAATAAAACCTACAATAATGAAACATATTAAAAAAACTATTGTTTCAACTCATTCATCCAACTACTAGGGGTATT
Organism: Protula sp. h YS-2021; assembly: GCA_949752745.1. Taxonomy (NCBI): domain Eukaryota; kingdom Metazoa; phylum Annelida; class Polychaeta; order Sabellida; family Serpulidae; genus Protula; species Protula sp. h YS-2021. The sequence goes on along the minus strand of OX457029.1, from coordinate 9,497,830 downwards.
GGAGGGAGGGGGAGCGGATGGGAGAGACAGGAAGGGTATGGGAGGGGAGGGGATGGGGGAGACAGGAGGGGTATGGACGGGAAGGCGGACGTGTCTAGTTCTACGCGTACGTCGATGTTGAAGTCAATGGGTTACTATCACTGATTGTATTTGAAGGGACGAGACAGATAGCACTCGGCACAGTGATTGAAAAATGAGATCATTTTTGTGCACAAACTGTGTTAATCATTTTTCCCGGTGTATCAAAAATCACCCATTTTAACCGATTACATAAACCGCTCTTTTGATTACTTTTTTGCCCCTCTTTTGATATATTTTCCCCAATGTTTGTTCCGCTCTTTTGCGTCCTAGAGATTTTTGTAACAAATGAGCATGGGATGGTTGAAGAAAAATGCATTTGACCCTTATGTTAATGGCGTAAAGCGCTAATTTATTCCCCCCAGGTAGAACCTGTGGGGAATATATGCGATCGACCGCGTGTCGGTCGGTCGGTCTGTCATCAAGAGCTTGTTAACATGATAACTTAAAAACTGCTGCAAGGATTTTCATGAAACTTGGTATGTAGCTTCTATTGGGACAAACACAGATTGGTATTGTAAATGGGCCAGGTTCGTCCAAGGAAAATGGACCCGCTGGACTTTCAGCTCTTCATTGACTATTGTGTGACCTTGTATAACACGATAACTTAAAAACTGCTGCAAGGATTTTCATGAAACTTGGTATGTAGCTTCTATGGGGACAAACACAGATCGGTATTGTAAATGGGCCAGGTTCGTACAAGGAAAATGGACCAGCTGGACTTAGAAAATTTCAGCTCTTCATTGACTATTGTTAACACGATATCCCAAGAACAACTGCACGGATTTTAATGAAACTTGGTGTGTAGCTTCTATGGGCACTTACAAGGATCGGTATTGTAAATGGGTTGCGTTGGCCCAAGGAAAATGAACCAAATGGACTTTGAAATTTACCAAATCCTGGAAATTATTCAGCATTGGAATGAGTTTGTTACCACGGTATCTCAAGAACAACTGCAGGGATTTTAATGAAACTTTGTGTGTAGCTTCTAAGGGAACAAACACAGATCGGTATTGTAAATGGGACAGGTTCGTCCAAGGAAAATGCACCAACTGGACTTGGAAAATTTCAGCTCTTGAATTACTATTGATGGCCGTGTTTAACTGATGGGGGGGGGGGGGGGGGAGCTGTGGGGAGTATGTGGGCTATGAACACTCCTCTAGTTTATTTTCGGAATAACTGCGGATGAATAACTGCTGTCCTTTGTATTTCTGGGTTGCTTAGAAAACTACACACATTTCTTTTCAATTTATATGTGTATACATATACCCTGTGTTATTGTTGAGAGTGGATCGGTCTTCTAACTGTCCCTTGTCTTGAAATGAATTGTCCCGGCTCCCACAGCCTGAATATGTCATATACTTTTTTCGGCGAAAATAAAACTAGGGAGTACTCATCTTCCTTAATGGCGTAGAGAGCCGTGTAGGGCGTTGTGGTCCAACAGCCAACCTCTACAGCGGTTCGGCCTGTTGTGTATAACACCTTTTTACTCCGCAAACCCACTGAGGCTTCCGCCAAAATAGTACTCATAAAAGTGAGGAACTACTTTTTAAAATATCTCTCCGCTCTGTGCTTATACATAACAGGTAGATCTCACAGAGGTCATCTGTTCTATAACAACGCTCTTGGCGGCTCGGTAGCAGTGACGTTTGAAAGTTACAGGAAAGAGCTCGATTTATTGCGCTCAATATAGAGCAGGGTCATTGACCACTGACCACACAACAAACACTCTAGTAGCGGTGACACGTTATTTCAGTTAAATCATTACTTCCGTTATGTCTTGATTATATCTTTTATCAACAACATTAGTCGCACATTGCGGTCCCTATATTATTTGCTTATTGCGATGCTCTCGTGTGTAACGGTTTATTACATTCCTTGCTCTCCATCCTCTCCTTACAACAGCCGGGGGCCTTGCCCTTGCACGAGTAATTAGTGTCCATTGCCTTGTGGCTTTCCCCGTGTCATTGCTCCTTTTATATACAGCAAAGACCAGAAAAATGTACGCTGTACATAGATGCTTCCCAGATGGAGGGGACTTATGGGAGCAACAGTGGGAAATAGAACCATAAATGAAATATGTCTCGTTATTAAAGTTTATTTCTTAGGAGTGGGTGTTCCCTGCTGGAGGTTTTCCTGTGTATATTTTATAAGTCAGTTTCCTGTGACAGTCGTCAATCGGTACATGATGGATGTCTACCATGCTGTAGTCGGGTGGTGGATCCGTCCTCAATCCGTGCTCACTGAATGTCTACCGCCCTGTAGTCGTGCGGCGGTTCCGTCCTCAATTCGTGCTCACTGAATGTCTACCGCCCTGTAGTCGTGTGGCGGATCCGTCCTCTATTCGTGCTCATGGAATGTCTACCGTCCTGTAGTCGTGTGGCGGTTCCGTCCTCAATCCGTGTTCACTGAATGTCTACCGTCCTGTAGTCGTGTGATGGATCCGTCCTCAATCCGTGCTCACTGAATGTCTACCGTCCTGTAGTCGTGTGACGGTTGAGTCCTCGATCCGTGCTCACTGAATGTCTACCGTCTTGTAGTCGGGTGGTGGATCCGTCCTGGATCCGTGCTCACTGAATGTCTACCGTCCTGTAGTCGTGCGGCGGTTCCGTCCTCAGTGCTCACTGAATGTCCACCGTCCTGTAGTCGTGCGGCGGTTCCGTCCTCAATCCATGCTCACTGAATGTCTACCGTCCTGTAGTCGTGCGGCGGTTCCGTCCTCAATCCATGCTCACTGAATGTCTACCGTCCTGTAGTCTTGTGGCGGTTCCGCGCTCAATTCGTGCTCACTAAATGTCTGCCTCCCGCAGTCCTGTGTGGTGCGTCCGTTTGTCAATCCATGCATTCTGGATGTCAGCGGTCCTGCAGTCATGAGTGATGGATCCGTCGTCGATCCAATCCGACTGAATGTTTAGCGTCCTGTGGTCCTGTGTAGTGATCCACCGTCAATTCATACTGATCCGTCTTCAATCCGTGTTCGCTGAATGTCTACCATCCTGTGTCATGTGTGGTTATCCATTGTCGATCAATTTTAAATTTTGTCAGTGATTAGGACAAACGGCTCTCGTAAATGGTTTCTTCTTTTCATCCTTGATTTATTTTATTGAGTTAATCAATTTTATAATAACCTAAAGGTGAGCCTTGGCAAGTCTTGACCTGTACCAAAGCATAATGGTTTAAAAGTCGTGATGCAATGTAACGCTTGTAAACTTTACTCGTTTGTTTATCACGCAGCTACTGTAAAACTGAGCGTTAAAACTGAGTCTTCGAAGTCATCGTAAATTCGACGGTGGCCTGGATATGATAGCTGTTTGGACAATAAAAAAAATGTAAACAATTCCAAACAAATGTAAACAATGCGTACGATTCATTTATGACCATAATTAACCAATGCTATGACAAACACTTTCCAAAAGTACAGGTAAGTATTCACCAAAAGAGTGAAAATAAACCATGGTTGACAAAGAGTCTAATCAATGCCTGTCACAAGAAGAATCATCTATATGAAGTGTTTATTTTGAATAGATCTGAAGAGAATGAAAGCAGGTACAAACGGTACAAAAACAAATTGACTTCCATATTGAGATATTGTGAAAAAAGGTACTACAGTGATTTGTTATTACAAAATAAAAGTAATATCAAAGCGACATGGAATATATTAAATAGTTTGATTAAAACAAAAAGTAATGTCAATATACCAGATGCGTTTATTGGTTCTGAGAATGACAAAATTGTTGGTAGTCAGAATATTGTGAATGAGTTCAATAAATACTTCGTAAATGTTGGTCCAAATTTGGCTCAAAGTATACCGAAAGAAAATGATCAGAATGTGTTGAGTTATATGTCGAATGCTAATCTTCATTGTCTTTACATAAACCCTGTAGACGAAGGTGAAATAATAAGTGTCACAAACAGCTTAAAAAGCAAAGCTTCAAAGGATTTCAATGACATGTCAATGCAAATGGTCAAAAACATTATTGTTTCAGTTTCTAAACCTTTCTGCCACATTTGTAATTTATCGTTTTCTTCTGGAATATTTCCAGAAAACATGAAAATTGCAAAGGTTTTACCACTTTTTAAAGGGGGAAATAAATCGGTATTCAATAACTATAGGCCTGTTTCCCTCCTACCACAATTCTCCAAAATATTAGAAAAATTACTAGACAAAAGGTTACAAAAGTTTCTGAACAAGTATGAAATACTTAGTGAATCGCAATATGGTTTTCGCCAAGACAGATCTACAGGAACAGCGTTAATGGAAATGATTGAAGAAATATGTAGTTCCCTTGAGTCAAAAAAGTATACAATTGGAGTGTTTATTGACTTGAGGAAAGCATTCGATACCCTTGATCATGATATTTTACTGTCAAAGTTAAACCACTACGGTGTTAGAGGTGTTGCGTTAGACTGGTTCAAAAGTTATCTCACTCATAGAAAACAATATGTTCAAGTTGATGACAAATGTTCAAATTTAATGAATATAATGTGCGGTGTACCCCAAGGGTCGATTCTTGGGCCTAAGCTCTTTATTATGTATATTAATGATCTTTGTGACGTTTCAAAAATATTGCAGTTCATTTTATTTGCCGATGATACCAATGCATTCAAAAGTGATCATGACTTGGTAACTCTTGCAGCGGAAATAAGTTTAGAACTTAATAAGCTGCACATTTGGTTTAATGTTAATAAACTATCATTGAATGTTCAAAAGACAAATTTTATGATTTTCGGAAAGTTTAGAAATGTGCAAAATAATATCAGTATATTTATAAATGGTTATGAAATCAAACAAGTCTTTAATACAAAATTTCTTGGTGTAATAATTGACTCAAACTTAAATTGGCATGAACAAATAAGTTGCGTTGCAGACAAATTATCTAAAGCTTTAGCAATCATATATCGAGTCAGATTTTTACTGGAAACAGATTCATTATTGACTTTATATTACTCATTGTTTTACCCACACCTTACCTACTGTTGTGAAATATGGGCAAATACAACCAAAACTAAGTTACAAGTATTATTCACCAAACAAAAACGTGCAGTAAGAATTGTCAATAATGCAGGTTTCTATGATCATACTAATGAGTTGTTTATTAAGTGTAACCTCCTAAAATTCGAAGAAATTGTAAAATTAAAAACAGCATGTATTATGTACAAAGTATTCAATGGTCACATTCCAGTACGATTGCAAAGCTATTTCCAGATTGGCAACTGTGTTAGTTCATATAGCACTAGACAAGGTGATAAATTTAAAACCAATTTCATAAGAACAAGATTGAAGTCGTATTGTATATCAGCTGTTGGTGTTAAAACTTGGAATTGTCTTCCTAACACCATAAGGTCGTGTATCAGTATTAATTCTTTCAAAAAGAATGTCAAAGCATTCTTCATAGCATTGTATTAGTATTTAAGGTATCCATAGCTGCTATGTTTCTAGTGTATTTGATTAGTACAGGCGTGCTCTAGTATAAGTTATTTAACTTCAAGCCACGCCTTTCTTTCTTTTTTTTTTTCAAGCATTACATCAAAAATTGTATTCAGTATTATAATGTTCAGTCTGGTCTAAATGTGCATTTGTGTTGTACATTTTATTGTTTGGAAAAAAAGAAAAAAAGAATGAATGAATAAATAAATAAATGAATGAATAAATAAATAAATAAGATGTGTAGCAATGTCCGCTTCGTACTTTAATGCTGCTTAGTAAATGAAGTAACAAAAAAATTAGTAAATAAATAAATAAATAAATGGATGAATTTATTTGAAAAAATATATAAATTAAAATACTGAACCAAATAAAGTACAGTGATATTCGATATATTTAGCTGTTTTGTTTAATTTTTGTTTGACAATTCTTTTAGTGTTGGTTGCAGTGTTTATAGTTTCATTACTTTGGCAAGTAAAATATTCACTGATAATTTAATTCTGGCTCTCCATTTTGCTATAAACAGTGGTGGTGTGTTGGTTGTTTACGGCAGTGGAGGTCTTCACCCAAACTATTTTAATGTTCCGTTAGAAGTGATTTAGATTTCTAGTGGAAGGTAGTCGAGGCTGCTTTGATTGGGCCTCTCATTGCACTGGTGATATTTTAGGGATGCAGTCGCTTACTGAAGCTGGTAACTGCAAAATTCGTTGCCATGACAACCAGTTGTCGTGACGTTTTACAGCTGAATGGGGCAGCTAAATTTGATTGCCTTCCGGTCGCTCTAACTTCTTTTTTTTCGTTAAGGAAGAACCGTTGTGTGATAAACGCTTATTGGCTGTAAAGCTGACGGGAAAAGGGTTAGGGGAGGGGGCGGGGGTGAGTTGGTGGTACTCAAACAGCTGTCTTACCATTGTGTTCATGAATACTCAAGGAGTGATAAGTTGCGAGTCGGTGTGTTGATATCTGTTAAAGTGTGCTCATAATTCGTCTTTTGGGCTCAGTGCATGTTCGCGGCTTATTATAGTATGTTTATAACCCGTTCATGTGTGCTCAATGCATATTCATGGATGCTCATAGCCTGTTTATGGGTTCAGTGCATGTTCATGGGTGCTCTTAGCGTGTTCATGGGTGCTCGATGCATGTTCATGGGTGCTCAATGCATGTTCATTATGATGCTCAAAGCGTGTTCGCAGTCACAGGAAAAGGCAGAAGTCGGGAAAATTCCTTTTGAAGATTGTATAGCAACAGATTGCATGGCTGATGGCAATGCGGTCATTTAATTAAAATAAAAATTATATAGAAGAAACTATGCATGTGGTAAGAATAATATGTTATTTAAAATAATAATATACCAAGCAAATAAGAAAGCAGTTATTTTTTGCCTGGGTGCTTTCGGTACAGCGAGTCTATTCTGAGGTGGACCACAATAAACTAATGACCGTAGAACTTTTATGATACTTTATATGTATCAAGGACACTGATTGCCTTGAGTCTATTCCGGAATAGACTTGCTCAGTCAAAAGTTCCTTATTTCGACCAGGTCTGATCTAAATTTTTGTTTGTTTGATACATTCTAATTTTAAATAATAGGGTGTTAAAAACCAACCGAAACGAACGTTCGTGTATCTATTTTCTTTCGGTTTAGCTTGAAGTGGAATTTTCTGCAGTAATTATATAAACAAACCCTGTTGTACGAATTATTCGTGGTATGATGCATTTTAACGAAGTAGTGAACCGAAGCAACCCTTCTCCACCCCTCCCCCTTTTATAGCTCTTGTATGTTGGTCATCACAAAAAAATACCAGACATCTGATGCGTATATAAAAGTAAGTTCTCCGATTTCAAATCATTAAAACGAAAAGTAACAATAAAAATATACCTATTTCAATTTGATGCAGAGCGATCAGATGATGTCTCCCAATTATCGCCCAGCCTCACTTGTCAGACATCTTTTTTATTAATTGCGATATTTCTCTTCGATTAGCTGTTTCCAACTTCAGCTAATTGAATAAAAGGTAGGAAATACGACAGGATTTTAATTTAACGCTGAATCGGAGCCACTATAATCGGGAGCGGTCGAATGACATGTCTAAGTTTTTAAGCCCAATTGAAGGTTTCACAGGAAACGGTTGCATGGAGCCAGTGCAGGGTTAGATATGAGCTGTGAATAAGAACGGGAGGGTGCGTCAGCAAGAAAGGTTGACGTGACTAGGTTAGGAAAAATAATAAAAGTGTTCGTCCATCCCGGACAGGTGAGAGGGTTTGGTACCAAGGGTTAATCGGGCGGGTTTGCACTTGTTAGACTACGAAATGTGGCCAGATAGCCCAGCTCCGGCAGTGCAATCGCCGAAAGCCGACCTGCCACCCCCCTCCCCCCTCTCTCAACCTGGCTTGTGCGTTTAAGGTATTTCGGCTGGCCCCACGGTCTCTTGATACCTGTTGTTTCTATGATTTGCGTTTTTTTTAATGGACAGTGTTAGATGGGCGCACCATGCCATTGTTCCCTGACTGCTCTAGTTCCTTGTGTTTGTAAAAACTCCGCGGGAGTGATATGTGCTGCTGTTCTTATTGACCTGTTGCGTAGCAACACAAAAGATATGGCACAGTGTCGAAACATACCAAATGAAACCAGAAGATCTCAAAAAAAAAAAAAAATAATAAATAAATAAATAAAAACTGAAAAAAAGATAAAAAAGGAAAGATATATAAAAACAGAAGATTCTTAAAAATAGACGGAAGCAACAAACAGAAATAGTAGTTGCTAAATAAAGTAGACTGCGATTTTCAATTGAAGGGTTCCGTGCACAAACCTGTTATGTTGAGATAACATGTTTGTGCACTGAGGTATATTTGAGTTCCTGGAGTCCAGATCTATCATCTGTAAAGTTTCCACCGATGAAATATGCTTAGAAATGGTCATCAAAACATGTTAAGTCCTGTTTGAAATGTGAGAAATCGGGTGCACAATAATGACATGCCGAGATAACAGGTCTTTTCCATTAAAATTTTGAAATTTTCCCGGCTGCACAATCCTGTTAAGTTGTGTTAACATGTGAATAATATGAGAGATAAAATGTAAACAATGCAGAATTCTCGGGTGCACAAAAATGTTATCCCTTGTTGAAATGTAAATATTTACATATAATGCTTCAGCTGCTGATATTTTTCTGTTAAAAATTATCGCACATTACACGCGTAACCATGACCTCCTCCGTCTTGGTCAAGGTCAAAAACCGGAAGTTGACCAGTATCTCGTAAGCGTTAGAGATTGGACGATTTTGAGCTTATTTTCGATCCTTTGGGCCTAACTGACGTTGTATAAGATGTACCTCGGGTGACTTTTGGCTGCCTCCGTCATGGCCAAGGTCAACAAGTATGTCCAAGGACATGACCCAGCCGAGTTACCAAACAAGGAAAGAGAGAAAAACTCTGAAACGAATACTGCTAGGCCAAAAAAAATGAAGAACTTTGTTTCTGAGCGTAACTTTTTCATAATTTTAATACACAAAAACGAGTTTTTCCGGGTGGAAGCTGGATGTTGGACAGGTTGGGTTTTGACGATTCACGTATTTACCGATATTTACACAATTTCACAAATTTTTCAAATTTCTACCATTGCGGCATTTTTTGTCATTTGCGAAAAAAAGCAAAGTCCAGGTGGAGAAGCACCTAAGAAACTTTCAATTAAAATTTTATAACTATTTGAAAAAGACTGAGAGAAATGAATGGTTTGACAATTCAGTTATTTACTACCATTTATTCCAGTTTTTGCCACACTTCAAAGTTAAGCCATTTCGGCAGCTTTTGGCGAATCGCGAAAAAAATAATAGCCTGGTAGGCGAAACCCTGCGTAACATTTAAACGATTGGAGTAAAACTGTAGGAGGAGTAGCATTTTAAAAATGGGTCAAAATGGGCACAAAAAGTGCCGCCATTTTGTCAGTTTTTCGTTAGTCGTCAAAAAAAAAAGTAATAGACAAGTGGGGGACCACTCAGGAAACATCCCTGCGTAATATCAAAACGATTGGAGCAAAAGTGTAGGAGGAGTAGCATTTTAAAGAAAAAGTTTAACATACACACATACATTCAAGCTCCCTATAGTGATACGACTAACCCAGTCCGACCGAGTCAGCTGGGTTAAAAACCGGAAGTTGACCATTATCTCGAAAACGGTTAGAAAACTGAATTTGATTATTTGTACCCAAAACAGATTACATTATATTTACTTCGATGTACTCGTTCAAGATAATAATTCGGAAGCTGATAATTATGTCGAAAAACGAAAAATGTGTCTTTGACTAGATATATTGTACCATTGTAAGTGGGTGCCATTGCACTACGTGTAGCGAAATTCGGTCTAGTTTTTTGTTTGTGGTTCCCCTGATACAAATTTTTCACCTTGACCTTACAGGTCAAGGTCAAATCGCGAAAAAGTTCAATCGGTTTCCAGACATCTACTGCAAGGCCGTTGAGGCTAGAAAAGCCAAACTTGGCACATATATAAATGACGATGTGATCTGGGGCACCCGTTAAAAATTTTTGACCTTCACCTTGATGGTCAAGCTCAAATCGCGAAAAACGTTATTTAAGAAAAACAATGATTTATCTCGAAAACGGTAAGAGATTTTGACCTCATTTTCGGCCTCTACCCTCTATACGACGTTACGTAAGGTATAACTTCCGGTGTCCTTGACCTCCAGGTCACTTTCGAGCCCCAAACCGGAAGTTGGTTTTTATCTCGAAAACGGTAAGAGATAGAGCAATCTGCTTCCAGACATTTCCTCCAAGACTGCTGAAGCTAGACCAATCAAACTTGGCACATGTATGGAGGGTCATCTGAAGTGGTGCACCTGATAACAATTTTTTACTTTGACCTTACCGGTATAGTTGGCAGTATTTAGGAGGATGTTCTACATTCAGACATGTGAAAATTGTTAACAAGTAGCAATATCATCTACCTTCCGTTTTTAAGTGACCATTCCAAGTGGGGTCTAATTCGCTGTGCGAACGTCGGTCTAGTTTTGCATTAAAATTATGTTGGATAAACCGACGTAAATTGATCCTTCCCACAAATGTCGGCTTAAAGGGTTCCACTGTATTAGAATCAAGCCATCGTCGAAGGCGTAGACACCAACCGGACACAACAAGTCGCCATTTTGGCAATTTTTTACCGATTTGAAAAATAACATGGCGTTGCACAACCTCGATATATACATTTTACTGTGCAAGGTAGCATATGCCTAGGATTAATAGTTTCGGAGATCTTGCGAGGAAAGCACCCAAGTCTTATATTGCAGTTATCTCAAGAAATCACAATTTTTGACAAGTCTTCATTTTGGTAATTTTTGGCCGATTTGCAAAATAACACGACGTTGTACAACTTCAATATATATATATATATATATATATATATATATATATATATATATATATATATATTATATATATATATATATTCACTGTGCAAGGTTGCATATGCCTAGGGTAAATAGTTTTGGAGAACTTGCGTGGAAACAAAGCAGCATCCAAAGTGTGACACACGGACAGACGAACGGACAGACAGACGGATAGACGAACGGACGGACAGAGGGCAATCCTATAGACCCCCTGCCCCGGGGTCGTCCGGTTCGGGTCTAAAAATGACTTAAACTTGTTTGGTTGCGATGGGGATTAGGGGGTGGTAGTGAAATAACGTTACTATAGAGTAAATGTGATTATTTTCTCAAAATATGCCTTTTAAATGTCTAAAACCAAAGAATACGTGTCTAACGTGTTTTCCAGTAACTGGAAATCATTATTTTTATTATTTGTTGGGCAACTCATGTAAAACAGCGTTACTTTCGGTCATGCATACACACATGCATGTTTTTGCACCCTAACTAAAACAGACGTTTTACATGTTATCTGGACATTTGTTTACATGTTAAGTCGGAATAACAGGATTGTGCACCCTGAAAGACATTTTCATTGTGAATGCTATGCCGTAATACCATGTTGATTTTTAAAGTTTTTCTTGGTTTTCTGGCACATTTACACATAAAAATTGCATTTTTATAGCTTATCGTGATTCTCAGGCAGTGACAAATCTGCAGATACCTCATTTATTAAAATCGGTCAGACAATAACAATCACAGACTTAAAATTCAGATTTTGCAGTTTTCCGAACTTTAAGAGCGATTTTCTCGACTGCTGTTAACCCTACATAACAAGTTTGTGCACGGAACCCTTCAATTATAAACCTCCAGGATATTTGGTGGGTGTAGAAAATGCAGGTTGAACATTGATTAATTGGCATGGAAACGTAGAGCCTGATCTCACAGCTGGCTAGGAATGTGTGTGAAGGCGAGTCATATGAGTTAAAATGTCGTTTCCGACCGGTATCTCTCAGGCGAAGGTGTGCTCCCAGTTTAAAACAAGTGCAAAAATGCAGCGAAGGACAAGCGCATGAGCGTTGTTGTTCAACAGCCAACCTCTACTGCGGTGCGGTCTGTTGTGTATAACACCTTTTTACTCTACAGGCCCACTGGGGATTCCGCAAAAATAATACTCAGAAATACTTTTTAATATATCCATCCGCACTGTTTTTATACATAACAGATAGATCTCATGAGAGGTCAGCTGTTTTATAACAACGGGCGCATGCGGGCTTCTGCATGGGGTAACACTGCACTTGGCCGCTCGTCTCTTATTCAGAAACCAGAAAACGGGGCCATCACAAGGTAGAGTTGTTCACAATGGAGGTTATATTTAGTGTGTGGTGCAATATGGACCAGTGCAAAAATGGAGCGAGAGCCTTGCTGGGGTCATTACTTAGGCTGGTAGCGAACTGACCCAGTGCCTGACAAAGGCCCCTAATACGTGGTACAAGGTCACGGCTTGTGTAGTAAGTGGGGCAAAGCAGTTTGTCAGCCAATCAGCGCGCAGGATTCTGTGTGACGCAAAGACTTTAGAGTGAAATGTGATACCCTATTATACACGCTGTCTTCACGTTTATTAAAAGATTTGTTGAATCAGTAGGTACAAGTAGGCAACAATGTCAACTGCATGAGGCAGCGTGTCACTTATCGTACAATCCTTGCAGTTTACACAAATACCCCCCTAAAACCTGCGTACCGTATCATTACGAAACACTGCTCTTGACTTTATTTAGGTTTTTTTTTTCTTTTTTGGCTTCGATTATGTTGAAATAAAAGTATTTACAGACGCAATTTTACAGTAGCAGTGCAAACAACTTGTACTTCTGATAATTGTGATTGACAAAAGATAGCGCGCAGAAGCAAAAACGCTCAGCTTAAAAATCAAACTGTGTATTGAAATATTTAGCTGCAAATGTTAGACTTTGGAATAGGAGCATGTTGTATAACGTGTGATAGTTTGGAACAGAATACTTAAAATAGTGAAATTTGTGGGATTTTATGACGTGAGAGAAAATTACAAGAAAGTGTACACCGCAAGGATACAGTGACTGGAAGGCGGTTGCTGGCTATACTCTTGAGGTTAGTTGGGGGGGGGGGGGGGGAGGTGAGGGGGGGGTGCTGTTAGCGTTGTTGTAAAACAGCTTACCTCTGGTGAGATCTCTCTGTTAACTATAAACACAGAGCAGATGGATATTTTAAAAAAGTAGTTCCGCTCTTTTGTAACTATTATTTTCACGGAATCTCTAATGGGTCGGCGGAGTAAAAAGATACACAACTGACTGAACTGCCGAAGAGGATTGCTGTTGAAGGAAACAGGCCTTTACCCCCGCCCCTAACCTGTAACCCCCCCCCCCCCTAGGTACTCTTACCCCCACAAGCCTTTACCGCCCCCGGGTATTCAGGGTTGAGATTTCGCGGTCGCCCGTGGCGACCAACTTTTGGCTCGGGCGACCAACTTTTTTGAGTTGGTCGCCCGAGTGGCGACTAACTTTTTTTCGGAGTATTTTCAGGTAAATACTGTTGATTGTTTTAAACACTTTTTTTTTTTGATGTGGGGCGAGCTAGACAAATTTCACAAAAATTGCGCCGGGCGACCCACTTTTGTGCCGGGCGACTAACTTTTTAAAGTTGGTCGCCCGGAGGACGACTAGAAAATTTTACGAAGTCTCAACCCTGGGTATTGCAGTCATTTAATTTTCATCTCTGAGATCACATGCTTGAAAGGAAAGTGGTAATTGTCGTTGGAGCAAAACATTTGTTTCCTGTCATACACGTGATCTTATGGCAGGGATTGCAATTGTAATAGCGAGTGCAGTCAACTGAAATGCAGTCAACAAAAACCACTCACTATTGTGATTAATTCCTTTCAAGCATGTGATCTTAGAAATGAAAGGTGAATGAATGCAATTCCTCTAAGGGGTGAATGGTGGCGGGAGAGGGGGGGTAGAGCCGGGTGGATAAAAGACGGAGGGTGGGAGGGGGGGTAAGGGCACTCGAAGGATAAAGGCCGGGGGGGGGGGGTTAAAGACCGGTGGACGAGGTAAATTCACTCGGGGGGGGGGGGGGGGGTAAAGGCCAGTGGAGGAGGTAAAGGCCAGGGGGCTAAGGTCACGGGGGTTAAAGGCCGGGGGGGGGGGGTAATACAGTTGTGATGCCTAAACGGAAGTCACAGCGATGTTCCTTGTGATGCGTAAAAGAAAATTACCGCGACGTTCTTTGCAATATTTGAGCGAAGTCAGAGCGGCGCTGTTCTAATATGTGAACGGATCACTGCGCAGTTACTGTAAACACATGAACAAAAGTCACTTACGACATGATCGGCTTGCAACGCAATAAATTAAAAATTGTAGCTTTACAACTTTCTTAAAACTTCCGTGTGATAAATTTAGACACCGTTGAGGAAAACATGCTACTCCTACCCCTCCCACCCTCGAAATAGCTTCTTCTTTATGTGACGTGGCACATAAACCAATCAGATATTAGAACATTTATTTACAATTGAGCGCCACATAGTAGGCCGTAGGCTGACAAAATGTCTCTTGACCCAGTTCAGATAGCTATTGGTAGGGCAAGCGAGTGTACCCGCTGTTTTAGTGACTTAATTGTTGCAGTGCCTATCCAAGAGGGGATGGAGTGGGAGGCGGAAGAGGGGGTCCGGATGCAAATTAGCCTTGCGGACACAGTGTTGGGACCGGGCTTGGAGTGTCGTGTGTGAAATCACGCACTCCCTGAAGTTTCAGTGCGTCATTTTTTTTTTCAATCTCAGTGTGTGTTAATTCACCGTAAATGATTCACCAAGTACAGTACTTTCATTTTTTATCATCTTCACTCGTAACATTGGGTTGTCTTCGATCTTGTTTTCGTTTCTTCTGTCTCGCTTGCACGTTTCCGTACGTTTCTCTATGGAGAACGGGGAGGGGACGTTTGCTGGTTTTTGTGTTACCTCCGGTGCCCAAACAAATAAATAAATAAAACGGGTAGAGTCCATTATCACGGGGTGCTAATGGTATGTATAAAATTATTAACTTACAATCTGTGAATTTTCTGGGTGGTTAATCCAACAAATCCAACAAAAAGCAAATAATTAAACAAAATATAAACAAAAAGCCTATGAGGGATTCAGAATCCCAGTGCAAAGGCAGAACAATTGGTCAGGTGTGTTAAATATAAGAGTCTCAAACTGAAGAAATCCTGATTGCGCGATCGCACCACGGGTTTAGACATTTTAAACACATACAAGGTGCGTTTCTGTACCCCCCCCCCCCCCCCACCTCTTTGCCGGGGTACCAGTGAAGAATTAAAAAAAAAATGCATGATTTTTCGACGTCCATGCGCGACTTTCATGCAACAGTTGTCAAATGGGTTCTTGATTTCCGAGCATTAGTCCGCAAAAAAAGGTTAACTACTCCACGTTTGCGACTTGATGGATGCCGTGCGATCCTTACGATCCATCCAGCGCCTGTCCCGTGATCATGATAGTGATAGCGTGGCTCTGTGAGGCTCCTAGTTTTTTCATGAACTGCTTTCCAGAAGAGAAAGAGTTATGACCACGGTTGGGATCCCGCCGGAAAAAAATCCAGATGTATACATGTCGATGGGAACCCATAACAACCCTCATTCATATATCATGGGAATCCCATTTGACATCCTATGGGAATCTATCTGGACCAAAATATTATTTTTAAACCAGAAGTAATTACGTAAGATATATTGATAAGATCGACGTGGCGTAAACGCCCACCATTCTGTGATCATTTAAATATAAACCGATCTTTTGTTTTGTCACCTGGTATTATCTGTCTTCTTTCAGAAACGTTTAACCTATTTCTCTTTGACACGTTTGTGCCCAAAAGCGCTCATGGCATTAGAGACTTTTTGCAAGAAGCAAAAACTTCTCATTTTACATCGCATTTGACTTCTTATGTGTGCCGTGTGCAAAACAAAACGTTTCAGAAGTGAACATTACTTCGATAATAATATACTTTGACAATTGATTATTTAGTACAGTTGGTGTAATTAATCATGTTTCTGAATCCCTTGTAAACATATTTAATGTTTTTTCAGTGGAATATACAAATAAATTAAAAAACAATTGTCGACGAGTTGACTTTGGGGTGTCGACGAGGTGAACAAAATGTTGTCGACGAGTTCACTTTTTGTCGTCGAGTTGACCAAACCCCCTGATTAAACACAGCTTCGGTTCGTGGTAAGGGCTTGGGTCACTGATTAGATTATCTCACGTTTGAAAAAGGAACGTAATATAATATTCATACTTCTTTAAAATATGGTGAACATTTTCTTGCAATTAAATTTTATTTCGTGCAAAACAAACTTTTTTGCCAACAGATTTTGCTTCTTATTTCGGACGGAAAAATGAAAAGTTAACTTCTTGCAAACGATCTCTATTGTTAGCGTTTAATGAAGTTAAGAGAACTTTAGTTGACCGTCTGCTCGAGTATTCAGTCTTTTTGCGAAGGATTAAGCTAAAATGAACTGTCGTGATTGTAACTTAATAATCAGCTGTCCAATACTCTTCAGATATGCAGTATTTTGTTCAGCTGAGAATGAATTGCGAATCAATGACTAAAAAACCCCCTTTAATTTAACGTGTTTGCAAGAAGACTGTAATCAGATCCGTCTATAAATAGATTTAATGTATTTGCGTCTTGTGTGTTTTTGTAGTCGGTTGTGCAGTAGGAATGCTGTGTTTGATTATTACTTGCGCACAGAGATAGGTGAAATGACGACTGCGGAGTGGAAGCCCCCCCCCCTCCCCTCCCCGCCCCCCCCCCCCCCCCCCCTCGTTAAGCACAGGGCACAGATAGAGAGCAATGACCAGGCCCGCTCACTCGGACAGGTTTCCAAACAGTTTGATACATCATGCAGTTCTGTCAATAGTAATATGCTGTGCCACGGTTAAAAGATGAACAACAGTTGATTCTGTTGTCAGAAAATTCCGAGATGCGTGGCAGGGAAAGTGGTTTGGCAGAATACACTGTTTTCACTTTTTGCTTTTTTCAGTTTTTTATTATTTTTTTTATATTTTTGGTGCTAAAAATTTTATGTGCCTGACGTCATTACTGGGACTGCATTTTTGGAAACATACTGCGCATGACATTATGGGAAGGCATTGGAATGCTAGAAAATTGTACTGTCTCGATATTAGAATTATTATTAGAAGTTTTGCGCAGGAATTCTTCTTCTTTGCCGTAGTGAAAAATTTCTGAGAATTCATGTATTAACAGGTGATTTTAGTAAAATGTTGCATGTTTGATATTCTGTAACAATTGTGGTATCTGTTGTAACATATCAAACAGCAACTTGTGCAAAAAAAAAAAAAAAAAAAAAAAGAGACGGAGAACTACAATCACTTCTGTGAAGCTTAGGCTTATAAATACTTTTTATCAAAATCGTATGTGAATATTAACATAGATGCAAAACCCTTTTGCCAGATCTTTTTCAAGTAAGAATTAAAACTAGGGCGAATTATTTAAATAATCATATGATGTTCTT
This sequence comes from Protula sp. h YS-2021, assembly GCA_949752745.1. Classification (NCBI taxonomy): domain Eukaryota; kingdom Metazoa; phylum Annelida; class Polychaeta; order Sabellida; family Serpulidae; genus Protula; species Protula sp. h YS-2021. The sequence goes on along the minus strand of OX457029.1, from coordinate 9,480,398 downwards.
GTGGAATCGGATTTCTGGCCCTGAATGTCGGCGGCTGAGAGTGGAGGATGAGGGGGGGGGGTGGGGGTGGGAGGGGGGTATTCCAGGTCACCCTCTGCTTCCTCTGTTGCCCACAGCAACCACTGAACGCTCAGTTACATCACTGTGGTGTGATAAGAAATGCCACATGGTGGAACTGTAGACAGGAAAACTGCCTCGATAGCCTGAATGTGTTTGTGTGCTTTGTTTTTTTTTTTGTTTTTTTTTTTTTTGGATATTTCGAAGAGACACTGGTTGCATTAAGTGTGAGACTCAGTAAATATTGATAAAAGAGTTCATAAAGAGATAGGCATGTGTGGACAGTGAGACGCGCCGTGGTTTTGTGGTCGTGTGAGCACCTCGCATGGAAGGTGAAATTTATAGCGTTGATTTGTGTTTATAGGTGGGTCTTTTTGCCCCAGATCTTTTCGGCATTGTGTTGTTTACAGGGCGGGCACTTGGCATTAAGGCACAGTGCTGTTTGATTTCAGGGAGGGCACTTGGCATTAAGGCACTGTGGTTTTTGGTTGCAGGGCGGGCACTTGGCATTAAGGCACTGTTGTTTGGTTGCAGGGCGGGCACTTGGCATTAAGGCACTGTTGTCTGTTGTTTGGTTGCAGGGCGGGCACTTGGCATTAAGGCACTGTTGTTTGGTTGCAGGGCGGGCACTTGGCATGGAACGCAGCCTGTCGGTGGAGGAGCAGATGCAGAAACTGCGCGCCATGCAGCTGCAGCATGAGCAACAGCTGCAGACCGTCGTCAATGACGTCATCAATGACGTCAACCATTCGACCGTCAACGTCACCTCCACTTCCGGTCTCTTGGGCGCCGGAGCCGCGGAGGGTCTGGCGTCCAGTGGCGCCCTCACGCTGTCAGAGCTGGGTGCCTTGGGAATGGTCTACAACCGAGACCAGTCACAGGACCATGTAGGCCATTCGGATAACATGGAGGTCGGTGCAGATGGACACTATGGTGAACCAAAAAAGCTGCGCAAAGTGGGAAATTGCAAAGTGTGTGGGGACGAAGCTAGCGGCATGTATTTCGGGGCGATGGTCTGTGTGCCTTGTAAGGTAGGTTTCTTTAACAAAATTTTGTCTCACTTATTTTTCTTCAAGTTTTTTATGTCCTTTTCTTATTTGACAATTCATTGAGCTTTATGCACTTTATATGTGTATAAGAGAAGTTAAGCCCTTCCTTACTTAGCTTAATTATGTCTCCCCGACCAAGGGGAGACATATAGTGTTTGTACGTTCTGTGTGTGTGTATGTGTGTACGTGTGTGTGTGTGTCTGTGTGTGTGTGTGTGTGTGTGTGTGTCAGTCTGTTGTGAACAAAGTGTTGTGTGCAAGATATCTGGAGAACGAAACGTCGGATAGAGTTCAAACTTGATCGATTTATTCCTTGGTTAGGTCGGACGGTTCTATCAACTTTTGACGCATGTCACGTGATTAGGGCAAGCGTATGACGTCATTACGTAAAAATCTTTTGGGCGAAATTTCTCAGCCGCTGAACATCGGAGAAAGTTGAAACTTGGTGGGATCGTTGCTTGGTATGTCCGAAAGACTCCGTAGAATTTTTTCGCGAGTAGAACGAACGAATGCGGCGTATGACGTCATAACGTAAAATATGTATATATTTTGAACAAGATCTTGTGTGCAATATATCTCGATAACGGAAAGTTCTATCGACTTCAAATTTTGTATGAACATTCCTTGGGTCAGTCGGACGGTTCTATCAACTTTTCACGCATGTCACGTGATTAGGGCAGGCGTATGACGTCATTACGTAAAAATCTTTTGTGCGAAATTTCTCAGCCGCTGAACTTCGGAGAAAGTTGAAACGTGGCGGAATTGTTGCTTGGTAGGTCCGAAAGACTCTATAGAATTTTTTCGCGAGTAGAATGCGGCGTATGACGTCATCACGTAACATATATATATATTTTGCACAAGGTCTTGTGTGCGAAATATCTCGACAACGGAAAGCCGTATCGACTTCAAATTTTATGTGAACATTCCTTGGGTCAGTCGAACGGTTCTACCAACTTTTCACGCATGTCACGTGATTAGGGCAGGTGTATGACGTCATCACATAAAAATCTTGTGTGCGAAATTTCTCAGCTGCTGAACATCATAGAAAGTTGAAACTTAGTGGGATTGTTGTTTGGTAATTCCGAAAGATTCTGTAAAATTTTTTCGCGAGTAGAACGAACGAATGCGGCGTATGACGTCATCACGTAAAATATGTATATATTATAAACAAAGTCTTGTGTGCAAAATATCTCGATAACGGAAAGCCCTATCGACTTCAAATTTTATATGAACATTCCTTGGGTCAATCGGACGGTTCTATCAACTTTTCACGCATGTCACGTGATTAGGGCAGGTGTATGACGTCATCACATAAAAATCTTGTGTGCGAAATTTCTCAGCTGCTGAACATCATAGAAAGTTGAAACTTAGTGGGATTGTTGTTTGGTAATTCCGAAAGATTCTGGATATTCTTTGGCTTAGTCAGACGACTGTTTCAACTTTTAAAAAAAATTATCTGTTGTTAAGCAAAATTTCTCAACATCGGAAAGTCGGATCGACTTTAAATTTGGTGTAGTTATTCCTGGGATAAGTCGCACGGTTTTGATTAAACATTACTAAATTCGTGTAGAAAATCAAGAAAGGTGTATAACGCCAACACTCCCCCCCCCCCCCCCCCCGCCTCCCCATTTTTTGGCTCCTTTGTTGTCAAAACATAGGTGTTAACTAGGCTGGGGATTTCAGCGTTTTGCAGAAGATTCTCGAGTGTTCCTGCATTCTTTAGAAAGCTTCAAAACAGTAACAGCATTAATGTCGGTCCAATGCTATTTGTTTGTGCCTGAAATTAAGCTTTTTGTGCGTTTCTCATCTGCGGCTGTTACGTAACTTGCCACTCAGTCAGGGGTTAGTGACAGTTGTGGTGCATGATGGAGTCGTCATCGACGAGGTCATGGAATGTTATAGGTCTAAGCAGGTTTAGCTATTGATTTTTTTTTCGCCGCATGCTTGATTCGGTTGCCAAGGCATCCTATATATAGGAGCTATTTTATATCGATCGGCATTGTTTGCAGAAGCTTTTTTCGCTATTAAAGTGGGTCATCTGATATCTTGTGTTATGAGAAGCAGCTCACCATTTTGGCACCGAAATGCCTTCCCCCTTCTCCCACCGAGGTGCGTTATCTGATGCGCAGTTATGAAGAAGGCTTTTCTAGTGCTATTTGGCCGATGGGAATGTGCGAAGACAAGGTAGTCTATCATGGCTGTTACTACACTTAGGGTACAGACCGTTACCGTTGCCTTTGGTAAAAGGGTTAGGGTTGTGTTTATAGTCGGAACTATATTAAATAGCTGGGGTGGGGGGGGGGGGGGGGAGGGCGTGTGGAGGATGATGGTTTACAAAAAAAAAATCCCGACCACCTTCAAGACCTGGATAAAAAGTAAGACCCGTTCGTCGTGACCCCTTCCAGATTCGGGTAAAAAGACGTACGGTAAAACCTGCCTGTCTTGACCAACTTCCAGACCCGGATAAAAATGTAACGTACAGTAAAACTACTATAATGACCTATTTCAGATCTGGGTGAGAAGGGCCTACAGTAAAACTCGTTTTAGCGACCACCTTCCAGACTCGGATGAAAAAAAGACGTCCATTTATAGCTGTTTTAGTGACCACCATCTGTGTGGTTTATTTTGAGTTTTTTTACAATGAATTAAGGTTCTGTTTGCAGAAATGAACATTTTATTTCAGTAATTAAAAAAAAGGTTTTTTTTTTGGGAGGGGGGAGGGGGGATCATGGGTTTGGTCGGGGAGACATTTGTTTTTGTTCACAAAAACAAGACACTAAGTAGGTATCGACTGAAAGTGTATAACATAAGCCTGT